>JAQFVV010000604.1:0-200917 GCA_028023455.1 Epiperipatus broadwayi
GGTGGTTTTGGTATAGCGCCATTTTTTGAATATATATATATATATATATAGTAACAGTAGCTGGGTTCAAACCCTGCTACAAGTGAATTAAATAGCACTCACAAACTGTTCTTGATACACATATTTAAATGTTTTCCAATATGTTTAAATATGATGTATAATGATTGAGGTATTTATACAGTATATATGTAAGGGAGATAAATGTTGAAATCTTTTTTTTTTTTAAAAAAAGAAAAAAGAAAGGTATAAAAGTAGTATAATTATTTATTACAGAATATTGTTTTTAAAAATATGTTATTAAAATTTTGAGAAATAGAATTATACACAAATATCTACTTTTTTATTGATTGTTTCAAATATACATTTTTATCATATCTTACTTTAATGAGGGTAACAAAAACAATTTGCTGTATATGTCTGTAGGTAATTCTTTGTTATTTGATACAATACTTAACTACTTAAAATTCCGAGAAAACTCTATAGAATGTACAATGGACAAAAATAACAAAAATAATAGAAAAAAAATATTAAAAGCATTTCAGAGAAAGAGATGGAAATGCCGATAAACTTTTTTTTTGGGAGAAAGTAAAAAAAGAAAAAAATTAATTGAATTGGAACAGTGGAGGAGAAGAGTACAGGAGTCATTTTGGAAAGAGGGGTATTAATTCATTAATATTTATATATATATATATATATATTGATATATTAATTCAGATGGCTATGCTTTCATGGTTTAAAAGACAATCTAGGTTTTTGAATTAACTGACTTGCAGAAAAAATGTATTTTGAATCAATTTATAAAATGTCAACGTTTGTAATAATGCGGTAACAGAAGATACATGAAGAGTTTTACCATCCACTACAAGTACAGATTTAAGTTTACCTACCACCTGCCAGCCCAAGAAACCCATGAACCTTACCAAGATGCTACACTAAATAGCATAGAGTTAAAGGAAAATGAGTGAATCTAATATGATAAAGAAGTTCCCATTGAAAGATTTACTAATTCAGATCATTATTATTCTTTTCACATCTTCTAATACTACAAATGAACACTAATGATGGACTTCACCAATAGCAGATATCTCTCTTATATAAAATAAAACCTAGATGTCTTATAAATTGTGAACTTAGAACTACCTAAACATATTTGAGTGAATGTATCATTATTAAAACCCTGGGGACCACAAGGTAATATGATTTTCTTTATATTACTATAATTACAATTGACTATCATTACCCTTTGAATAATTATCTACAGTTAAATTAGTAATATGAGTTATAGTGTATAACTGTATATATATATATATATATATATATATATATATATATATATATATATATATATATATATATATATATATATATATATATATATATATATATATATATATATATATATATATATATATATTTATCCCAATCAACACTTATGTGTTATTTAGTAAACATTTTTGTTTGTTGTTATTGCTTTGTTATACTTTGATATAAAAATTATTTATATATTTTTTTGTCTTATGAATAATATGTTTTAATAAATTAATAATAAAGTTATATACTTACGTTATAACTGGAGTTATATATTGATTTATCATTTATGTTTGTCTATTGCTTTCCCTGTCAAGGTGTATCACAAAACAGGTTAAATATAGCTGATATGAATAGGCCTGTATGTATTAAATAGATTTCAAACCTTAAGCTTAAGAAATAAATTAGAGAAATTAACTAATGAAATAAAGAGTTAAATACAGGGAATTAAATACAGCTAACTGCAAATTATATGTGAGCAGGTTTAAAAGATTTATAAAGAAGAAAAGAGAGCATTCAAATACGCAGATTTCCCGATATACCTCCATTCATCTGATAGGTTTTTCTCCCAACACTGAAAATAAGCTAGCTAGAGTCATGCACCTCATTAGTGATAGTATAAGTAGGATCATTAATTATTATAAGGAATGTATAATTCTCACTGCATTAGTGAGTTTGGTGATTGAGGTCAGCAGTGATATGACGCTCATAAATATACATTTTTCATTGAAGTCTGTTTATATATTTTACTTAAGAGATAATGGCAACCAGAGAAACTTTTAACTGAAACTTTTAACTTAAATTATTAGATAAGATTTATGAAAGATCTAGAAATTGTGTTTATAAAATTTCCAAAAGATAATTGATTCATATTCGAATTTCAATTCAGTGGACCATGGTCAAATACTATCTACAGGTGTTCTATTGACTAGATAGCTATAGTATTACATCCATTATCCTATGTGGTCCACTTATCTATTTTAAAGATCTATTTTTTCCAAGCATTATAATTGATATATGTGATGGACTGTTAAAATAGATTCCCCACAAATGGGGCTATGAAAGTAGGACAAGCGCAGGTTGATAATTTTTTTTTAATAATATTGTCTTGCAAATATCACATTGAAGAATAAAGCATCAGATAGAGGAGAAACTATGAGTGAATATTAGAGGTTCAACAGTAGGGCAGGTCATGGTCAGCATAGTATTTTGTGAGATGTTGTGGTGAACATGGCACATTGTGTAGAGAAAAGTAAAAAAAATAAAAATAAATTGTATTATTATTTCACTCAGAACATTATATAGAAAAAAGTAAAAATAAGTGTTATTATTTCATTCAGCAATAAAAGTTCATTTTCTTAAAGATATAAAACATAAGAATAGAAGTAGAAATAAAATAAAACCCATTCTGGAGAAGGAAATAAAATAAAATAGACCAGGATCATAGAGATAAAGCAAGATAGACCAACATGATGATAGAAAAATTATAAGGAATGGAGGCGGTGGAAATAGAAATATTCAGAGGACAGAAAGGAAAGAGCCTGAGAGAACATATCAGCAGTTTACAAAGATACTTTAACATATGGGATGCTGGAGGAATGCAAAATTATTATAGTGCAGATCCACCTTCAAGGGTATGCCAAAACATGGTGAGGTTCGATGTTAAAATCAACCCCAAACATTCCAAGAGTATGAAACTTCCTTGAAAATGACATTTTGACAGAGGAACAGCAAGAGAATATTAAACTCCAAATCATCACTCAGAAGTTTCTGAACAATGGTAAGGAATGTTATATATAGTTTTTAGGATGACAAATTAGCATGCTAAAGGTATTAGAAAGATGCCAACTTCTGAAAATCAGATCATAACAACAGTATGCTGAAATTTTCCATTTAAAATAAGATGCTTGGTTGGGATTGGAAATAGTAGGGGAACTAAATACACTGACAAAATATTAATTCAAATGGAGATAGATGAGCAAATGTGGGGGGTTGGAGACAGAAAATTCTTGGACAATGGTCAAACAGATATGGCAGAAGAAAATGGGGAGAACAGTTGGTACACCAAGGAAAAATGAAACACTTGGGAAGTTTGTTGTGTGTGTTCATGGTAAGACAGGGTCCCATTCTATACTAAACAGGGGTGCCCAATGATTATTATTGGGATTTATCAAATATAATTAGAAACCCTTATAGGTTCAGGTAGCCAAATTTTTGTGATATCTGAAATACTATATATAAACTGGTGATGAAACAATCTTACACAAGAACCCTTCCACTGAAGGCCATCCAAGTAATGATGGCAAATAATAAAAAGGCCAATGTAGAACCTAAGCAGATATGGATGGACTTACAGATTAACAGGAAAACTTCTATTCATGTATTTCTTATTATAAAGGACCCGCTACATGAGACCATATTAGAATCTGATTTCCTTCACAAATATAAATGGATTCTGGACTATGAAAGGGAAAGAGTCACTTGTGTATGAAAAATAATTAAATTTCTGGGGCCAGACTATACCATTCAAGAGGGGTCATAAATGACAAGGAAGATCTAATGGACAAGCTTATAGAAGAAAAGCTTCAGCAGGCAAAAGTGGCCAATAGTAAATGGTTTAACTTTAATATTATTAGTATGATTTAATTTAAAATAATTACAGTCTCTAAATATAATATTTAGAAAGTACAAGATTATAAGTATTATTACCTTTGTATCTCAGGAAAAACTAGATTGTTCAGATTCATAAAGAATGTAAGGTTACTCAGAAAGCACTATAGCTACAGAAAATTGTTCATAAAATGTCTTTCCCTTTTAAAATTTCCAATAGCATGATGATGAATCAGGATATTTGCAGAGATACAGAATGATGGCAGTGTAATGTTTTTCACTTCAGATGGATACAGAATAGGATAGCAGCTTTTTTTTTCTTTGTTGACTGGAGAAAATCCCAGCATGTTTAGGACTTTACCTCAACATATTCAAGTTAACTGGCATATATCTATTTTCTTCCAAAATCATAAGTTAAAAATGTCTAATAGCAAATGTATAAGGCAGTGAAAATATTAGCACAAAAACTAAACAACAACAAAAAACTTATCTCTGGTCCCCTTTTTTTTTTCTTTTTATTCTTCCAATTTTTCTAGACAGTTCTATTCGGTTTCTTAAACAAAACTTCTCACAACTACTCAAAATGTTCTATATTTTAACTATTATTTTATAATGTCTCATTTGTCTTGGATGCTGCATATCTTATTTCTTTAGTTTTGATATTTATTTTTCACAAAAGAACAGCTTTTAGCATTTTTTTATATTAACATTTCATTATAAACTTTTTTAGTTTTATTAAAAATAAATTACACCTAATAAAAATATATGCATTAAATAATTTTCAAGAAGATTATTTTTGTATATTTGATTATATAATAACATAGTCATATGCATATTCCATTAAAACAAATGAGCACAACCCTCAGCTTTTAAGCCAGTTTTCATTACTTTATTTAATCATTTTACCAATCAAATATATACATTGAAATTTATATCTGATTGCCACATCTACATATCTTGGCTAATTAGAATCTTTTTAAATTGTAAGAAAGTTCAAACCTGATTTTTGTTAAAATATTGTATGGAAAGCCAGGAATGTTTTATCCTTACCCTGGTAAATATGTGTGCATGGCTTACTGTTATAGAGTGACCAAGCTGCAGTCTTGTTTGAATTGAACTTTAGTTTGTGGCAGCATGTAAATATTTGTATATATTTTTAAGAATTGATAGTTATTTTTGGATCACAAAATTCAGTAATGGTCTATATATGCAATGCAGTTTATATGTTGTAATGTACTTGGTATATGTATACCTGTGAAAACTTGCTTTCTTTTTGCTAGAAGTGCATTAATGTAAAATGTTGTGAGTGGAGAAGTGACTTTTGTGAGATGGATTGTGTGGTGATGAATGATTAAGATTTTTTTCCACTAAGTATGATATAAATTTCATGGTTCAGCAACAAATTGGTTAATACGTAGACTAGGGTATATGGTATAGTGGTGTTGGCGAACATGTTTACTATCACAATGGACAGAGTTGAATGTCATTTCAATATCACTTTTAATTGTGATTGGTGTATACTTTTTTGCTGTTCCATTCTGAGTTCGAGACCACCTTTAAGATGATTACTGCCTTTCTTGTAGACTATTGTGTTTTTTGCAAATTGGATAGATGTAATGAGGGACAAATAAGTTTCTATCTTATCCTTAAATGATTTTTTCAAGAATATTGATGGCATGTATGCCCATTGATATGGGCCTGAGGTTGGGGAGAATAGATATTGCAGCTGGCTTCTTGTTGAAAAGGACCAATTAAATAGATGTTTTATTATTATTATGAAGATTATGTGATAATTTGAAAAGTCAAATAGACATTGGACAGTGAAGCAACTCAGGTCTGTATATATGAATTTGGGGATGTCATGTGATGAAGGATGGAAAACATTGGATTTCATTACAAGTTTGATTGCAAATTCCATGTTATTGAATATTGTAGTTGGGTCTGTAAATTTCAATAGGTCAGTGCCTAAGTTAAATGGATGACATGTTTGGAGATTCTGCTTGAAATGCTGATATATAGCTTTTACCATGTTAAGGCCAGCATATATAGCTCCTGCAATCTTTAATGTTGTGATGACTGAGACAGGGTGTAATAGGCCAGAGCCTATCAAATATTTTTCCTAGTCAATGCACATTGCTGACTGCAGTAAATCTTGCCTTTTTATGGCTAAGTTGTCTATATGAATATTACAGGCTTTGTTATATGCCATACCTTTTAAATAAGCTAATATGTGGTTTGTGTGGTGTTTGACATTGTAATTTGCCAATGTTTTGTGAGTAACATAGTCTATATTAAATAACAGTGTGTTTGTGAAGACTATGAATCTCTTTGGAAATCTAAATAGCATATCATTGATCTTGTAAATCATAATATAGGTTTGTCAGAGAATGAATTCCCAGGTGCATGTGAGAAGTAGAATTCTGATCCACTGGTGTTGTATTTGTTTGAATATGTGTTAGGTTGATTGACAAAGTTTGTGGTGTCTAAAAAGGAGAGGGTGTCAAGTTTAGTCTTATCACATGTTGTAACTTTGGCAAATAAAAATACTGATTATCCAGTAAACCATGATAATTACTATGGAAAGAAATTGGAGGTATTATCTGATGGAGCCATTTGGTTATAAAGTGTTTGAATTTTAGGTGAAATCACCCAATAGCATGGTTGAGTATGAAGTTGCTGCAAGAAGAGGGTTTTTGAAATGATGAAGGGCCTAATGATACATTTATAAATTGAGCTTGTTATAGTATGATTAGAAGTTGCAATTAACAAGTCTGTGTCAATATAAATAATTTTAAATGACAGAAATAGGCAGATTAGTGTTATACATGCGTTAATGCCTCCTGAAGGTGATATGCACCTAGAGAAAGCATGGAAATCTTCTCTATTCATGTATGATGCAGAATTAATCTGTGAGCCATTGTAAAGTTATGTTTTTAAAAGTCTTAGGCTATATGGCTGGGTGACATTAGTCCACTACTTTAACATGACTGAAGTGGTTCTTAAATTTAGTTCACAAATATTAAATTCATTTATCTTCTGTTTTATAGTCATTATCAATGGACACTGTTTGATTTGTATGACATATTTGATGCAATGCTTGCATGTATATGTTATAACTATAGTGTGTGTATATCATTAAGTTAAATATAATTAAGTTTCATAGGTATGATGTTATCTTTATAGTGGCTGATAATAATTAATGTGCTATTATTCACTTCTGTTTCAAATCTCTTTAGTGTCTTATTGATTTTGGGCCACTTGGATTTCCTTTCAATTCTGTTGATTGTGGTTCATTGGATGGAAACACAGAGTGAATGTCTCTGATGTGAATGAATTTGGTTATAATGTGTGAACATGCTGGTTATGTAGTGTTACTTATCTCATTAATATGGGTTTGGTACTGTGTTGATGATGTCAGCTTTAGTTTGTTTATATCAGTTAATATGGTAGTTAATATGTATCCATTTACATGGCAATTATATGCATGATGTTTGGAATATCTGAGTTGATTATTGTGAGGTATGTGATGTGGTTGTTTTGATTGCTAGAGATGATATATTCAATGTGTGCATTTTTATTAGCAGGGTAGACACTGTGTTCTATCCTAAAGTGGTGATTTGAGTGCATTTAATCATGAGTATTTTGTTCAGCCATTGTGATGTATAGATTACTTTTATTGATGTTTGGCTTTGCTTGACTGACTATAATTTCTGGCTATAATTGGAGCCATTGGATGCTAATGCATTGGGTGGCAATATGTACATGCTGGCCACATGAGTAACATTGTGGCTTCAGGCCTCATGTTTAGAGGTAAAGTGTGACTTCTTTATCTGTAATCTGTATTGTTATGTCATTTGGATTTAGGTTATTGCGTAGCCTTTGTTTATAATCATAGTTATGACTCTATGTTTATCAGTGTGTGTTTGAGATATTTGAGCTGGAAAGATGTGGCTTTTCCAAATGGTCCTACTATTTTCTGAAAATATTGGACAGCACATCTAATGTACATGTTTCTAATTACACAGGAATGAATGTTTTGATGATCTGGGTTAACTGTAATAAGGATGTGAATCCCCTGGGTCTTTTTTTAGTCTCGATATGGATTGTATGGTCTCCATATAAATATATAAAAAGTATTTTGGGTTGGGATGTTCTGCTATTTGGAGAACAATATTCTATAGCTGATGCACATTTATTGTCTAATATAGCACTGATTTTGTCGATTTATGTAGTGAGATATTAACATCTGTGGCAGATATTATGATTGAGTAAGGTGGAAAAAAATGTGTTGAAAGATGTGTTAAGGTCATTTGGTATGATGTTATTGATTTCATAATTGATGATGTAAAGTGTCTGTCTAGTCCATTGTTAGGGGGAGCATGACTCTCTTGGATGTGTTAATCAAGTTCTCATATCTTTTATATTAACAAAATCTTTGTATATGAGTTATAAATGCAGATAATTTTGATTTTTTCCTGATGAATAAAAATAATAAACAAGCATAGAATTGTTTTGTTAGTGTGCTTACCTCCACTTCAACAACATATTTAATACCAGTTGGAAAATATTTATGTGGCACTGAGAGTTAGACAAATATCTCTATATTAACAGTGCAATATGTAACATGATGTTTTCTAAAACTATTTTGGGAATGAAGAATCAAACTAAATCGATGGTTATTTTTTCAATTATAAAAATAAAATATTTTGTATACATTTTAGTTACAAATATGCATTCACAATGAATAAATATTGTGTTATTTACTATAAATAATATGTTCTCAAATAAATAATAGATTAATAAAACATAAAATAAGTAAATTAACAAATGGTTGCTGTTTACATCATATTATATGGAAGCATCAATGTAATATGATGCGCTTCACCTTTTATTCTGCAACAAAAATTCAGTGCAAAGACTGCTAAGAATATTATCTATCTAATCAAGAAATTGAAACTTACATTCAGGATCAGTCATTAGTATCGTAGTAGAATTGAGGTCTTCAGCATATTGATGAGAGATTCCAGTCAAGGTCTTCGTTTCTAGAAAAAAAAAAAAAAAACAATATTAATATACTTCAGTAATAGTTTATGTCTTATAATTTATTTTTAAAATAAGATTGTTTGTAAATAAACTTTTCTTCAAATATAAAAAGTCATAAATACTTATGATGGATATACAAATACAAAATAAACAAAATGGATGTAAAGTTTGATCCATAAAATTAGCTTAATAATTGATTGAACTATCTGATTTCAGGTTGATAGTTTGAAACAAACAAAAAAATAATTATAAATTGTTAATATAAAAAAAGTAAAATGCAAACTTTATTTGTTTAATTAAAAAGTGTTATAAAGCATATATTTGGCGATAAGTTCAAACTATAATATAAATTTAAAATCTTTGTCCATTATTGGTTGCATAGATAAACTGAACTTTTTACACACCTCTCTTTTTCTCTCTGTGTGACTATCATTTTCCTGTTTGTTTTTCTTTCAGTTTATGTGTCCCTAGTTAAAAAAGTTCATCAGCTCCAAACACACAAAATGATTGAATTTTGCTTGGAATTTTATAAAATATATTTTAAATCAATACATATTTAAAATAATTACTTTAGTACAAAATACAGGGTGTCGATTTAGTATGCGCTCACGGCCGCCATTTTGAATTACAAGAACCACCCAAACCATGCTGAAACATCCAACCGATAAATGACATCGCTCAAAATGGCCATTTTCGTAAGGAAAAAAAAAACAAAAATGGGAATTTTCATATTAGTCAATCACGTGATTAAAACGGTAAAACATAAAAATCTTAATTTACATTAAAAAATCACGTGATTAAAATATTAAAACACAAAAATCACAATTTTCATAAAAAAATCACGTGATTAAAATATTAAAACACAAAAATAGCAATTTTAATAAATAAATAAAATCACGTGATTAAAATATTAAAACACAAAATTGTATATGCCAAAAGATTATAACTTATAAAATCTGAATGCTAAAAATGGTAAAAAATAATGATGAAAAGATTTTAAGCAATAATTATATTTTCATTCACTTATAGAAATGGAATCACGAGACCAAAAAGGCGGTAAAGATCTTGAATACACGTTATCAACATCAATCTTTTTAAAAAAAATCATAAATGCTATAAATTCAAGCATTGATAGCAAATCTCAAGCGCTATAAATCTGAGCATTGTAATAGCAAATCTCAAAAAATTAAAAACGCTATAAACCTAAGCATTGTAATAGCAAATCTCAAAAAATTAAAAATGCTATAAATCTAAGCATTGTAATAGCAAATCTCAAATAATCAAAAATGCTATAAATCCAAGCATTGATAGCAAATCTCAAAAAATTAAAAACACTATAAATCTAAGCATTCCAAGCATTGATAGCAAATCTCAAAAAATTAAAAACGCTATAAATCTAAGCATTGTAATTGTAAATCTCAAAAAAATTAACTTATGTTAAGGCATTTTTTTTAAAAAAATCGTAAATGATATTTACAAAAACCTTTTAAAATATAGCGATCACTAGAAAAATAATAAATGCTATTTTAAAAAGCTCAGTCCGGTCTAGCAACGCTATATACTAAATCAGTATTATAATTTTAAAAAAACAATATTTAAAAACTATAATGCTATAAATCAAACATTGGGTTGTAATGTCACATTAAATAGCCAAAGGTTATACTATGGAAAAAAAGTGTGGGAAAAGAAGAGGAGGTGAACATTGAAAATTAAAAAATACTTTAAGATAAACCAAAAATGCTAATGTATATAGTGATGAAAATCAAATATTGCAATCGTAAATCTCAAAAAATTAACGTGTGTTAAGGCATTTTTTAAAAAAAGTCGTAAAACCTAAATATATATACATAGTGATAATTAGAAAAAATGATAAATGCTTCTATCAAGATTACTCCGGTCTTTCAACAGTATATACTAAATCTCAAAAATCAGTATTATAATTTTAAAAAATTAAATTGGTAAATGTGAAATGGTGGGAACACCCATCACTTTCAACACTATCAACAAATAAAAAACCTAATTAACTTATTTTTAAAAATATAATATTTTACATTTGGCTTTGGGATTATCCCTCTAACTAAGAGTTATAATAATGAATCACAAATCTGAATAATAGACAGTTAGCATTTATTTAAGTAATATTTTACCAATATTTTAAGAATTTTAAAAAAATTACCAACATTCTCAATCGGATGGATGGTGTCGCTCAGGCTAAATTTGGTTTTAGGTTTATTACTGTAAAGAAGATGCCAGTAAAATTAATTTATTCAGGAAATATCGTAGCTTGATATGGTCTCTTTCAAATTTATTTTTAAAACTGTGTATTTAAGTCTCACACAAATAACAGCAGGTATGTATGACGTAAGATAATTTCCAAGAATTAGAGTTTGGGATGGGCCTTTCTCTTACTAAGATAAAAGTGTTAAGTTAAACTTTCAAATTTAAAAAAAAGCAACTGTAAACCAACTAATGGACGTTTATGCCTCAAGCCTAACTAGTCATCAAATGCAAAAGAGGGCTAAAAATTTATAATAAATTAATGATTTAAAAATATAATCGCACTGTAACATATTATACATCACAACTTGTACTTATATATATATATATATATATATATATATATATATATATATATATATATATATATATATATATATATATATATATATATATATATATATATATATATATATATATATATGTATGTATTACTTTTAAGATTTTAGTTTTAACACTTTAAAGACACAAGTAAAATTATTTGGTAATTTATTATAAAAAAATATAAAAATAAATTAATGATTTAAAAATATAATCGCACTGTAACATATTACAAGTCACAACTTGTACTCATATATATTTATTCCGAAAATATTGCAAAAACAAAAAAGATACCTTTTCATTAATATTAAAAAAAAAAAAAAAAGAAATATAAAGGGTGTGTGTTCATGTGATCATATGATTTGAAAATGGGTATATGAATGACTAATAAAATATATTCTTTATATTCACTTATTGTTGCTAATTCTGTCTATCATTCCGTTTCACTTTTTAAGTATCATAGTAGGTCTGTTTGTCAAATTCAAACCCATCCCAGGCCACGTGTATAATCCTATAATAATGAACTTTGATGTATAATAACGTATGTTTACGTGTATGTGCGCACATCTAATATATAAATAAATATATTTATATATTACATATGTGCACATACACATACGTTATTATACTTCAAAATACATTATTATAAGATTACATACGTAATGATGTTAGGCTTGAAGCATAAAAGTCCATTAGCTGGTTTACAGTTGCTTTTTTTTAAATTTGAAAGTTTAACTTAACACTTTTATCTTAGTAAGAGAAAGGCCCATCCCAAACTCTAATTCTTGGAAATTATCTTACGTCATACATACCTGCTGTTATTTGTGTGAGACTTAAATACACAGTTTTAAAAATAAATTTGAAAGAGACCATATCAAGCTACGATATTTCCTGAATAAATTAATTTTACTGGCATCTTCTTTACAGTAATAAACCTAAAACCAAATTTAGCCTGAGCGACACCATCCATCCGATTGAGAATGTTGGTAATTTTTTTAAAATTCTTAAAATATTGATAAAATATTACTTAAATAAATGCTAACTGTCTATTATTCAGATTTGTGATTCATTATTATAACTCTTAGTTAGAGGGATAATCCCAAAGCCAAATGTAAAATATTATATTTTTAAAAATAAGTTAATTAGGTTTTTTATTTGTTGATAGTGTTGAAAGTGATGGGTGTTCCCGCCATTTCACATTTACCAATTTAATTTTTTAAAATTATAATACTGATTTTTGAGATTTAGTATATACTGTTGAAAGACCAGAGTAATCTTGATAGAAGCATTTATCATTTTTTCTAATTATCACTATGTATATATATTTAGGTTTTACGACTTTTTTTAAAAAATGCCTTAACACACGTTAATTTTTTGAGATTTACGATTGCAATATTTGATTTTCATCACTATATACATTAGCATTTTTGGTTTATCTTAAAGTATTTTTTAATTTTCAATGTTCACCTCCTCTTCTTTTCCCGCACTTTTTTTCCATAGTATAACCTTTGGCTATTTAATGTGACATTACAACCCAATGTTTGATTTATAGCATTATAGTTTTTAAATATTGTTTTTTTTTAAATTATAATACTGATTTAGTATATAGCGTTGCTAGACCGGACTGAGCTTTTTAAAATAGCATTTATTATTTTTCTAATGATCGCTATATTTTAAAGGGTTTTTGTAAATATCATTTACGATTTTTTTAAAAAAAATGCCTTAACATAAGTTAATTTTTTTGAGACTTACAATTACAATGCTTAGATTTATAGCGTTTTTAATTTTTTGAGATTTGCTATCAATGCTTGGAATGCTTAGATTTATAGTGTTTTTATTTTTTTGAGATTTGCTATCAATGCTTGGATTTATAGCATTTTTGATTTTTTGAGATTTGCTATTACAATGCTTAGATTTATAGCATTTTTAATTTTTTGAGATTTGCTATTACAATGCTTAGGTTTATAGCGTTTTTAATTTTTTGAGATTTGCTATTACAATGCTCAGATTTATAGCGCTTGAGATTTGCTATCAATGCTTGGATTTATAGCATTTATGATTTTTTTTAAAAAGATTGATGTTGATAACGTGTATTCAAGATCTTTACTGCCTTTTTGGTCTCGTGATTCCATTTCTATAAGTGAATGAAAATATAATTATTGCTTAAAATCTTTTCATCATTATTTTTTACCATTTTTAGCATTCAGATTTTATAAGTTATAATCTTTTGGCATATACGATTTTGTGTTTTAATATTTTAATCACGTGATTTTATTTATTTATTAAAATTGCTATTTTTGTGTTTTAATATTTTAATCACGTGATTTTTTTATGAAAATTGTGATTTTTTGTGTTTTACCATTTTAATCACGTGATTGACTAATATGAAAATTCCGATTTTTGTTTTTTTTACCCTACGAAAATGGCCATTTTGAGCGATGTCATTTATCAGTTGGATGTTTCAGCATGGTTTGGGTGGTTCTTGTAATTCAAAATGGCGGCCGTGAGCGCATACTAAATCAGCACCACAGGCTTGGACTGTTACTTTCTAGTTAATTACTTTTTTAGACAGCTGCCTATATTTTTTATATTATCACTCTCTGACTATATATATATAATTTATTTTTGTATATTCTGAACACAATTATTTCAATTATATTTAGAACATATTTTAAAAAATAATCATTTTAAAAACATCCACATTGTTTACTATTAAATACATAAGTCATTATCAAAAAAAAAAATAGTTAGAATAAAAGAAGCAAGTTATAATGAGTAAACTTAAAAATAGTGTGAGATTTTAAATGTATAGCATTAATTGTATTTTACTTAGAAGATAACTGTGAAGAGCCATTAGAATTTAAATATATTTTCTCAAAAAGTAAATGTAAAGATTAATACTCAATTTATTGCTTTTGTCAAACTATAAAAGGAGGCGTCAGTAAATATCATAATAACTAAAACTTCATTTAAAAGTAAATAATAATAATAATAATAATAATAATAATAATAATAATAATAATAATAATAATAATAATAATAATAATAATAATAATAATAATAATAATAATAATAATAATAATAATAATAATAATAATAATAATAATAATATAAATAATAATAATAATATGCACATATAAAACAATCAATTAAAAAATAAATAAATGTACTAGGAAACCGAAATGTAAATTTAAATGCAAAACAATTATAACAATTTATTTAATATGATTTAAATTATCAAAGTTATGTTGGTGAACCAATATTCCACCAATATTATATATGTTACTTTCTAATTTAAATTGTAATTAATTATACTAAAATAACATTGTAATTTGTTCAATTTTATTTTAATTCATTTTGTTGCCATTATAATTTGATAAGTAAATAAAAATGTTGTTTTAATTTGGCCTGAATTTTCATTTCTTGTATCTCACTATATAAAAATATGTTAAGACAAAATTTGTCAATTATGTTGTTTTGTGTTTAAATGGGGGGCATTTTTTTGTTTATTCAAGCTGGCTGTGAAATCATGGACTAGAAGCATTTAAAATATTTTTGTGTGAATATTCCAGTTAACTCTATTAATGCCACCTGTGTTTTATGTCCAGTATATGTAAAAAGTATTCATAGGTGAAGTATTTTGATTCTAGTATTCATACAATGGACATAACAGTCTGAAAAGATGATTGTGGTCTGTGTATTTATAGACAATACTGTATATGCCATTAATATGGTTAAAATGTAAAATACTGTCTATTTTTTGTCTGTTTGCATAATGGTTCAGATATAACTTTATTTAAAAATAAATAAAAGTGAGTTTCATTACAAATATAACAGAAGTATCAAACATGGAATTATATGAATGACACCAAACATGAGTGCCCAAATGAGCAATTATCTGACTCTCACCCAAACAAGAATGTCCAAATGAATAATTATCTATTATTGCCTCCCAAAGTAGTTGCCCAAAACCTAGAGATATACTTAAATGGGTGCTGATTTATCATTCACTCATGGCCATTTAGAATTATAAGAACAACCCAAAAGCCAGGCTGATACATCCAAATGTTAAATCACATTGATCAATCTATACATTGCCATGATCCAACCATTTATTATAAAATAATCATTTTCATCAAAAATAAAAAAAACAATCACATGATTAAAATATTAAATCACAAAATTTGCAATTTTCATGGAAAATTAAAAAATAAAAACTTGATTTGATCAGACTTTTTCATCAATAAAATCACCATTTTCATAAAAAAAGGCAATTTCCATTGTTATAAAAAATATAATCACGTGATTAAAAAATAAAACACAAGATTTGCAATTTTAAAAATCAAATTTAAGTTTACTAGTTTATTTAACCATCTACTCATGCCAATGAAAATCAATTTTAAACAATAGTTACATTTTCATATAATTATATTTATGGAATCATGACTAAAAAGGTGTCCAAATACTTTATATTCAGATTCGTTATCTAAATTTACATCAACCTTTAAAAAAATTGAATTTAAGTTTACTAGTTTGTTAAAACATCTACACATGACACTCAAAATGATATGTCCATATAAAATAAAGCATATGCATTGATAGTACTTAAACAGAAAATGTAAAGGAAAAATATGAATTAAAAACCCACATAATCAATAAATGTAAAATTGATAGATTTATAATATGAATTATATTATATGCTGTAATAGATAAGTTTGTACATTCACATAACAGAATTTAGAATCCAGGCAGAGAGACAAATGCCGACCAGACCAGGAGTGTGATGCCCCGAATCCAACTATGCTTCAACTTGTCTGCCAGAACTCCAAGACTTAAGACCCTATGAATGACGACCTTGAAATTATATTCATATATCATTTTATTCATGGCCGAAATATGTCAGGGAGAAACAATAAGACTCTGATAAATAAAAGAAAGACTCTTAAATTGACTAAATATATTATTAATTGAAATATGATCATTAATGCATATATATATATATATATATATATATATATATATATATATATATATATATATATATATATATATATATATATATATATATATATATATATATAATTGGACTCAATTGGATTAATAACGAGTCTTAGAACGAAATATAGTAAATTAATTATATATTTACGAGTAAACAAAAATATAATATAACTACATAATTACAGCATAGAATGCACATAGACATTTAGAATAAATAAATATATAACTGATTCTTTTTACAGGTTAATTATAAATGTATTTACACAATTATTAATGATTTTTTAAAAATATAAGTTTTAACAGACTCTCATCTTAGTAATCTAAATACAGTAAATAACCAATGCATATGTCTATAGAAAAAATATGACAATTCTTATTTAAATTGCGGCTGTGAATTATAAATAATTATACTGATCTTTGATTAAAATTAATAATTCATTTATTATTACACATATTTATATTAAAAGATGAGCATATAAATCAGCTCAATAACTTTAGATCAAACTTGGCTTTCAAGAATGTTTCAGATCAATGCTGAATGACATATTAAAGAAGTAGAGTTGGCTGCACAATATTTTACCAATGTGCTATGGCACAGTTAAATAATCATAAGAGAAGTTGCTCTGTGGATGGAAAAAGAAATCAAGGGTGTCTGTGACAAACGCTGAAACCCTGGGACCGATCATCATGATGCAAAAAAAGTAGATTGTGTTCAGAAATGGTGGGAGACTTACATGCTAACCTGATCTTAAACTCAGGCTTCGCAACTACACTACCCTATGAGAGGAAGATGTGCTGGCTTTACCATGGCTCCAACTTAAAGATATATATATATATATATATATATATATATATATATATATATATATATATATATATATATATATATATATATATATATATATATATATATATATATATATATATAGCAGCAAAATGAGAACATATTTAATGAAATCAATCACTTCCTACAAGCAAAGAGTATGATAAATTTAATATTATGAAGTACAAGGACAATAGCTTATCAGCTCTATCAATAAAAGCCATCTCTTGTGTAGCTTATAAAATATGTGCTACTAGCAGGAATTATTATAACATCTTTATTTTGCTCTGTTAAATCTTTTGATGCTATTATAACATAATTAATATTTTAAAGAGGAAATTATATTTGAAGTGATTTAAGAAAGAAGTTAACTAATAAATATGCTTCTAAATGTTTTTCAAGGCTAGCCTAATTATTATTACATAGTAATTTTAAATTATCAAAATGTAGATCAGTGCAAGCCGTTTGATAAAATTAAATCATTCAATAATTAACGGTAATAAGAAATAATACTAATGAATGCAGAGCAAATCATTATTATTTATAAAATATGATTTCAAAACAGCATGCAGAGAAATAATGCCAGGGAATAATTTAGGCAAAGATAGCAAAATATTATCTTTTTTAAAAATTGTATAAAATTAAGTTCTCGCTGAAATTAAATAATCAAAAATAGAAATATAAACATAGTGGAGTTATATAATTTAAATTGGGTTAAACTATGAAAAATATTTCATAATAGAAAAGAAATTACACACTGAGCAGGTAGTTCATTTATAGATTTTAAAACATTATTTAAAGAAAATTGGATTCTTCATCATTGAAAATTAAATACAGATTTGATCTTCAATTATATATTTTAAATAGTTTAATGACTCTTAGCTAGCTAGAGTAATGATTTAAGAAATTTAAATAGGAATTACACAGAGCTCTGTAGATTTTTAAATTATTTACTGGTTATTGTGTAGCTGGAGCATAGATTCTTGGGTTGTGGACATGGTGAGCTTTTCTGGGTGGCTATGACATCTTAATTTGTCTGGTACATAGGTTAGTTAGCTGCAAATTTTGGTGAGCTTTTCTGGGTGGCTGTGGCTTCTTCATTTATCTATTTAGTTAGTTTTTGTCATGTTTTAAGTGATGATACAGTTGTTATGGCATCAGATAGAAACAAAACCCCCATTCTTTTTCACGGAAAAAACAGCACAAATTTCCCTTCTAGCAAGTCATTTTCAAATTCAAATCTGTGATGATACTGGTGGCATGAGGTATTCAAAAAAATGGAATGTTCTTTATTTTTGAGACTTAAAGCATGGCCTATTTATATGCTTCAATTTAACACCTTTAAGAATTTATTTTGCCTCAGGACTCATTAATTATCTAAGATTTAATTAAAATAATATAAAATGTATATAATTCACATTTGAAATCTTAGATAAATTCTGGAATGTTACAACCCTTCCCTAGGTATATTAACATTTCTCATTGCAAACAATTTCTATTTTAGATTTTAAAATAACTTTTAATCTTATCTAATACAGTTTTAATTAGCAAGATTTTGAACTAATTTTTACTTTTACCTAATGCAGGTGGGGAAGTTAATTACATTCTTGTTTATAACCAAAAATTAGTTTTTAAATGAGAATCAAAACTTTTATATTTTAATTACACATAAAATAATCTCTTTTTTTCAGAATACATAAAATAATCTTTTAACATTTTGTTTTTAAAGATAACTCCTTTTCTTAATTTTTTTTAAATTTTAAATTAAAACTTTTTTTTTCTTTTTAAACATATTTTCAAGAAAACTTTTGCTTTGAAATATATAAAATAAGAAAATCTGTTAACAAATTTTTAAAGAAAACTTTTAACATATTTTTATTCATGCTTCCCTTACATATATTAAAATATGGGTTAGATTATCCATTCACATATGAATTTACAATAGTAACAACAAAATTAATAATTTAACTCCTAACTTTAATAATATAATAAACATTTTTTTATAAATCTTACATGGACTTTGCATGCTATAATTTTACTAATCCCATCTAATTATAGAGTTCTTTCGTATGTAAATAAATAATGCTATTTAGATAGACATGATGGAAGATTTTAAAGCTTAATTTGAGTTTTCAAATACATTAAATAGCCTCAAAAGTAGTCCAGACGAGTAGTAATCAGATTGATGGTAAAACTGTAAGAGATTGGGAATGGTACCCTTTCATTGCCAAGAGATTATAACTTATAAAATACAAATGTTAAAAAATAATTACAGTGCAAAGACCGATTTTTAATTTAAATTTAAGTTTGCTAGTTTATCAAGCATTTTTGGTAATAAAAAAAAAACAATTTTATAGTTTTAAAAATATAATAATATGACTAAAAATGTAAAATGCAATTTCAAAAATATTTGAAATTAATTTTAATCAATAATTATATTTTCATAGTTATACTTAGACACACAAACATCTTAAATTCAGATTCATTACCTAAATTTACACCAACCTTTAAAAAATCAAGATTATGTTTACTAGTTTCTTAAATAGTAATTAAATAGAAAAAGTAAAGAAACAAATTGGAAAAAAACATTAATTAAAATCCACATGTTCAATAAATGTAAAATTGATAGAATTTAAAATGGTGGTGACTGCACTCTAAATACTAAATGTTTATAACTTCTAAGCTATCAATGTTATTAAAAGTCTGAATTTCCAAATACTGAAACATTATAACTTCTAATTACCAGAAATTATTGTTTTGTCCTATGTTTGAAATTCGTCTCTTACTGTTGTAATGGAATCTACTCTTGATTGCATGAGATCCACATGAGCTCTAGAAATCGATAATTTGCATCAAAACTTTAACTCCTGAAAATGATACAAAGCTCTAGTTATTTACATGCAAGTGATATTTACCATCAACAAATGAGCAGGAAACATGTTTAAAGAAAATAAATTTATTATTATAAAGTGCTAAAAAAATCTGAAATTATTTAAATGGAAGTCAATCTCTGGTAATGCACTATTTTTTAAATGTCGCTGATAAGAGTTTAAATAACTTAAGTGATACACTTAAGTTTAGAGCATACATTCTATATACACCAACTCTTACAGACCATGCTTAAATCAGGGCTTGTGTCTACTGTGTTTCTGATATTATAAACAAACACAGGAAAATAATTTCAGATTTTTCTGCGCTTTATAATAATAGATTTACATTAATAAGTCGTGTTTGTCTAGTAGTAGGTGGTTAAAAATTAGACACTCTTCTGCCTATGATAGTTTAAATTGATTTGCACAATTGAATATTTGATTACAACAGCAGGCACTTAATAGACTCAAGCCCTGATTTAAACATGGTCTGTAAAACTCTTACTGATGAATGAATGTGCATAGATTTTTAGATTTTATTATTGCTAATACAAAAGCTTACTTAAAATTATTTACATTAAAATTCTTTAGGTTTTTAAAAATTCCCTTTCACCTGCAATAAGACTGTCCAATCTTTATTCTTTTGTTAAATATAAAATATTTAATCTTTCTATATTTAAATAAATAGAGGTAAAAACTCAGTATTGTTGACATGTGATCATATGATTTGAAAATGTCTATAAAAGACAAATTTTGATCCATTGAACAATCGTAGCTGAAAGCCAAAGTTAAGTAATTAAAAAAATAAGAGGGATGTTGCTGGATCATTTAGATTCAACTTGTTGGCAGTTGGACAAAAAACATCTAAATGGGAGAGATTCATTTATTAAATCTCTCAAAGTTGCTAAAATACCCACTGAAGGTGAAAAGGTTAGTGTTTATATTATTTAAATGTAGATATATTTTACATCTGAAATAATCAACATTTTTTTATTTATTTATGGTGCAATTCTTTTTGTTTTCTAGGGTATTTATTTCAACATGGACCTTCTCCTTAATAATTATCTGCAAGCATTATTTTAAATCGGAAATGAAAGGAAAACATCAGTTATTAAAAAGCTAAAGTATTTTAACAAAATGAAGGAAGCGAATTTATTAATTTTTTATTTATTCATTTATTATTTTTTTATTTAATGTAATATTAATATTCTTAACATTAGACAATATTTGTATCAGCAATAATAAATTCTTTTTATTTTCTTTAAACATGTTTCCGTGTTCATTTGATGATGGTAAAAGTCACTTGCATATAAATAACTAGAGATATGTATCAATTTCAACACTTTGATGTATTGATGCTAATAATTATCGATTTCTAAAACCTATGTGGATCTCATGTGATCAAGAGTAGATTCCATTATGATATTAGGAGATAAATTTCAACCAGTATCTATGTGGGATAAACCAATAATTTCTGGTAATTTGAAGTTATAATGTTTCAGTATTTGTAAATCCAGATGTTTAATAACATTCATAGTTTAGAAGTTATAAACATTTAATATTTAGAGTCTGGTTCTGCTGTTTTGAATTCTACCAATTTTACATTTATTGAACACATGGATTTTTAATTAATATTTTTTTTTTCAATTTTTTCTGTTTAAGTACTCTAAATTCATATGCTTTATTTTGTATGGGCATATCCCTTTGATTGTCAAGTGTATATGATTTAATAAACTAGTAAACTTAAATTTGATTTTTTTACAGCTTAATGTAAATTTAGATAAGTATATGAAAATGTAATTATTGATTAAAAAATGATTTTTTTATTGTCATGAGTGGATGGTTAAATAAACTAGCAAACTTAAATTTGATTTTTGGTTCTAGTAAACTATTAACAGTGCAGCCTTTGGTGGCACTGTTTCTGTGTAAAAACACAGAATTATACCACTTTCATGGTCAAACCTACGGCTAATATGTGAGTGATCATTAATATATGAGTAGATCATATGTAGTGGTTATAATATGCAGCCTGACATTCAATAACACTACATCTACTAACAATACTATGATCGTATAGTTTGCTGTTGATTTCATTGCGGGTTGAATTCCTATGCATATTGACAGAATTTGTATTGTCGCTAGAATTTAAGATGAGAGTGTGAGCATTGTCATCTTTTCAAGTGTTTATTTGTTGATGTTTATGAATTCTATATTTCCCAACTGAAAGATTTTTGCGTACTAGTAATTTTCAGCATTTTATTGATATTTGTCAAAATTTTTTTTTGGCTAATTTTGGCTTTTTGGGGGGTCAAAATAGACAAAATAAAATTTCTCAAGCTCTCTGCAGATGATTGGAGTTGTTTGCTGAAAAATACCATTTCTGTCATGACTCGGACGAGAGTTGAAAAAGAAGAACAAAATGTCTACCACGTTATTATATTAGTGGGACGTCCCAAACAGAGAAAATGAGGCAGTTGCATTTTTGCAAGCCCAAAACATCCTGTCATTCATTACAGTTGATTTAGTTCAGTCATATGTGGTTAATAAATTTATTTTCTGGAAAGAATTTGTGTTTTGTTTGCGATTATTTTTATCTGTAAATCATGTAATTAACACCCAGAATGACAGTGTTAAAAAAGGGTGGCATAGTTTGTTGGACATCTCTTGATTGATTGATTTTTTAAAAAAAAAAAAAATACTTCTTTTTTTGACATACCTATTCATTCCATTTAGAAGCAAAAAGAGGTTTTTTGTTGTTGTTGTTGTTTTAAATCAATAAACAGCACGTTAAGTAGATTTTAAAAATGAACCTGAGCTAATTTTTGTTGTTAAAAAACAATAAAAATACCGACGTTTTATTTGTTATGAAAACAAAAAATCTTTAACAAACTTGTACGACTCTTAAAAAATATAAATAAATAAATCCTACAGAATGTAACAAAACCAATTAACATATATATTTTTTGTGTTAAAAAAACAATACCGTGATTGACTTTTTGGTTTTTGTTTTGGACGTTTTATTTGTTATTATTAAAAAAAGCAAAAAAATCAAAACCCGCTGCCAAAAAAAAAAAAAAAACCTGTATTTATAAATCTAAGAGAAAAAAGAAGTCCCGTTTTATTTATTATTATTAAAAAAAAAAAATCAAAACCCCATTTTATTTGTTATTATTAAAAAAAAAAAAATCAAAACACGCCAAACAACCCCCCCCCCCCCGTATTTATAAATGTAAGATAAAATACCAATCAATTCTTTTCATTTATAAGCAAATACGGACATCTGAGGCAGAGTTTGTCGGACAGGTTTGAATTTTTTTTGCTAAATCAATCAACAGCAAACCCCCTCATTTTTAACATAATTCAAAAAGAAAGTGTCGATTCTAATTTTAAATAACAACAACAAAAAAAAATGAAAGTCGTATGTAAAGCATATTGTGTATATTTGAGATATTCCAAAAAAAAAGTTAAAACTGTCCCTTATTACTTTGAAATGTATCGAATCCAAAACAAAAAAATAAAAGGCGTCTGTAAAAAAAAACAGTAGATTTAGAATGGAACCCCCCCCCCCCAATAAAGACGTATGTCAAAAATTATGTACTTTTGAGATCCAAAAAAAGATCAAAGTATCCTTTGTAGTTTTAAATTTATCAAATGAAAACCAAAAAAATAATTATGTCCAAAACAAACAACAACAATATATTAAATATTAAAAAAAAATAATAATTATGTCCAAAACAAACAACAACAATATATTAAATATTAAAAAAAAATTACAGTCGTATGTCAAAATACGATCTATTAGATAAAAAAAATCTAGCAGCCCAGTAATGTTATAACACTCTGTTTTTAACTAAAAACAGCATCACCAAAGGCTGCAGAATTAATAGTTTACTAGAACCTGATTTTTTTAAAATTTCAAATTTTGTGTTTTAATTTTTTAATCACGTGATTATATTTCTTATAACTACAAAAATGTTCTTTTTTAATATGTTTGATGAAAGTGGTGATTTTGTAATATTGATGAATGTCTGACCAAACCAAGTTTTTCTTTTTTAATTTTTGATGAAAATTATTAATTTTGTGTTTTAATATTTTAATCATGTGATTGTTTTTATTTTTATTTTTGATGAAAATGCCAATTTTGTAACGAATGGTCGGATCGCAATAACACATAGATTGATCGATGTGATTTATCACTTGGATGAGTAATAGATACATATAATATATGTACTCATAAAATATTTAAAACTAGTGTTAAAACTATATATATATGTTGAAATGAAGATTTTCATGGGTTGCATATATAAAAGGCATATTTTGTGGGTTCATCCGTGTTAAAAAAATTTAAATATTGATATTCCGACATTTCAACTTCATCACACAAGTCATCCACCGGGTGATAAAAGGTAGAAAGGCAGTTGTAGAAGTGTTACAATCACTGATTTGAATAAACGTTAAAGTTCCACCAATAGCAAAAATGTTAAATTTAAGAAAGTTTTTTAAAAAAATTCAAATATTTTTTTAAAAAACTTTCTTATATATATATACTATAGGGTGTGTACTAATAGCTCACCAAGTTGTAATATGCATGTGCTAACAGAAAAATAATTTAAAATCTTCATATGGAAAAATCCCTTTTGTCATTTTTGCAATTTGTGAGTTGCTTTATTGATTATTTCGAATATGTCTTTTTTCTACAGCACATACTTTCTCATACCTGCACCTTTATATGTAATATATAGGGGCTCTAAAATCAGACCTTCACCTGACCCTCAACCATCCATGCTATCTCATACCACTGATACACTTGATCATACCCTGTCAAAAAGATAAATAATCATCAAGGCTTTGGTGATGTTATATTGCTGAGATTATTAATATATTGGTGAAACTGAAGTGTTTTCAGACTAATGTAGCTATTTGGTTTGGATAGCTGGATTTAAAGATATTTACATGTCTGAAAAGTTCATAATTTCAACTTAATAGTTACACATTAAATAAGTGCTGCCTTCTGAGTTGTTATTTTTGATATAGTGTCTAAAGTCCTAGATATTTTTCCAGTCTAATGATTGTGATTTTTCGAAATAGAGATTTTAAATTTTTTATCTTTCGGAACTTATAAATTAAAGCTTATTGAGCTATTGGTACCTTCCTATAGTGAATATATGTAATACAAGATTAAAACAATTTATGCAAATTGTGACTTTATATATATATATATATATACAATTTATCCAAACTTCAAACATTTTTTTTTAGCAAAACTTTATTTGTACAAATAAAGTTTTGCTAAAAAAGTGTTTGAAGTTTGGATAAATTGTATTTATATGATATTATGGCAAACATAAAGAAAAGTGTGATTTTGGTATATATATATATATATTGTACCGATCGATTTTGAATGTTCACATAACAAGATCTAGCATCTAGGTAAAAGTACCTCGAATCCCATCATGCACAAGATACATAAGTCAAAAACACTCATGAATTCTGCCCTATTTCCCAGATCTACCAACTTATGAAGAACAATCCCGATGATATCGATCGAATTTCATCTCTCACCCCCGGCATCACACATCGGAGACACAAAAAGACTCTAACTTAAGTTTAATGATGGGATATTTAGTATGAAACACAATTTAGGAGCAATTAAAGATCGTAATCTATCATATTAACTATATATTAGCAGTTATCACTTAGTCAGTAGGAGCATAACTTATTAAGGAAAATATTAGCTTAAACAAAAGAAAATACAATGATTCGGAACTGTTATAATCTATATATTTAAGGTTTATTATTTTAACAAAACATACATAAATGCATGTCATCATTGATTGATCATTGACCTCATTAACATTACATAACAGTGGGTCATAGAAAAATAATATTACGTTTGATTTATACATTAAGAATTATATTTAATAAGTGACTTTATTGATAGTTGTGGCTATGCCAATAATATGTACTATAACAATGAATATATTATTTAGTGATATTAAGAAGTATAATACTGAAATGCCAATACACCCCCAGAATGAACAAAATAGCATTTAACTGACATGAACGATAATCATACTTTGATAATGAAACATTACATTTGTACAAAAATATAGTTATTAATTTGGTTTATAATGTGGCAGACGTGTGTGGGATAGCTAGTGAATATATATTAATAATAATAAGATTATTGCAATGATGCACATTTAACTAATGGACATAGATATCTGTTTAAAAAAACTCACAACATTACAGCTTATGGATGTTCATGGGTTTACTAGAAATATAACAAAAGGCAGTACATGCATGGCAGCATATTTGATGTGATCCAGTCATGGATCCAAACATGTGCTTAATGGAATTCATTTTGAAGAGAAAATACTGATGTAACTCTGCAAATATTGGCAGGATCGGTTTATAATGAAGAGCAGTCAGTGATGCAATTATTGGGCTGGTTTTTCCAGAGTGATCCCCATATAAAGCATGCATTTGCAACCAAGTGAGTCCGCAGGTGTTTAAACCTTTTCTTCAATATTGAGAATGATGATGGGACACAACTTTGTGATACCTCCATAGAAAAAAGAAGCATGAATATATATAATATAGGAATGAAGTTGCCTATATACACGCAATGTTTGGGATAACGAGATATATAGCTTTAAAGACTATTTTAATTATTTAATATCCATAAATTATAGAATACCCTGCATAATGGTATGAGCTAATCACTAAACAGGCATAAATGATTTAAATTAATTAAATTACATAAATGTAAGACATAATGATTCCCCTTCCCTTTACTTTAAATTATTTATAACTTCCCACACCATTTAATAAATACAAATTTTGGTTAAAATAATGCTATTATTAGAAATAAAGATGTTTATATGGAAACAAATGGGGTGGTGGAAATAATTGGGATAATAATTAGATTTTATATGTATTAGATATATTTATGGTTTTGATTAGCACATTTAAAAGATAAAAACATTTTAGAAAAAACAGATGTTGATCTGTTTTCCTACAACAATTTATAAGATAATTATTTTGTTTTTCCACACTTGCCAGCATTTGCATAAGTCCAATAAGACTTGTTTTAATTAAAATGGGTTCTTAATTACCCTGTAAATGATGGGTAGGAAAACTAGAAAGAAGTTACATGCTAGCGAGTTTGAAATATTACTGGCATTTTAAAGCACAAAATATATAATAATGAAATAAAATATGATTGCCGCATGGAAATAATAAAAAAGAAAACATATTAAATAGAGGATCAATGATAAGATAGATTAAGTTATATAGAGTTATAACGAAATAAAGTTACATAAGATATAAATATTTTACATACAATAGTATACAAGAATGTCAGGATTATTTGTTATTATAGAGAAGGCTGAATTTAATAGTGTCAGAGCGGCTAAAGTTCTTTTACCTTTTGTAAATAGTAGCAGTCCTTGACACTAGATCTAGTTTTGGAATAAAGCATCACAGGTAGCATTTTTAAAAATTTATTATTAGACATTTGAAAGTTTATAGGCATGGGATCTGAAGCTTTTCTTATGGGAACAAACATGTTGGAACAGAAGGAAAAGGTGAAATTTTCCCTACTCACTGCACATTGGATGAATATTAAAATTAGTGTGGATTCTGTTGACCATTGTTAATTTAGGGTTGTCTCCTCTTTTGGATTCAAATCCAGCAGTATTTATTCTTCTTTTTGGTGATGTAGCATAGCAACTAACTGCTGGACCTGAGGCAATTTGTGCACTTTAGCCAAGCTAAAATCTGCTGACCAGATCTCTTTTGTTTTGTAAGTCTTTTTGAAACAATGCAATTCTGTTACAAATTTTTCGAATGATTGTTTTAAAATAAATCTATGATTTTAAAACAAGTTTGCTTGGATAACATTTTCACTAATGGATTTTATTTTACTATTACAAATTGTAATCTTTTACTTTTAACTAATGGGCTTTTCCAGGTAATTTTTCTAGAAACTTTTTAAGACAATTGCATCATTTTCTGACTGCTAAATTGAATATAAAAAAGAATAAATTTCATATATGACTCTTAAATACATGAATACTATAATTATTAATATGATTTATTATCAGTCTCACCACACTAATATATATATATATATATATATATATTCTATACTGCACATCGGACCACGCGTTGGTAGCGCCAAATTCTATAACCTCCTCCATCTGTATCCTTTCCCCCACGCTCCATAATAATATATAACAATAACAACATGCCAAGAGTATACTAATTATTCCGGATTTTCGTTACTTATTTATTTCCGGTCAATAATAATTAACATTAATAATAATTCCGGGTTCTTTAGCTCAGTCTATCAAACCTATCATTATGATTTAAATAAAACAATTACTAGCTCAGAATTTTATTAAATCTAGTAGTGTCTATGAAATAAATCAACACAAATATCTTTTATTATTCCCATGAGACCTGGAGCAATGACAAAGGTACAAGATGAGATTTCATTGAGATACTATCCCAATGGCATACGAACACTATCATAAATAATTGATTAATAGCATTCTTACGACTTTTAAAACTTTATCATGTCTTAATATTTTTAAAAACAAAATCTAGCTCACATAAAATAAATTAATTAAATAAAATAGAATTAGATTGATCTAATCATGTCAAATCCAATAGATAAATCAATTAGTAAATAAATAATTAAATCAAATCTCAGGTTTATAAATTGTAATTAAAACTGATTTTACATTGCCATAGCCAACCATGATAAGGGAATTTTATGTCATAGTTCACTACGTAATAAACAACCAATTAATAATAACAATGACAATAATAGAGTAATACAATCCTCTTTTCTTTCAAGATGTATTAAATATTTTCGTGGTAATATTTGTCAATCCGATAATCAAAAGTTTTGTGGTAACGTTCGCATATATTTTACTTAAGTATTGTGGCAATCAAGTTATGACCAATATCTGTTCTAATTATACTTCTTTCATTTCATTATGTAAATAAAATAAAATAAATTATTAAAATTTCTAATGTTTATTTATTTTTGTGCAAAATCTTAAATATGTTTAATTATAAACGTGCGTTGTGATTTCATGCATTTCATGTGTAGGAAAAACAACAACCAAGACACAAAGCTTACTAATAAAATTTTATAACAATTTATTAACATCATAACAAGTAACAATTTGTACATTATTTACAGCGGATATCCCTATTTACTTATTACAAACTCTTTTATTTTTACCCGTTGATGTCTTAACATTATTATTATCTAATTTTTATTTTACCCTTTTACCATTAATAATTACAAAAAAATATATCACAATATTATTATCTTCAGATACATGTTTTGAGCTTAGCTTAATACACAAACTTCTTTCTATTAAAATTTTCTATTGACATTTATATCCCTATAATTGCAGGTTTATATTTCTATAAAATCTTTACTTTTATGTAAAATTATACAAAATTGCAAAAATTCTAATTATATTCTTGTTAGTATGGAATAATACAGAATTGAATCCTTATGACAGTTTGATGTTCAGTTTTATCATCGATCATATAATAATTATTAGTCAAATTATTGATCCTATCCCAAACTTTATATAGCAATTAATATCATCCACACACCATGTACAAATACACATTTTTTTATTATACCTTTTAAATCATTTCGTCACACAATTGTACAATCTCTTCTATTAAAATATCACGTGCAATATTACAAAACCTTATTATTGCTTTAAAACTTAATTCTAAGGTTTTAAGTTCTTTTTTTTTTTCTTTTAAATTACATCATATGATTCTCCATCTTTTATAATACTTATACTTTCACTTTGGACTTATACAATTCTACTTTACTCTAGTAAACAACTATTCTTACATGACTACTATCTAGCTTCCTTTCTATCTTATGTATCATTTCTATAAAATTATCTCCCTGACGATGTATTTTCATGAAATCAAGATAGCGAAGATATAGATGCATTAGATCAAAATAAACAAGATATTATCCTTTATAAAACTTCAACAATCATGGCACAGTGAATTTAAGGATGCCATAGAGGAGTGACTTTTATCTGTCTATCTGCCTCTAATATTGAATGGATGCTAAAGCTATTTCTTCAGCTTCATCACATCAGAAAGTTTCAAAGATATGTAAAGACACTGTCCAGAATACATGTGTGCTCAGTTATAGGGCTAGGTTATCTATACCGTAGTCACACAAATTATTATGATCTCCATATTTCATTCCTGATAGTTCAATAAAACATCCTCTTGGTTTCCTTTGACATCAGTACTCCCAAGTCACTATCTGATTGATTTCTTCAGATTCATCTCTTCATTACATCGACAAATTCTCTGTCTACCTTGCTAATAATAATAAAATTCATTTTTATTTAACTATACAGCTATTCTTAAGAAAATTCTTTACTATACTTCTCGTATATTTCTATCTCTACTGTTCTAAACTATTTGAATATTTTCAATATAAAACTCAAAAGAATCACATAATTAATATATTACTTATTATTAATTATTTTAGATTATTTATTGCATGCACATTTTAAAGTTTTACTACTCTCTCAAATATATGTTTGATGTTGGATAAATGTGTACTCATAACTTTTAACATCTTTCATACCTCATTCATTAATAGATGACCTAAAAAAAAATTACATTACATATTACCAATAATATTAAAATTACCAACGATCTCTATCCTCTGGATCGTATTTGTAAACTTCTCCATTCCAGGACTTCTAGTAGGTATTTAAAATTTTCCATACACACATTTTTATTTATTAATATTTCTCTCATTCCATTAACTCATATTTTTAAATATAACTATTATAAAATTTATGTTTATATGTTTCCCTAAGCTAATTCAATTTTTATACTTTAAATACAATAAAAAAAAATAATTAAAACTATATTTACGATACATCTTTGTTGCACTCGCTTGGAAAATCGTTCCTTGCAAAGCTAAATAAAATATACTTTATTTTCTGCAGTCCTTTAATGTTCTATTTTAAAATTTTAATTATGTTTATTAATTCTTCTTAGACGATGATCTTTAGTTTTCTTCATATTCTCCCACTTATTCTTGAGATCTCCATTACATAGTCTGCTAGCTTTTTCCCCCGCGCTTGGTTTTCCCTCGATGCATCTTGTACTTTATTTTAGAAAATTCAATAAATTTTTCTTTATTTCCCTGGATCCATTTTCTCCTTTAGTGATTAATTTTATATCTGTTTAAACAATATTTCTTCCATTTAATCTCTTTTCCTCTTTTCTATAATGAGATAAAATCTAGTTTCCTTTTAATAAATTCATATAGCACTTTATACAGGACTATGGCTTTTCTTCTACTTTTTACTTTTGGAAATTATATTTTTAAATAATGTTTTTCTTTAATATAACATATTTTTCTTCATCATTCTCTTTATATTTATTTGAACACATAATATGATTTTTCTCATAGAGAAATATGACTTAGTTTTGAGCATTTATAAAACAAATGTTCGTCATAAGATTTTCTCAATAGTAAATATTTTCTTTCTTATATTTTCACACAGCATCTTCTTTGTATTTTTTAGAGTTATAGGACTTAGTTTCTGGTTGAGCACGAATAAGATAAAACTTATACAATTTTCATTCATTTTTCTTTTAATAATTATTTCAATTATTATTTTTGGTATTTCCATCTTTACTGTAGTATGAATGGTCAAATTTGAATAAATCCACCGGTAAGATCACGTAAAAATTAGCAATTCATCTTTCTGGATACAAATTATATTATCTGTTAAAGACTAACTTTAGAATAATTATTAATTTATAAATTTAAACTACTTTTCAGCTTTGATGTTACAAGCAATTCAAAAAAAGGTTACCGTCCTCTTCAACTTTCACATTCCGTCTCCCGCTTCTGTCTATCTTAGATTTTTTTCTTGCCAATTTAAATCCGTTGATTGGTCAATAATTGTTTTTAGCGCGAACAATATTAGTCATTCTATTTTGGGATAATAAACTGTACTTTTAAATAAATATTTATGACGTAATGTCTGGAATATTACTTTAACTTAATATTATTAAATTAAATCATATCTTGATAAACTTATTTTTTGATCTTTAAAATAATTATTAAGACAATATATAACATTTTTAACTTTTAATTTTAATGATGGATGGCAATTATATCTAGTTTTTAAATTCACAAACTTTATTATTATCTACCAAGTGTGTGTGTACGTGAAGGCATTTAATATACGATCACGTGTCTATCTACTTTATAAAATAATAAATTTTTATTTATGTCTCGGTTTAAATCACCAAAACTAATGTGCTTTATAAAATTTTGGAAAATAAATTGAAACTTATAGAACCAAATATAACTCTCACCATCCTAAAGTTTATTAATAAAAAATATATCCTATTAATTTTGATTAACTATAAAATTATATTTCACTTATTTAATCTATTAATTCTGAAACTATTATTTTAAAATTATTACAATAATTTTAGCTATCTATAGCTGTGTTATTTTGTATGGCCAGCTTTCACAACCATAAGCAATGATATTAAAACTTTATTTAACGGTTTAATTTTAAAATACTTCATTACACTATGATCTATTAGGTATTTTAGCTTAAAATTGTATTACAGAACTATTATTACTTTTATATCACCTAAATATTACTTAAAATTTAAAATTTTTTTCATAATTGACCTTTCTATCCTACCTATGACCTACAGACAAGGGCACAATATATATATATATATATATCCATTACACATGCGTAGACATTAAAGTAATATTAAATATTTATTTATTAAATTATTTTACGTTAAGATGTAAAAATGTGTATGTCAGTTACATTTAAACGTTTAAGCAAAAGGAAAATTATATGTTAGTAAATATGTATATGCACGTAAGGATGGGTTCAAATATGGTTTGATGGTAGAAGCTGTAAGTGGGCTGTGAAGCATGATCTGAGAATAAGGTCATCTGCTTCAATATAAATATATATATATAAGTCAATTATTTTATATAGCGCAATGTTTTTTACAAACTGTAATATTTAAACAGCATTAAACTGTTGCACATGCGCTTTGGATTTTAACTATAAAATGAATGCATACTAACACTTCAAACACATGATAAAGCCTTCGGAAAAGATAGAATGACCATCTATTTTTTCAAACCCAAACGCTTTTGTATGGGCATATAACAGTAATTTAAAGTAATTATTTAATATATTCACGCTTTCACTTTCGAACACTTAAGATTCGCCCATACAAAAGTGTTTGGGTTTGAAAAAATAGATGGCCATTCTATTTTTTTCAAAGACTTTATCAGGTGTTTGAAGTGTTAGTATTCATTCATTTTATAGTTAAAATCTAAAGTGCATGTGCAACAGTTTAATGCTGTTTATATATATATATATATTTATATATATATATGTTCCTTTTCATTATATATATATATATATATATATATATATAATGAAAAGGAACATAATATAAGTAGTCAGTACAAGAGTAATTAGAGAGGAGAGAGATTTGAAAAATTTAGTCAATTATACCAATCGTAATTTAACATAAAAATAGTGGGGTGACAAAAGACAATAATTAAATTATAATGATAGTTTGAGAATTTTAAGTAGATATTTAAAGAAATATAATAAAACAAATATTGGTTAAATAAGCTCATTAAAAATTGCTTATCTTATTTTTTTAAAAACTTCAGATTTTCAAATATTATCTTAAAATAATATTTGATAAGCTAATGTATTCACTTGAAGAGGGAAATAGAACATAAAGTTATTTAATTAAATATAAAATAATATTTACCTAATCAAAATGTAAAATAATTTTGTAAATTATCTAATAAAAAACAATGATTAAGTTGAGTTATTGTAATCTTTTGCAATTTAATTGTTATTAATGGTCTTATTTTTAGAGACAATGTAATTTCTGGTATAATTAAATTACAGACAGAAAAAGTAGATTTTTTAAAAATATTTAGCTTGATTACTGCCTGATATGCTTTCGATATATATTTTAGTATATCATATTCATATTCATGAAACCATTGATAATAGACACTTTATTATTTCATTCTTTCAATCTTTATTACCTTTCTCAATAAATTATCAGCTTTCAGAAATACAAAGTATGAATATATATGTATTGTATGCAGTTTTGCAAAAAAGTGTAAGTTACAGTTTTATATAATTCATTAAGTTGGTAGAATTTTAAATTATATATATATATATATATATATATATATATGTTTCATAGTATTCTTTTTAAATTTTATCAAACTGTGTAACACTGTTGTATGATTGAAGGGAAAAACAATGTGAGTTGAACACTAAAATAAAGAATTGCTGAGTCCCCTACTATATTGTAAAATTATAATATAACCAAAATTTTAATTAATTAATTAATTAATTAATTAATAATAATAATAATAATAATAATAATAATAATAATAATAATAACAATAATAATAATAATAATAATAATAATAATAATAATAATAATAATAATAATAATAATAATAATAATAATAATAATAATAATAATAATAATAATAATAATAATAATAATAATAATAATAAAAAAATAAGGAGAATCATTTAAATATAATATAGATAGTTTGTCTTTTCTATGCATTCAGTATTAAAAAAAATTGATTATGCATTTGCGTTTTTAAAGTAAAATATATTGCAAAATGTTTGACTTTGTTGTTACTAAATATACAGACTCTGTGATTGTCTTTTGTTTTCAACAACTTTTTTTTTCTTATAGAAACCTAATAGTTGTCTCCAACATCAAAAAATTAGAATAGCTTTAATTGTTTTGATGTTTTTAAATTCATTATATGCTTTTAGTATATTCTAAATTTTGTAAAACATTTAGCACTAAGCTCAGAAAATATTTTATTACGCAAAATACTGCTTATTAACTTTGGAAAGATAATAAAGAAAAACTAAAATATATTAAATTTTGACAGAAATCAAAAAATGTTATTAATAAATATAAATTGTATATGGCTACTAGTGAATTGTAAAATTTATTTACATATTTCACGTTTTTATAAATGCATACATGTGACACTTAGAGATAAAAACTTTGTTTTAATATCATAAAATTTGCAAATTTTATTTTTTTTATTAATTTTATATTTTTTTCTTTATTTATATTTTAATAACATTTATGGTTCTAGTAATTATGTTTCGGTTCAGAATTCAATTAAATGAGTTACAACTAAAGTAATTTCAAAATATTGTATCTATTTTCAGTGTTTAATTATATATTTATAATTTTTAAAAAATTCTTCTTCGGTAAGCTTTTCAGAAATATAAAGGTATATTTTTTTGCCAATAACAATCCAGATTGGATGACAAATAATGACTTCTTATAATAAAACCTAAGATTTTCTCTTATGTAGATTTTCTTCATGAAATATTTCTACTATTTGCTACAAGCAGTTTAGAATTCCTAGTTAGAACACGCCTGACATTATATTTTACAAGAGTGAACATTATGGTTTACTATTAATGCAACATCAGACTACAAATTGCAGCATCGGATGTGGCAGAATGATTTTTAGTCTACCTTTTTAATGGACCTTGGTGTTGTAGCCACATCCTATGAATAATAAAAATTACTGAATTTTACTCAGATTATTTATTAAGTTCATTTTCAAGTGTGTTGTATTCTAAATATGATTTAGAAACCTTATATTTTGGAAAATTACAGTATGAAAATAAACTAGAAAGTAGTCTACATTTTATCTTTTTGATTAAAATTAAATGTAGGTTATATAGTCTTTGAGATAACATGAACATCTTGATTCTATATTTTTTGTAACATCTGGTCTGATTTGGTTATCATCCTATATAATTTGAAGTCTCTTACAGTTAACATTCTATTTGGCTCATCAAAATGTCATGTCATTGTCTTTTCATTGTTATTTATTATTTCAATGTCAAGATCCCCCTGATCGATATACTTATGATATTTTTGTGGTATGGCTAGCATTGTAAGCAGTCCTCTTATATTTATAACTATTGAAGAACCCCTTTGGGAAGCCACATGAATGGTTTTCTTAGCCTGATATTGATTTATCTATAATGATTGAATTGTTTAACTAATGTAAATCTCTAAAAAAGACTACAAACTGATCCCTAAATATTTATAATGCAAATTTTTAGTATTTGAGAGTAGCTATTACTATTCTTGTTTTTAATCTAATACATTTTATAAGTGTGATCTTCATCAAAAATTTACATAAGGCTAGATTTAACATTTTATGTGGACAATCCAAAAAAAAATTTAATTACTTTTTAGATAGCATTATCATTAATACCAAGACGACTTATTAAAAATTAACTTTGATTTGTACGCTCATCATTTTACTAAATTGATTGTTTGACTCTATGAGGTCTGAGTCATTTGCAGTTATTCAACTAAGCTTTATTTTTATAATTTGGGATCAGAAGTCTTAAATATTAACTCAGTTTATCAACATACATGTCTTATTTAATATGTCTGTAATGCAATTTCATCACACTGGTATACTAATAATTACACTACAGACAAATTTTTCATTAAATATATAATCTCAAGTCTAATAAATGAATAATAGTATTTATCAGTGTTTTTTTAACATTTTCGTTCTGTGATCTGATTTACTTTAATCACTGCAGAGTGTGAATGATTAAAGAAATCATAACAATATGTTGTTAATCTATTCTACAATCACAACAATGGGCAAGTGAAGTTTTTGAAATTCACTTTTTGTCGTCTCTAGGACCAAATTGTTTATAAATAATCATTATTTGCAATTAATTATTACTGTTTATTTATTTATATATGATAACCCACATATTTTTGACACAATGGATGCTACGAATTTAGTAGCCAGCTACATTAGAGTTTTGACACAGAATCAATGGCTTTCAAACTTTTCACATTATTTTAAGGTCACGTGATTTGCTTTCATTTCCGGATTTCTTACAATTGGTTTTAACATTTCATTTCGGATATTTTCTGTTTCTTTTTATAAGCAAAGATGTTCTCTATGCCCTATGCTTTTGCAATATCTGCAAAACTGTTTCTGTATTCTGATTGAGTGTGTATATATACGTGTTATATCGGCTTTTTGATAGTAACAATATTTTTTGTCGTTTTATTTTGACAGGCTTAAATGATATTATTAACTGTTGATGCTCTACTTTTATTTTTTGAACAGCTAATAATTTGATCACTAGATTATGGTATTTTATCTCACATACAAAACAGTCTCTCATTTTGAATTTAGAAAATTTTGAAATCGTAATCAGTGCCAGCTTAGTAGGCTTTATAGAAGATATCTGTGTTTTTTCCTCATTCCTCATAAACCTAATTCTTATTTTTGACTAAGATAATATTATAAGTGTAAATTTATACTTCAAAATAATACAAATCATAGAAACGTAAGTGATACAAGTAATATATGTATATATTCTGAAGACATTCGGAATAATATACACAAAAGATAACCTTGATCATCATCAGTAGAAATTTGTCATTTCTGGCCACATTTAGGCAAAATGTAATTTTCATCTTCACTTTAAAAATAAAACATACAATTTTAATCATCTACACTTATTAAGAGATATTTCAAAAATAGCTGATAACAACATTATGCATTATTAGACATTTATTGTGAAATATCACCTGAAATATTTTATAATGAGGAGAGAGTTTATTAAACTTTACAAGATAATTGAAAATGTTGACTGCCTAAAATAATAAATTACCAATAACAACAACAACAACAACAACAACAACAACAACAACAATAATAATAATAATAATAATAATAATAATAATAATAATAATAATAATAATGATAATAATAATAATAATAATAATAATAATAATAATAATAATAATAATAATAATAATAATAATAATAATAATAATAATAATAATAATAATAATAATAATAATAATAATAATAATAATAATAATAATAATAATAATAATAATAATAATAATAATAATAATAATATATTTCTTAATTATTACAAACTGTCTATAAAGAGAATAATAAATTTAAAGTGAGAATTATGTGAAGTGTTGTATCATAAACATATAGGCTTTATACATTCCTATCTAGAAAATTACATGGAATTAATTAATTTCATAATATTTATTTTTACAAATTCATTAATTAACTCACTCATGTTTCCATTTTTCAAAGACAGCACCTGATTATTCTTAATCAAAATAATAAGAAGGAAGATTTTGAAGCACATTTCGATTAAACATTAATTCTACAGGTAAATAATTGAAAATATTTTTATATAATAAACACTTCTTAGTATTATTCATATTTTTTCTGGGTTTACAGTATGAAAAAATACAATTCTTCATAATTCAGATTTGTTGAAAAATAAGGAAATAGCTGTCATTAATAAATCATTATGTGACTAAGAAAAATATAATAGTATTTAAATTACTAGTCAAATACTTATTATATTCGATAATATTTTATTATTTTGTATAAATAGTACAAATGAATTTATTCATAAAATTTTTATGTAATAACAATTAAGAAGCAACATGCGATCGTGCTCTTTAGTACAACTTTTCAAAAGACAATATCCTCATCTAGAAAAAAAAAACCACTGCTATATACAGATGATATAGAAATACAGATTTAAAATGTGCAATTTTGTTATGCCGATAACATAAACTTGATCAGTACTATTTTGAATTCTCATTGTAAGTGGATGATTAATAAAATTATAGTAAATAATTTAAATTTTGTGCAGAATGATAATAGAATATAATTAACATATAATTTATTAATTTTAAATACCATCACCAATATTTAAAACAGAAATAAAACAAATTGTGCATTTATGTCATATAGATGAATGGCCCACCCTTTTTTATTTTGACTTTACAAAAAGATATATTGTGTAAACACACACTTATTTGATTACACAATTTGAAGAGGAAAAGAGAAAAAAATTAATAAATGAAAAGTTGTACATATATATCAGTCTTGATAAAATCATATATATATATATATATATATATATATATATATATATATATATATTATATATATATATATATATATATATATATATATAAGTTTATCAAGAATTTATACTTCCCTTACCCATACCTAATATTTTATTTACTATGAACTTCATAGGTCATTATAGAAATATACTTAGAAAGAGATCAGAAAATATAGCTTATAACAATTAGTTTCATCTCTTTTATAATACTGCAGAAAATTGGTATAAAGTCATGATTAGGTATTTATCTTGGCTTGAAATAATTCCATATTTGCAGCGCAAACTTGACATTGTTTTCTGACTTGTGTGCAGAGCATGTGAATCTGATAATAACAAAAACCATTTGAATAAAATTGAATGATAATTTATATTGTATAATAATTTTAATGTATTAAACAGCAGCCTTTGTTATTCGATGTTGATCAAGTGTGGTCTATTAAATGGGTTTTAGTAAGAATTCCTGGTACAGTAAATTTTGTTGTGCAATGGCGATGGCTCAAAAGAACACTGAGAAGTAAGCCTTGGTATAGTAAATTTTGGTGGACTTACTTGTAGAGTCAATAATAACATATAGGGTCTAATAAATTGGTAAAGGAAATATAATAATAACAACAACAGCAGCAGAAACAACAAGTACAACAAAACAACAGCACAATAAATGATTTTGATAAAAAAATAGCATTCTCGTTTGTTTATATATATATATAAATGAATAAATTTTAACGGTAAAGACAATATTATAGTTTAAATTCTTTTGTAGCACTTTTGATTATGTGGTAATCCTCGTCAGCTTTAACTGAATTTCAAATTTTCAAGGTTAATATTACGTATATTTCCATAAGCTGTGTATTGTCATATTATTAACAACTTCCCTAGTAATAACGCCATTCTTATATTTATCAATTAATATTGCCTCTTTACTTTTCCTCTTTTTGTGATTTCTTTTTTCCATTAATATTTTTATTTCATTACTACTAAATGTAAACTTATAATTACAAATTTTTTCATGGTCAAAGAATACTGAAGCTGTATTAAATTGATTATTTACATTATTTTTAATTCGATTATATAATAATTGATGCTCCTTCAATCTTTTTTCCATCGAACATCTTGATTCAAAGATATGAAATTTCTGACATCCACATAGAACCTGATATATTATATTACTTCTTTGCAACTTATGAATTATACTCTTAGAATTATTAATTAATCAATTACTAAAATGATATATTATACTTTTCTTTAAATATATTCTTAGTTAATTTATATTTCATATTATTTATAAACGGCATATAGATATCCATTTTTTTATTATCTAAAGCAACACTGCAAACACTTTTCTTATTATTAAATGAATTTGCTGTATGCAAGATTTGGTTTTTATCATAACCAATGTTTAAAAGTTCATTAGCAAAGAGTTCAATATTTAAAATTTTATCATTTTTATATTTACATAATTTATCATTGCGATGCAAAAATGATTTCAGATTTGCCATTTTATGTATCATTAAATCACGTGATTTCAAATGAATATATCTGCTTTCTCCAATATGTTTAAAAATTAATTTATAATTTAAATGCAGTGTTACTTTAGATAATAAAAAATGGATATCTATGCCATTTATAAAGAAGATGCAATCTAAATTAATTAAGAATATAATTAAAGAAAAGTATAATATTTCATTTTGTTTTTCTCCAAATGTTAATCGATTGATTAATAATTCTAAGACTATAATTCCTAAATTGCAAAGAAGTAATATAATTTATCAAATTTCATGTGGATGTCAGAAATTTTATATCGGTGAATCGAGATGCTCTGTGGAAAAAAGATTGAAGCAGTATCAATTATTATATAATCAAATTAAAAATAACATAAATAGTCAATTTAATACAGCCTCCGTATTCTTTGACCATGAAAAAATTTGTAATTATAAGTTTACATTTAGTAGTAATGAAATAAAAATATTAATGGAAGAAAGAAATCATAAAAAGAGAAAAATTAAAGAGGTAATATTAATTGATAAATATAAGAACAATGTTATTAATAGGCAAGTTGCAAATATGGCCATACATAGCTTATGAAAATATACATACCATTAAGTTTAAAATTTGAAATTCAGTTAAAACTGATGAGGATAACTACATAATTGAAAGCACTACAAAAGAATTTAGACTATAATATTATATTGTACCGGTCAAAATAGTATGCTCATTTAACAACATTCAAATCCTAAGCAAAAGTACCTCGAATCCGATCATGATCGAAATACACAGGTCTGGAGCAGTCCTGAATTCTAACCTATTTGCCTATTCTTTGAATCTCTGACCCAATGAACAACAATTCTGATGACACAGTAAAATTATTTTAAATCCGTGCCCAGAAGCAAAGCAAAGCGGTAGAGCATAAGATCAGACTGATGATGATGTTCGAGGTCAGAGTAGCCCAGTTATTACATTATTATAGTTATTTATTAATGCAAAGCTCTTAGCTAAAGAAAATAGTTTTAAATATTAATTTGAAAATAATAATTCAAAAACAAACCAGGATTTACATGAAATAGATATATTTATTAAATATTAAACAAACATATATATATATATATATATATATATATATATATTACAAAAGATTTAAGAAACGTATGTATATTTTACCAAATAGTTTCATGCTTGGGACAATATTGTTTATCTACAAGACTTGGGAATTTGTTGTATAAAATCCCCACTATCACTCATTTAATAAATATAATTTTATAGATACAATTTTATATTGTTTTATAACCTATGTGGAGTTAATAAGCTAATTAAAGAAAACTTTTGCTATGGAGCATTGTGGATGCCAAAAACAAACACAAAAGATCATGACAGTTTTAACAGTAAATGATTTAGTTGATAACGGGCAAAATATATGATTTCAATCATGTATTTTTTTAGGAGAACCATTATTTATACTTTTATTCGCATTGTTTGGCAAAGATGTCTTTTAGAAATAAGAAACAAACAATGCACAATATTTATGAGAATAAATTATACAAATTGAGTTACATCTCTGGGAATCGATAAAGTTTTTGTAAACGAAAACAGTTTTAAGATCAACATATTGAATGTATTTTACGAAATGAATCATTATCTTTAACACATCATTGCGACGGATGGATGATCAAATTCAAGAGCAAATTAATGGTACTAGCATACAATAATGAAATAAGGCCTCATGGTGATTGGATATTTTATCATTTAAAAGAATACTTGAGATGAACTTAGATTTGAGATGTCTGTACATTCTGGCAGAGCGATATCGAAGGAGAGGCTGAGTTTGAGATCTCAGATCATTATGTACTGCCATCTGCAGCACATAATCCTCATAAACCTTACATTCCACAGAGAGTAGTGTCTCTGAATGAACGATTTTGAAAAGCAGGATGGGAGCTTCATACTTCCGACACCCCAATGACAAAGCAATCAAGAAATGGAAAGATAAATATCAGAATAAAAGAAAATGTATGCCAGCAGCATTTATATAATTTTATATTATTACTTAAAGTTTGGAAAGGGTCTAACCTCTTGTGCAATAATCTGTTTTCAATTCTGAGTCATTTAACAAATCATAATGAATAATAACTTTTATTTATATTATTAAGCTAATAAAATTTATATTTGAATTCGATTCCCATATACGTATTAACTCAAGAATTAGCCCTTCAGGCAATGGTAAGAAAAGGTAGAATTTTATATTAGATGTTGCAATCTTTTATAAGGGCAACTAAACAACAAAATAAAATAAGCATCAAGATAAAATACTTTTAAGTATACAACCAACCTGGTGAATAATTTCTATTTTAAATAAACAAATGAATATAATTTTACTAATGAATTTAATTATAGTCACGAGATTGATTGATACCGACATAATAGAGAAAATTATATATATATATATATATATTAAATAAAATAAATTGTATACATCTAATTGATACGCATAAAGTTATATAAACATAAATTAAGCATGAAAGCAAACGTATATTTAGAATTACATAAGTATTAATAAAGGATTATAGAGAGAGAGAGAGAGTTTACGAGCAAAACTAGCAAAACATCATAAACAGATCAATGAATTAATTCAGCTACAAATTATAAATCAACCCATGAATGTTCATATTAAGGCAGCTCTAAATTACATGATTTTATCTAAGATATCAGCATAGTGGCAGGCAGGTTGATAGACAGTTCTTTGATAGAAGAAGAAAAAGGTGCTAGATTCCACTACTCACACTTCATCATGCAGAACTTGTGTTGGCTTCTTAAAAGTAATTAAACTCAACTGACTAAAAACTCCTCTGAACTTAACTAAAAACTGAAAGTAAACTAAAAACTGAAAGTCTAAAACTCAAAGTTCCTTTGTTCTGTGGTTCCTTTTATAACATTTTAATACTGCCCAGAATGCAATTTCGTATACCAACCTTATCTCTGTAATCTCTTTAAAAACAACATTTAATTAGCAAAAATATTTTCAATAGATAAGGCTTGAAATACCATTTTTAGCTATTTTAAATCATTCGACAACAACTGATAAACGATTTGTTTTTTCGATTTTAATTAAGATTTATAAATTTTAATTATAGACAACAATCTGACTAGTGATAAAGATAATCTCAGTATTTCAAGCCTTTCCCATTTTTCTTTGTTGTTACATTCCAATAGTTTAATTAAATACTTTAAATCAAAATACATATAGATATAACAAAAAAATTACAATTATATAAAGAAAATGTTTAGTTGACAACAATAAACAGTAATAACATTATTGCTTCATTCATATATATATATATATATATATATATATATATATATATATATATATATACGCATCATGCACACTACTGTTTTACTTTACTAAATAAAAATTAATTTTACTAAATTCTCCAATGATTCGGCATACAGTGTGTGTGTGTGAGTAGCATATATTTATAGCAGGGTCTGAATTGCGGACCCCTAGGAGTTTAGTATAGATGGTAAAACATGAAGCATCGATGATGATTAGACATTGATTGCTTCAATATTTACCATTATATATATATATATATATATATATATATATATATATATATATATATATATATATATATAACAGGTATTTTATATATATATATATTGTACCGAGGTACATCGTTATTGAATATCTAGTATTATTTCAAAGTAGTAATATTTCATAAATCTCGCCTTTTAAAAATAAAGTGGGAAAATAAAAGTTAAAAGTTGAAGGAAAAGAAAATTAAAAACAAAAGAGTAGCTTGGAGGGGTTTATTGTTAAAGAAAAAAAAAACTCTTTTAAAGAGGATAAGATTTTTTTTATTTTTGAAATAAAAATGATTTAATATTATTTTTGATTAGTTTGTATTAAAAAGTAATAAAGAATAATTCATTTTGTTTTACAATAAAATAATAAAATGTGTGCATGTGTAAAAGTTTTAAACAAAAGAATAAAATAGAAGCCCAATCAGAGCGAAGGAAAAGTACAGTAATTTCACGAGATAATAAATGCCGGACATAACAAAACTTTGTCATTGTTAAGATGGCTTAAAATTTCAACATTCCATTATTATTTATGATATTTTAAAAGAAAATATTTCAAAATATTTCTTAAAATTACAGAATCAAAGATTATATAAATTGTTATATCTACAAAAATGATGCATTGTTAAATTTGCTATATTGTGCAGCTGGCTGGAGACTTCACTGCGAATAACATTAGCAGATAGTTCAGAGGGCAAACCATGTTCAGATAACGCCAATAAAGAAGGGGAATGTTTATGCTGAAAATCCATGGAGGTTATATAACATCATGAATTCAAGGAAGATTTACTGGAGGTTAGCGCTAACCAGTCATAAATAACATTTATAGAAATTACATTGTGCTGTATGTACACCATTTCAGATTTTTCCAAATCCTAGGTAACTTTTAATTTTAATATTCTCTAATTCTTGATTTTCTTTTAAAATGAACTGTGATAAATAAATAAATAAAATTCTAAACTTTACCATGTCGTATCTGGGAAATACAAATGATATTGGCTTTTGTGTTTAACTTTATTCAAAGACATTGTGTGCATGTGTGTGTAAATTGTAATTTAGTATGTCATGTATATTTTAGTTTTTATGATGTATTAAATCATTTATTTAAAATGAAAAGAGTGTGCATGTTTGAATTATAAAGCAAAATGATTGTTTTTATTTTTTAAAAAAAGATATTTAAACTGTCGTTTAAATATTTATATTTATATTTGAATACACATATTTATGCTGAGATAATATTTTAATAAAGTGGGAATGGAAAGATTTAATTATTATTAAGAAATAGTTAAATTAAAACTAAAATAATAAGGAATTTTTTTTTTTAAATAAGGATTTGTTATGTAAGGACGTCAATGTTTTCTCAGATGGTGAAGTGTCATTATTATTAAAAATAGAATTATTAGATAGGATGGAGTTTTTTTTAAAGGCAGCTACAATTCGATGAGCTAGCTGGGGACTCAGGTACTAGATTCATTGCTGATCAGATAAACATGTTAATTACTATGTGATTAACTAGCACCTAAAGGGTTTACCTTAAAATAAATAAAGTGTTTATTTGGTCAGTATTTGACTAGTAGCTGAGTGTTTATATTATTGGTAGCTTGCTGCAAATGATTTTTTGCACTCTATCTAAAAACCAAGCACCTTCAAAGATTGGATGGTTTAGTGGGGAAGAAAGAGTATTTTATATTTCTATTTGTCATTATTAATTAAAATAAAAAAGGTGGGTGGTTCAATATATATATATATATATATATATATATATATATATATATATATAACGTCATGTGAAATTTACCAAATCTATTTTATATAGTAATTGAACTGCCCTCTAGCTGCCAAGTTTGATAAGATTTACAATAAGAGAGTGGACCACCAAAATGTAGGTTTCTACATCAATATTTTAGGCTATTCCATGAAAGATAATGGGTAATATTGAGGAATTAACGATATTTCTTTATGTTTAACACCTTTCTACTTGGGGGGGGGGTAAGATGTGGCCTTACACCCTGACAAAAACCATTAACATCCTTACCTAATCCAAACCCAATACACAATAACAACATTCTCTTCATACTATAGAAAGCAAGCTATATGTATAAAGAGAATGTATCTCAAATAAAATTTATTACCGAAAGACTTAAATGATCACAAACCCTATAGCTGAGAAACATTTATTTTTTTCTGTAATTAAATATGTAACTAATACATGATAAAATATATAATATAAACTAAACTATAAACTTAAATATTAATACTTATCTTTGTCTATAAACTTCTTGTCAATTGTTATTTAATTTACACATATTACAACAATACAAGGAAAGAGTGATCAAATTTAGATTCAAGCAAGCAAATAAAAAACACAAAAATATAATTGAAGAAATAATAAATATTTTTGCTGTTATTAATCCACAATATATATATATATATATATATATATATATATATATATATATATATATATATATATATATATATATATATATATGGAACATAACAAATGACATAAATAATTAATTCAATGCATAAAGTGAACCTACCATTTGAAAGCATCAAATTCACATTAAAAAGAACAACCTTGCTTTGATTTGGGGATTATGAAAATATATAAACAAATGACCTTCTCAAAAATCAGATCAGCAATTCTTGTTAGCTAACCAACACATATACTTTGGAGTAGAAAATCGAACTTGTAATTCCATGAAAGTAAAAACCTTATATGAGAATATCTCATTAGATATGCATAAAATCAAGATTAAAAGTGTACATATTCCAACCCAGCCAACTAAGAAAATTGAAATTATAAATTCCAAAAACAGCTTTACATTTACTCAGTATTTCAAGAGTATATTCATTTTTGAGTTGGATAGTAGATCAATTCTAATTTATGATTCTCAACAGCAAATATCTTGTTATTCTACAATCTCAATAACTATTATCAACTATATATACAGAAACATGTACAATCATGTGCTGTTAAGAGTAAAGATATCTGATACGAAAAGATTCATCACCCATGGAGCTGTAACTGCTAATGCCAAATTTGATTCAACTCATCATTTATGCTGCAAAAAACACTAACTTTGTTATTCAGATATAAAGCTGCTAACTCAATATTTCAGGACAGGTTATTTGAAGAAAGATATTTTGATCACATCATTTATGTTTTAGAATACTTGAATCTCACCAACTAAAACATAAACTGTATCAATGAGGTCATATGGACGCTTAATTGATCTTTAGATTGATGTCTTTTTTTTTTTTGTATGTATCGATATTTTTTATTTCATTTTTTTACTATAGGTTGAAGGAAAGTATAAATTCCTGACATGATAAAAAGGGAAAAGTATCTAGCTTTATTTTTAAGCTAAAATAAAATATAGGTTCAGAGAGTAGATTTGTTTGTGAATGAATTTAATCATCACAAGGGTGAAAAGTGAAATTTTATATTTTTCCACATTAAATGTCATCACTTCTACAGTTACAAGGTTATTTGTTGTTTGTTTGTTAATAATAATAGTTTTTCATTTATTTATTTATTTATATATTTTTCATTATATATGATTAATAATATGTAGTGTGAATGGTCTTTTGTATCATTGTAGAATTAATTCACAATAGAAAAGGGATCCCATGCCACAATGTTGTTGATATGAACAAATGAATAAACTTTCTGGGCACAATGAATTATGATTTTACTAAAGTGTAAATTAGCAACCAAGTGTAAATATAAATAATAACAAGTTTTATTGTTTTTGTTAGTATTGGAAAAGTGGATTGGAATAATAAATATTAACCGTAATAATCAAATAATTTTTATAGATATCTAACCAAATTATTTAATTTTGTTATAACCTCTCGTAACTGAAATTATTCTAATTGTGAACAAATTTATTAAATACGTGATTTCAAATTAAAGATTGTCATTTGTGTTTTTTTTCTATATTCATTTATCAATTTGTCACATGCTTGTATCCTGAAAAGAATATTAGGCATATTCTCCCAAAGCCCGAATTTTGGGATAAACAGAAGTGAAAAATTGAGAAAAGAGATGAGTATATAGGTAGATTTTGATATATGTTTGTGTGATAATATTTCATTTTCTTGGAATGAGATCAGAGTAATCATGAGTCTATATATTTAGGAATCATTGATAAGCTTTCTCACCCATTCTGATGTTTATCAAGTCTACTTTTATCCAAGATTACGACCCATTCTGTAACTTACTTATATATATATATATATATAATTAAGAGCATGCTAATGAACTCTAAACAAGCTTTTTTTTATTTTGAGATAAATGCTACTACAAGAGAAGGCATTCAAATCATATTTATCTTGGATTGTCCCCATCGCCAGACGGGTTTCGACATATGGGGCTCTTCCGTGAGGAGTTAGAACATTAGATTCAAAAAACCAACTAAAGCTAAGCATTTATCTAAAAGTTAATTGTCAAAAAAAAGATCTGAAACCTTTAGACATCTACATGTCTTTAAAGTCAGCTCTCTAACTGAAAAAAATCATATGGGCCTGACTTAATTCAGATATTTCATTATATTAGTAGGCTTAGCCATTTAATTTAGCCAAAGCTCCAACAGCAAAATAATAATAGTAATAATAAAAAGTCAGATGTCACATGACTTATATATAGCTTGCACTTACAAATATGTAAAATTAAGAGCATGCTAATGAACTCTAAACAAGCTTTTTTTTTAATTTTATGATAAATGCTATTACAACAGAAGGCATTTAAATCATATTTTTCTTGGATTGTCCCCAGGTTTTGACCTGTGAGTTTCTTCAGTGAGGAGTTGGGACATTAGATTCAAAAAACCAACTCATGTAAATTTATAAATAAATATTTGAAAATACAGTACTCAAAACTTTATAAAAAATATAGGAATAACCATAATTTAGTAATGCTTTCAACTAACTTGTAGCTTTGTCAACTATCAATTTTAAAATGTCAGCTTTCCCATAATTCCATAATGTCAACTTTCCCATAATTCTGTGATATTAATGTTTGCTGCTTGCCTATTATTAAATCTTGCTTATGTTTATATATTAACATAGCCTCTTTAATTTTCCTTTTATTATTATTTCTTTCAGTTTCCAATATTTTTACATTGTTATAATTAAAATCTAAACCATATATACATGATTCATTATGGTCATAAAAGACAGAAGCTGATAAAGTATCATTATTTTTATAATTTTGTTTTGTGTTTTGAATCCTTTTAAATAATAATAATTGTTTTTTTGTGCTTTTTTCCAATGTGCACCTCGATTCACCTATATATCCACTGACACACCTACATGTCCATTTGTAAATGATACAATTTTTATTTATCAATAAAGTTTTATTTTTTGAATTGTTTATTAATTTATTTAATGTAGGTGGTGCATAAAATGCAATATCACATATTCCTTTATAAATTTTCTTAATGAAACTTGCCTGTTGATTCAAAATATATGGTATTGATATCCACAGTTTTTTATCAGAAGAATTAACATTATTATTAATATTTTTATATTTGGAAAAAACGAACAAAAGAACACTTTATTATTTAAAAGGATTCAAAACCCAAAACAAAATTATAAAAATAATGATACTTTATCAGCTTCTGTCTTTTATGATCATAATAAATCATGTATATATGAGTTAGATTTTAATTACAACAATGTAAAAATAATGGAAACTGAAAGAAATAATAATAAAAGGAAAATTAAAGTGGCGATGTTAATATATAAATATAAGCAAGATTTAATTAATAGGCAAGCAGCAAATGTTAAGATCGCAGAATTATGGGAAAGTTGACATCCTGGAATTATGGGAAAGCTGACATTTTAAAAGTGATAGTTGACAAAGCTACAAGTTAGTTGAAAGTGCTTCTAAGTGATGGTTATACATATATTTTTTATAAACTTTTGAGTACTGTATTTTTAAATATTTATTTACAAATTTACATATATTATTTTGAAGAAAGACAGACATTGATTTGTAATATATATATATATATATATATATATATATATATATATATATATATATATATATATATATATATATATATATATATATATATATATATAGGTTTACTAAGTCAATTTTTGAAAATTTTTAAATTAAGAGGAAACTTAAATAGTATAAATGCTATATAATATTGGTCAGATTTTTAAAATTTTGTTAAAATAGAGTTGAGAATTATAAATATTTAAAAAACTATGTCAATATGCTAAAATTATAAAGTAAAAGCTAAATATTATGATTTTTGTATGGTTGGAAAAACTGGCCATAGTGAAATAATATAATAAAAGTTCTATCAAACAAAGTGCTGAAAGTTAGTTTTCAAATAATGATTTAAAATTAAATAAGCTAATGTATTATAAATAAAAATTAGATTTAATGTTTGTGTAATAAATTATTTATTAAAAGTATAATATTTTGTGGTAGACAAATGTATTTAATTTGTTATTGCATAAATAATTTCAAAATTTATCTATTCCAAATTGTATCATTATATTTTATGATTTTTTAGTGTAATATTTTGTAATAAAATGATTAGACATTTCTGTTTTGAGACAGTAATTCTAAAAATATATACATATTGTCTGGTTTTTAAGTCATATGATCAGAAAATACTCATGCTTTTGTGCTTACAAGGTTTCTGAAAAAGTTTCAAAATTGCTTCAAAATTGTTTTAAAAAATTAAAAGATTTGTGTATCATAAAATAAAAGTAAATGTTAGGAAATTATTTAATTGAATAGCTTTAAAATAAGTGTAGTTATTAAAGTTAAATTTTAAAAGTAAATACATTAAAATTAAAATATTGGATAAATTAATAAACTATTATTTTAAAATGTCATTTTAATGTGTTTAAGTTTTTTTAATAAAATTGTAAAATGAATTCAGAATTAAATTTTATAATAGTGTTTAATTTTTTAATATGAGTCATAAATTTTATTTCTAAAGTTTTAATAACCTAAACTTAACAGATATGTAAATTACATCATAAGTTGAAAATTGGATAACCAATAAAATTGTCAGTTTAATTTGGTATAAAAGAAGACTCTCATTTTTTGGATTGTTTAATAACTTAATAACATGTTAACTTTTTTTCCATATGTCAAAGATCAACACAAAGTATTGCTTAGTTTACTTCTTAATATTATTATTTTTAAAGAAAAGTTTTTGAAGGATTAATAATTTACTAAGTTAAAGTAACAATGCAGCCCTAAATTAAAAAAAAAATCTCTACCAATTATTTTTATTGAAACTTAAGCCAACTTCATGGTAAACTATGGATTTAATAACAAAGATAATGTATACAAAAAATTAATGATAAAAGTACAGCTGATAAATTAAAGTATAATTTTAAATATAATATGGAAAACGTCATATCATTATTTATTTTTAATACTTTGGACATTGGCATGAATGATGAGCAGAAATATTTTTTGAAGGATTAGCATGTTTCTGCATTATATTTTAAAGATAAAAAACTTTATATGGAGAACAAATAGTTATATGGAAAAACTTACATTTTAATATTTTTTTTAAAAAAAGTTGAAAATGCATTAAATATTAGACCAAGAATAAAAAGACATCATTTATGCTTACATTAGTAACAACATATATATTTTCTTAAAAAAAGTTGCAGTGAATATTTTTAAGAAATATTGACTTAAAAAAGAAGTTTATTACAAATCTCTCTTGAATAATGATTAAAAAAAAATGATATTATTATGGGTATAATTAATATGATAGGTCATTATTAAGAAATACCATAAATTATCCAATATTATAAAAACTGTTTTTTTTTTAATTATTTATCTAAATAATAAATAAATGGATAATTAAAATATATTATCCTGACTAAGATGTATAACTTTATAATTGACTTCCTCTGAATTACTGTAAGATAATATTTTGAATGGTATACACAAAATGTGTATTTTCCATAAATATATATGTTAAGTTATATCACCGACACTGATGCATCTAAAAACTGTTAGGATCCAAGTGAATGTGAAAAAACTCTGAAGATTATTTTTAAAACTTTTCCAAGTGATATCACATTTAATAATTATTGTTCCTGGCAAGCTGCAGACAATAGACTGTGTTTATAGACTTTTATAACAGGATTAATGATTATTCTTCAAAATAACTTTGGATTAAAAAATTGGCTTCAGTTTCATTTATTTTTTATTATGAGTTTATGCGCCATGGAGGGGAGGTGAGAAAGTTTTGTTCTAAAGCTTTTGGACAGTAGCATCGCTAAGCAATAAGCCCTGGGTAAGAAATTCTATAAAAATATTAAAATGAAGAATATTTTTAAAAAATTGAACTTTATGGAGAAGAAAGAATTCGATTTAGTAAGTATAGTTTTTATTATAAGTTTACATAGTAATTGTAGTATTAAGTTTTATTAGTGTTAGAATAGGAAAGATTACACTTTAGATATTTTATTTAATGTAATATAATAAATATTTTAATGTTTTGTAAAGTTTTTTCATAAACATTTTAAGGTGTGATAGTGTTATATTGGATGATTGTTATTATTAATTAATATGTTTCTTATATCAAATATTGGACCAGAAAACATCGAAGAGTGACTGACAAGAGTAGTGTCACTAGGTAAATCTCATAAACCATATTAATTTTATATTATGTATATTTTATTGTTTTTTTAGAATTGCTTGGAATATTATTTATGATAAAGCTTTATTATATGAACATATGAACATGTGTGTACACATTAATTACACATAAAACTTTATTATTATTCTAAAGATATAAGCCATGATTTTAGAAAGATATGCATACTTTTTATATTACTAACATAATATAATTTATTAATAAGCATAATTTTATATGATTATTTAATGGATAAACCCTAATTTTTGAAAATATTTTGAATATTGATCTTAATATCTTAAAACAAATTCATTTATATTTTATTGCTGAGTTTTAAAAGTGAATAACCCATTTCTTGTAGTAGTTTTAGATTGTTAAAGTGATACACAAATTTTGTTTGTTATTTAGAGTAATGCTAGTAATTTTGCGATGTAAGTTGTTAAATCTATTGTGAAGTTTTAATTGATAATGACATTGGGAGTATTGTAAGGATCTATGAAGAAAATAGGAAAGTAACCTATATTATTATTCTAGTAGTTTATGCAAATACATATAACATAGCCTTCGGTCTTGTATATATTTTCCGTAGACAGTGTTTTTCTTGATATTTTGTATTTTAAAATGTTCAAATGAGTGCTGAATAAATAGTCTGGACATTATTATTATATTCGAGGTTATTAGACAGAGAGGTCCTACCTACTCTTGATTTATAATGTATCCATGTAGATTACGCAATATATTTTATGCTATTGAGTCTTTAATCTAGTTAGTTCTCCATGCCTAAGCATGGTATATTTTAAATTCAACAGTTATTGCATCATATAGCATTGTATTTTATGAAAGAAAATAATGAATAACTTTGAATTGTAGTATCGTTATTTTGAAAGAAAATGAGATAGTTTTTTTTTTTTTTTTTTTGGTATAGGTTATAGTCAAATCCAAATAAAATTGAATATAAATACTCACAGTGAATAATAAAGAATTATAGATATTTTTTATGTTATTAAACTATTTTAAAAATATAAAAGAGATGATAATTATTCACGAGATTTTTGAATAATTTTGATATTTTAATTTTATGTGTTAATGCATATTTTTAAAAAATAAAACATCCAAAATGAACAACATAAATTAGAATAAGTACTTGTATTTTATGAATATTATTTTTGTATTTTATACATACACGAAACACACATATCGGGATTCTTATCTAGAATAGTACCAAGCAAAAATATGTAAAAGAACATCAATCATATTATTTTATTAAAGTCAATTTATTTATCGAACGAACCAAGATAAATATTTAAAATAACACTAGTACTATTATACTAGATAAGTTTGATTGATTTATTGTAAAAATATTTGAAGATATTTAAATAAAAATAATATGATTTAAATATCTCATATTTTATATTTTTCGTGTACAATTGCGAAAACCATATGTTCTAGCTAAGTTAATTAATGGATATTTGTTTTATTAAACTATAAGAGTATTCTTAAATTGGTATTATTATTATTTTAAATAAATGTGCCAAAAAGTATATAAGTCGGAGTAAAGGCTTATTTACTTGTTGATTTCTTTTTTAATGTGGAAGTATGTACCTTATTATTATTTTCATTAGTTAGATATTTGTTAGGTTTAATTAAAGACAAATTTGAAGAGTGTATATAGTTTTTGTTAAATGTATAGGGTAATAAAATTTATTAAACTTGTTTTTACAAAACTTTGTGTTATGTTGATTTATTCACCATCACGAATAGATGATTGACAGATACCAAAATAAATATAACATTTGCACAGTACCAATATAATTATTCATTTTAAGAAATCACAATGATTCAGAACGTAATATACTTGAGAAATTTCTTCTTGCATTAATATTATTATTATGTTCATAATTAATTGCACAATTTATTGCGTAGAATTTTAACGTTGTTTATTGCCACATATGTTCAGATTATACCACATATTTTATTTAAGATGCCACATGAGAACTAAAAGATTATATTATATTATTGGTGTCGTTATCATTATTGTTAGTTATCATAATATTAAACAGTGGATAAGATTAATAATTATTTAATGAGGAATAAGACTATTATTTATTTATTGTTGCTATTATTATTAGTTAGGGGTAATTGAGTGAGATAAAAATTCCTTATCATACTTGACTACAAGAGATTATAAATGGATTCGAGTTATTTTAAAGAACCTGACATTATTATAATTGTATTGTTTTAATAAAAGATTAGAATTTATTTAGTAGCATTATATATTAAATTGATTATTTTAATTTTAAAGTCATAGTAATGTTATGAATTTATTATTATTTGAAATAATAAGTGGGATAGTATTCTTATGCCATTGATATTTTATTCTATGGGATATTGGCCCAATATAATTCTTTTATTGCTTGTACTTCACTTCATTGTCTCATGATTTAATAATTTTGTTATAAACCGAACCATTTATTATTTACTAATCAGTTAGAGCTAGTTAAATAATAGGTATTACCATATGATATCTTTATTATTGATTATATTAAGATTATATGTATTTCAGAGAGGGAGAGATAAACATAAATCAGGCTAGACTATTAAGTGATATTATATCAATAAATAATAATTTGTTTTTCGTTTTTCAATGAAATGATAAGATCTTATTCAAAGATATGGAACAAGCAGAAGTATAAGATCTTGTACAACGAATCATGCCTGAACTGAAAGATCCAGGTTTGAACCAGACAGTAGTATAACTATCAGAAAGGATCCTGAAACTGTCAATAGGAAAATGTTGTAGGCATTGATCAAAGATATGGATAACATGCACCAAAATATCCAAAATAATCAAGTCATATGCAATAAAGTATAAATGTTATGCAACAAAATATGCATGATAAACAAAGTGAAATGCCACAGAGGCCGGATGATATGCAATACAAACAGTTATAATGTTCTAAAATCTGGAAGATATAATGCAGAATAATGACAATTGTTAGAGATATTGAATAAAATATTAACAGAATACTGCATTATATGAAGAATTTAAAAATATGGAGAAACACAACAAAGCTTAGACATAAAAATATACAATCTTGTTTAAAACCAGCAACGTTTAAATCTGAATTTTGAAAAAAAAAAAAAAACATTAAAATGATAAAAAAATTTCGGATATCAAATTCAATAAATCAGTAGAAACCTGCAAAATATTGCGGAGACACTGCTGGTGAATAAGCCTAAAGTGGAGGATGTTTAGATAATAAATTCCCAAATACGGAAGAAAAACCATTTACAAAATTACAAAAGTTAAATTTGTAAAGATAACACCAATAGAAGGACTCACAAGAATGAAAATACATGATATAGAATATGAAAATTAAAATAATAAAATTCAGTGAAAATCAATAAAATAATAAAAGATTTAGAAATGCCAAGACAGTAAAGAATTAAATTTAAAAGTGTTATAATACGGAAAAAAATATAAAATATCCCCTCCAGTGGCAAATGGGTAATAATTTCCGTGTGAGAGTTATTTTTTTCTTTTGTTATTTAAATCATAAATAGTAAAAATATAACTGAAAAGGGGAATTTCCTAATCCTTGTGTGAATAAGAAAGACAAAGCCTCATTATTGACCAGGATCTATTAAGTGGACGATTTTATTAGAAAGATAATACAACAATATATAAATTGATTCATTTTAATTAATCTAAAAAAAATATCTCAACATAAACGCATACAAAAGTACTAAATGTTGCTCTAAAAATCAAGATAATATATAACTCCATCTCTGATTAAAATGAAATATGAACTAGGTTGACTAAATTGGATAGATGTTAATCACTATATAATTAAAGAAACAATAGAATAAGTTTGAGTTCTGGAAATATGTAAAAGTAGATTTCAGTTTATTTGGGTCTTCTGTACTTTCTATGGTTAAAAATAATTGAGAACCTTAGAGAGTGTTTGGGCACAATTTTGTAATCAGGATATGCGGTATTGCACATTTTTACACCAATTCCTTTTATTTATATTAACTTACCACATAGTCTCAAGTGCCAGCCTTATTTTGGATTAAATTCTCATTTTACACTCAAGTAATAACAAATAAAATCGTCATACTGTCATTTTCATGAAAAAGTCATACATTATATTAAGTTATATTTCGTATAAGTCTTAAATCATCCATAAGCGAGTGGCTCGTCTATTGTGAGGAAGTTATTCATGATGAAATGAGCATCTTTGTGCAAATAGCTATATTTGGGTCATTTTGAAATAGTGGTCATGTGATTAAATGGAATGTATCCTTGTAGGAAAATTTATCAGAAGACAATTGTTTATGTTTCATTTTTATTTTAATTATTATTAAACTCATATTAAGATATCCATGATTTTTATGTAATTAATAGGAAGACATGAGAAATTTATTTTAAAATGGCATTATGTAATACACTATGAGCCATATAATTAGTTAGTTCCATTTCAGTATCTCATTAAAAGAGGGGATAGTGTGCCAGAAATAATGTTAATTAAGCTTCATCACAAGGTTGTTACATCTTGATCTGTTCATAAATTTATGTATTCATAAATATACATATATTTTTATGGTTGTTGTTTCATATGGATTTTATTTGATAAATATAACTGCAAATTTAAAATAATATAGGGATATATATGGAAACTTATATATACATTCTATACATGTAATAGTTATAAATTATTATTTAATGTAATAAAAGTTTGTTTCTAAGAATTTTATGTTTTATTGTCTGATTTGTATAAATAAAGAAAAAATATTTATTTTTCTATTTTCCTTTTAATAAATATATGATTAAAAATTAAGAAAATTTTAGTTGTCTAATATATTTATTTTGATATTCATAAAAAATATACGAAGTAGTGATCAGATAATTAGTCTGTAACATTTTTGTAGTCTTTTGATCTTTTGCTCTTGGTTAATTAAAGAAAAAAAAAATGTTCTGGAAATTAAATTTATTTAAAAAATATATAAGCTGGGTTCTTGAAAATTCTTTTTATGAGACAATAAAAAATAGGCTAGTAGTATAAATAAATGATGAAAACCTTTTGTGCTGACACAGAGATGAATTAATTGGAGTAACATGGCTTTTGTCAAAAGTTTTGTTACAAAAAGTGTGATTTTGCTTAGAGAAATTGGCAGACAATATTTAGGAAGCTTATCTATGATTTTTAAAAATAAAATAAGTAAAAATTTAAGTTAAAGCCATCCTGAAAATTTTTTGAATTTGTAGCTAAACACTATATGTAATAATCATCTTTAGACAATAAATATTATTATTGCTTGCAGTGTGTATTATTTAATGGCCATAATGCATCTAAATAAGTGATTTAAGACACGAAATTTAAAATAAATATGTTATAGTACACCAAATTTCTTCTCTTCATTATCACATATAATCCTGTTACTAACTTACTGTTAATCTCTGTCTATTGAAAAATTATATGAAAATTTTAAAATGAAAAAAAAAAAAAAAAGACAATGCATGGATTCTTAAAAGGTCTGTTATTTTTCATTCAACACATGAAGAATATTGTGACATCTTAAACCTGCCCGTAAGCAGGAGGAGAGAAATAAAAGAAGAGTGGAATAAAAAGTATTTATTTTTTTCTCTTCTAAGATAGACTACCCTCAGATGTGTATTTACCATTGTAGTTTAGACTAAAAGAAAACCCTACACCCCAGGAAGATTGTTATTTCTTTGTATATATGTGTTAACAAATAGCAATATGATATATATATATATATATATATATATATATTGCTATATATATACATATTATAATATAAATATATATATATATATATATATATATATGTTTCTATTTTAAAATTTTAAGCAAAATATGCTTGATTTATTAGTATGATTTATTTATTATATTTAAAACTTTAAAACTTTTTTTTTCTATTTCCCTCCTCAAATTGCTTTATTAAATAAGTATGTACCCGTATCTAAAGATATATTTTTTTTATAATTAAAGAAAAAAAATAGGGGGGGGGGTATTTATATTAGATGAATATATAATTTATTATTTTTCTTTTTTAAGTATTAATAATGGTATTTGGGATTAATAAAATATTTTAAACCATAATCTATTTCAATAAGTAACTAGTTATCTCCCTATCACTCCTACAAACTTTTAGTTATTAATTATAGTTTTATTATCCATCTGCTTTCCCTGAGAATCCAAAAACTAGTGGACAAGTTTTATATCGGGATTATAATATCAGCACTTTTAAATCGGTTGTTATATATCATCAAGTTCAGTAGATTCTTTGTAGAAGAGAATATTTCCTCTTGGAAATTTGCATAAAAATTCAAATTTTAATTTGATTTTTCAAAAATATTCTGTTTAGGATAAACTTCGCTGACAATTATAAAGATATACATGGTAAGCGGTCATAAAATATATCTAATGACCAGTAATTCAACATTTTTAAAATAAAAACATAATATTAAATTATGGTTGATTATTTATCTTGGCTTGGAATAATTCAATAGGTGGTGGGATAACTTGGTATTGTTTTCTGACATCTGCTCCGCATGTCCGAAGCTAATAATAATCAAAACGATTTTTGAATGAAATTAAATGATAGTTTTTATTGTATAATAATTTTAGTGTATTAAAAAGCTACTCTGGTTATTACATGTTGAAAAAACGTTATTTTGTAAATGGGTCTTAGTAAAGGTTCCCTTTACAATTTATATAAATATTAAAAGCCTAAAACTAAACTAACCAATAAATTTACCCCAAATTTAGAATTAAACAAGTCTAGCCAAAAAAAAAAAAAAGTTATATATATATATACTATTTTTTGCAATCTCTTCACATTATTTACTATCACATTATATATAAATTTTATTTAGCATTTCAAATGAGCGTTTTTTTTATTATTTTTATTGAAACAGCAAATTAATTACGCTGTCAAGAAATTATATTGTTTTTTGAAATATATGATGTTAGTAATTATATTTTTTCATAGTGTAAAAAGCACACAAAGTCTTAATTTAAAAGATTTTATTATTAATAAAATATTTTTTTAAGATATTTTCGGTTATGAAACTCTGAAGATGTGGTTAAAATTCTTCATTTCTCTTATATTGATATTCAACATTGAAATAAAATTATACGGTATGTAATTGTGAGAATATTTGAATATTTTGAGTTGTTATAAGATATATATATATGTATTTATTTATTTATTTTTTCAGTTAGAAACTAAGGAAAAACATTTATTTACCACTGTACTGTATTATCATTATAAACTATATATAACCGAAAACGTTTAATGTTTAAATTCTTTTACATTATTCTTTATAACAATTTATTAAATATTTCCAAGAGTTAGTATTTTTCTATATATCTTAGAAAACCATTGTTTTTATCTGTTTATTTTTAAAGCATGTATAAATAGGCCCGATTAAAATATCATATGATTATCATCTAATCTATATAGCAACACTAATAAATATGGATTACAAATAATGGAGTACTATGTAACATTGTTATTGATGTTGACCGATCCCTGATTAAAATGTGCTTCTAAGACTTTTCGTATGGAACTGATAAATATTCAATAAAGTCCGCTAATAGTTATTTTATAATAATTTATATGTTTTTGAAGTCAAAGAATCAATGATTTAAATTTATGATTCACATCGTCAAAATTACCCCTAATAAATGCAATTAATAAAATTATTCTATTTGGTTGATTATAAATATACTGTTATAGAAAAAAATTCAATTTGTAGTTTAGAAGCCATAATTCTTTCTATGTATTTTATTTTATAATAGTCAATAAGAACTGCAATTTGGTGTTACATTCTGGTCATCATACTAATGTTGGTTATTGCCCATTTTCAATGAAGACCATCTTGTACTACCTTATATATATATATATATATATATATATATATATATATATATATATATATATATATATATATATATATATATATATATATATATATATATATATATATATATATATATATAATACTCAAGACAATAACATGAGATAAAAAGACATTAAGATTTGGAACTCACGTTAACTTTGTTCTGTAATTAGATAATTATCATGTTATTACAGTAACTACATAGTCTTAGAACTTTAGTTTTATATTAATATTAAGGACTTTTGAGTCATTAAGAATTGTAATGTATACAAAATTTAAATGCTGAAAATAAGCATAAAAATATAAGAAAAATATGTTTAGAATATATCAACCTTTCTAAACCACTGCTATCTAGATTTAATATAAAACCTTTATCATTAAAATATAGTCCATGATACAGGTATCAGATAAAAAAATAATATGAATTCAAATCTTTAGAGTTTGACTTTCGGTTTTTTGAATAATATAAAAATAAAGATGTCTCTGTGAAGAAAAAGTATAAATACAATGATATTTATTGTAGTATCAACAAAAATTGTCTATAAATTTTAGTCATTTGTTTATTATTATTCAAGCCATACTAGTTTGTTATAAAGTAAGAACTAGTGTTGAATACTTCTCTTAATGCAAATGATATAAGAAAACGGAGCAAATAATATACTGTTTCCTATCCTTACATCCTGAAGGTTGACAAATTTAGGTTGATTTATACTTTTTTAAGAATGTAATATGAAACTACTTAGGATAACATTTTATTTCATTTATCTTTTGTTGAACGTGATTAATAAACAGCTTTTTATTAAAAAAATAATAAAATAATTTTAATATTATTTAAATAATTTTAGGGTAAAAAAACTTCATTGATATTAAAATAATAATAATAATAATAATAATAATAATAATAATAATAATTATTATTATTATTATTATTATTATTATTATTATTATTATTATTATTATTATTATTATTATTATTATTATTACGTTTCAAAGGAACTATATTGATTTCCAAAAGTTACATATTTACGAAGATCATACGTTACAACATAAGTTTACATCATTATGGTTACCTATTATTCATGATGGAGTATATATAAGGTAAAATAATAATTATGATTACATATATTTAAAGAAAAAAAGATTACATTGTTACACATTTACAAAGATCATAGGTTACAACATATGTTTACATCAATATGGTTATATATAACCGATTAGGCAGTATATACAAGGTTACATAAAATTTACTTATGATTATGTATATTAAGAAGAAAAAGGTTACATAAATTAATACAGTTTACATATGTAATATAGTTTTCAGTATCTATTTTTTTTTTATAGGCATTCAATATTATCTACATAATAAATGAAAAAGCTTTTGTAGCAATTACAAATATTATAGGTTATATCAAAAGATTACATCCATATGGTACATATAATTGATTCGGAAGTATATACGAGGTTACATAAAAATTGATTATAATTACATATATTAAAAGAGAGACCATATTACATAGTTGAAGATTTACAAAGATCATAGGTTACTTCATACTTTTATAATCGATATGGTTACAGGTAACTGATTAGGTAGTTTATACAGGTTACATAATTAATTTTGATTTCATATATTAAAAGAGAAAAAAAGAGGTAACATAAATTAATACAGGTTACGTAATGTTATATAGTTCTTTAGTATCTAATTCTTAATTTTTCCCCTTTTAAAGGCTTTTAGGATTATATACATACATAAATGATAACGATTTTGTAGCAATTACGTTAAATCATCTTAGCACTGTCTCAGTTGTTGACGCTTTAAGGACCAGGTATCATGAAAAATGTTAAAGGAGGCAATCTTTCTGTCTCTTTCCCTAATAATCTTCAACTTAATCCAAAATGTATTAGGATATATTCTAGGATTATTGCAAAAATTATTATTATTATTATTATTATTATTATTATTATTATTATTATTATTATTATTATTATTATTATTATTATTATTATTATTATTATTATTATTATTATTATTATTATTATTTAAAGATGTTTATATAATAGAGTTATCTTGAATGTCTCTAAGGTTTTGACACCAGAACAGCATGGAGTTTTGCCTAATAAGTCCATTGAAATAAATTTGCTAACTATTTTTGATCATATTTCAAACTCAATTGAAAATCAATCTAGGTTAGATGTTGTTTATTTTGATATGTCTAAGGCTTTTGATAGAGTTAATCATAAAATTCTTCTTCAGAAATTTTGCAGGTTAGGTTTTTCCAAATTATTAATTAATTGGTTTGATTCTTTTTTTAAGAATAGAATGTCTTGTGTGAGGTTTAATAATAAATTGTTATTACCATATTATTGCTTCACTGGAATATCTCAAGGGAGTGTTCTAGCACCTTTATTATTTAATGTATACATTGATGACCTAAAAACATGCATTAAATTTTCACATCTTCTATGTTATGCAGATGATTGCAAAATTTTTAGGCATGTTTTTTGCTATTAATGACTGTTTTTTACTTCAAAGTGATATATATATATATATATATATATATATATATATCACTTTGAATATATATATATATATATATATATAATTTCTTGAATTGGTAAGAATGTAATTATATGGATATAAATATAGATAAGTGCTCCATTGTCTCTTACTCTAGAAAATCTGATATCTTAAAGTTTTCCTACTATATTGGTGATTCTAAAATTATAACAAATGATCATCAAAGAGATCTAGGAATAATATTTTCCAATAATGGGTCTTTTCATAATCACATTAATTTTATGGTGAATAAATCTCTTAAAATTGTAAGAGCTATTTACAGATATGGAAAAGCATTTAATAAATTTACAAAGATTAAACTTTTTGTATCCTTAATTCTTCCCATCTTGGAGTATGGTTCAATTATATGGAATCCTCATAACAGAACAGATATCATAAGAATTCAGTCTGTTTTTGACAAATTTGCAAAATTGAATAGTTTAGGTAATGAATACTATATTGAATTACTGCTGAGATGAAAAACAAGAGATCTCAAGCTTCTTCATAAATTTATTTCCCAGAATATTTCTGTATCTAATTTGCTTTCTAATTTAAGTATTAAGAAACATAATTATAATACTTGTACTCACAATATTTTTGAACTGAAAATTTGTAAATCTGATGTATTAAGATTTCCCCCTTTATTTCGTTTACCTAGAACTTAATAACAAATATTTTGATAATGATGATGTTTTTAATCTGGATTTTAAACAATTCACTAAAGTCCTCATAAAAATATTATCCTTAATTTCATTTGATATATTGCCTTTTTATTTATTTGTGCATTTTATTGTTTTTCTATTTTATTGGTATTTTTTTGTTTTGTTTTGTTTTTTTAATGCTTATTTAGATTTGTATATGATAATGACATTACTGCGCAATCTGTAATTGGCTAAATGCTGTTGATGTGTACATTAAATAAATAAAGAATTGAATTGAAATATTATTATTATTATTATTATTATTATTATTATTATTATTATTATTATTATTATTATTATTATTGTTGTTGTTGTTGTTGCTGTTGTTGTTGTTGTTGTTGTTGTTGTTGGAAATATTTTACTTATATACAGTATATATGAAAACTTCGATTTCTGTTCAACATTATTTTAATTTAAGGAATGAACTAAAAAGCAAATGATTCTCAATGCATAATAATAAGCATAAGTATTTTTTTTATAATAACGATATATTGATTTTAACCAATTTTAAATAATAATGCTAAGATTAATAACCAGTAAGTAGAGTCCTATTAAAATTTGCTTTTATAGAAAATTAAAATATTGATTCATCATATTATTTTGTATAAAAAATAGTTTATTGGAATCTGCATTTTTAAATGGGTTTTATCATTTAACTTAATGGAGACCCAATTATCATTGGTCACTTGGCTATTCATCATACTAAGTCTGGTTTAAATTTTCTATTCATTAGCATAAACTATGTGTCATTATGAGATCAACGATAATAAGATATTTAATAGATTGAAAATCACCGTTTGTGATCTTAATTTGAGACAGCTCTTTCACCAGTGCATTAAATGCGAACAAAAGTTTGGAACAAAAATTTCAGACTGACAAAGATTATAAATTTAGTGAGTACTGTTTAATTATCTCTTTTATTAAAAGGGTTTAAAAGGTGTGAAAAAGAGGGTTTAAAAATGACTTGACTAGCATTGTGTGGTTACGATGTCATATCTAGCGGATTACCGTTTAAGGCAACTAAAATAATTTCAAAATACTTAATGTTAATGGCGATAAAATAAGAGCCTATGTTAATAATAAATAAAATCGTTTTTTTTTTTTTTTGTGATTGTATTACAGTGAATGTCCTAAACTTACTTAGGGCAAATTCTTCAATATCAGAAGAAAAAAAAGCACTTGTAATATAAGAAGCAGTCAAAAGTGAATATTAATATAGCTCTCTCTTAAGGAAATTTATTTCCCAGAAATAATTTTAAACATAATTGATAGATTATTACAAAGATTTAGGAAAAATCATATCAATTAATAGAGTGAATTTGATGATATGTGTTAATTAGCTGACCAATGTAATTTTCCATCTTCATTTTGAAATTCCACTTATTTTTAAGCTATGGGACATATGCTCAGTTTATTTGGGCATATGATCTAGTTAGATTGTAAAAGTTTGGAGATAGTTTTTTTTATTTCTTGTTGGATAGTATTACTACAACAATGCTATTAATTTACAAATTCATAGACTATTTAATACAATGTTAGTATAAACATTTAATTTTAGCCAAAGTTGCTTGAAATAATCATTAAAGTGCTTTAAATAAAATGTGTCTCTTGTAAGTACTTTTCGGATTGTTTATTTCACATGCTTTATAAAGACAAACATATTTGTACAAAAAAATAATTGAATGAAGTCATGTTCAATATAACTGAATTTAATAAATGCTATTATAATGGGAGTCAGAATATAAACAATGCTCGTATATAGATCGGAATATATATATATATATATATATACGAGCATTAACCATACAAAATGCTCCTATATATATCTATATATATATATATAGGAGCATTTTGTTGGTTAATCAGAGTGTGATACATGTTAAAAATAGAAATATGAAGTACATGTTCTATTTTTCAAATGATATTAAATTTTAAAATTCGTTTACTAGAACTTTCTAAATAGTCATGCTAATGAGGCATAGCATTCTTGCAAGGAGCTTAAATGTTTAAAAGCTAACACATAGCATTTGCTGCATTGCAGAATAGTAATTATATTAGGAGATTAAACAAATCATATCAGCCTAAAATGATAGATGAATTATAATTACAAAAAACTGCAAACATTTTCTAATAAGACAACTTGAGATATTTTTGATTCATTGAAAATAATTCACGAACCAAAAAAAAAAAAAACCAATAACACAGTTCGATCAAATCCATAAGTAGTGCCTATTTTAAACAGGCGAAATGGATATTTTGATACGTTTTGAATATTGTTACACTAAATTGAAATGATACCTATTATTGATAAATTAATTCTATGTATTAATTTATATTAGGGATAAATTAATCAGCATAGTGATATTATAGCACCTCTTTGAAATTGTAAAGAAATATTATAAATCCTAAAAATAAAAATAGAAGTTTTAAAATATGTAGTGATACGTAAGATGCAAGCATTGGAATATTGGTTGTTTTCTATTTCTTCTTGCCGTTTTGATGGCGCTGATTCTAATCAAAAACAAATACATGTTAGGATTTCCCGGGCCTGTGATTCTACATAAATATCAGCTTTTTTAGAAATTCACATTACATTTAAAAATGATACCCAAATAATTGACATTTTATGGACAGTAATTAATCATAAAATGGGTTGATTTTTGTTTATATGTATCTGTCAAAAGTTACGGGATTTTTTAATCGAAAATAATACACAATTATACATATTTTTTTCAATTTAAACAAAATTGCTACATTCAAGCTAAATTTACAAATGATACCCGACTAATTTGCTTTCTCTTTTTTTGTTTTGTTTTTGGACAGTAATTAATCAGAAAGTGGGTTCTTTTTGTTAGTGTGTGTATATATATATATATATTAAAAGTACCGTTCTTTAAATACTACATTTCAAAATGATACCTGACTATGTCGCATTTTTTTTGGACAGTAATGAACCAGAAAGTGGATTGTTTTTGTTAGTGTGTAGATATCAAAAGGCGTAATATTATTTCGATACTAAATTTAAAAATGATATCCACAAATAACTTTTGTTTGGGTATTGACAGTAATGAATCAGAAAGTGGGTTTTATTTTCTTTGTATATATATATATATATATATAAAGAAAATAAAACCCATAAAAATACTGTAACTTTATATATATATATATATATATATATATATATATAAAGTTACAGTCTTTTTATCAATAGAAAAGAATATGCAATTCTTCTACATTATTCAATTTACCCACAATATAGAAAAAATCCACACTGCAATTTTAAAATGATACCCTACTAATTTGCTTTTTTTGGGGACAGTAATTACACAGAAAGTGGGTTCTTTTTGTTAGTGTGTACATCTAAAAAGGACTATCATTGAAAGACTCAATTAAAAAATGATACCCAACGAATTTGCTTTCTTTTTTTTTTTGGACAGTAATGAATCAAAAAGTGGGTTCTTTTTCTTAGTGTATCTATAATAGCTGAAATACACAGGCTTATATATACCTGTGACTATATATGTAATAGACAGGGTATGAACACAGACTTTCACATGACCCACCACTCTCCATACTATCTCATAACACTGATACACCTGAACACACATATGTCGAAAAGATAAATAATCACAAATATACATATTTCATGCTAAACCAGCAATCATCAGTTGGTCCAGATTACCATCTCTACACATATATGCTACAAGTGCTCAGATATATATTAAGATAGCAAATCCTCATACTTTAATGGACAGGCTTCAATCTACTCTACCCTCCAACTCTTCAACCGTCTATCCAATTGAAAATCTGATGATGGACCACTCAAGGGCCACCCTGAGGCTGAGATTATTGTCACACCCATGTTGACCTAAGGTCAATCTGACCCCTCATATACAGGACATAATCCATTAAATATGTATACAAGGGATAGGCAGACATCTCTAATATGTAATAGCCGAAATACACAGGCTTATATATACCTGTGTCTATATATGTAATAGACAGGGTATGAGCACAGACTTTAACATAACCCACCACTCTCCTCACTATCTCATAACACTGATACACCTGAACACACATATGTCAAAAAGATAAATAATCATCAATATACATATTTTTAGATGTCTGCTTAGCCCTTGTATATGTATTTAATGGATTATGTCCTGTACATAAGGGGTCAGATTGACCTTAGGTCAACATGGGTGTGACAATAATATCGGCCTCAGGGTGGCCTTTGAGTGTTCCATCATCAGATTTTCAATTGGATGGATGGTTGAAGAGTTAGAGGGTGGAGTAGATTGAAGCCTGTCTATTAAAGTAGGAGGATTTTCTATCTTAATATATATCTGAGCACTTGTAGCATATATGTGCAGAGGTGGTAATCTGGACCAACTGATGTTTGCTGGTTTAGCATGAAATACATATATTGGTGATTATTTCTCTTTTTGACATATGTGTGTTCAGGTGTATCAGTGTTATGAGATAGTGTGGAGAGTGATGGGTCATGTGAAAGTCTGTGCTCATACCCTGTCTATTACATATATAGACACAGGTATATATAAGCCTGTGTATTTCGGCTATTACATATTAGAGATATCTGCCTATCCCTTGAATATGTATTTAATGGATTATGTCCTGTACATGAGGGGTCAGATTGACCTTAGGTCATAGTGGGTGTGACAATAATTTCGGCCTCAGGGTGGCCTTTGAGCGGTCCATCATCAGATTTTCAATTGGATGGATGGTTGAAGAGTTGGAGGGTGGAGTAGATTGAAGTCTGTCCATTAGAGTAGGAGGATTTGTTATCTTAATATATATATATATATATATATATATATCTGAGCACTTGTAGCATATATGCGTATAGATGGTAATCTGGACCAACTGATGATTGCTGGTTTAGCATGAAATACATATATTGGTGATTATTTATATTTTCGACATATGTGTGTTCAGGTGTATCAGTGTTATGAGATAGGGTGGAGAGTGGTGGGTCATGTGTTAGTGTACCTATATAAAAAGATACCGTTACTTAAATACTAAATTTAAAAATGATAGCCGACAAGTTTGCCTTTCTTTTGGACAATAATTAATCAGAAACTGGGTTGTTTTTTTTAGTGTGTAGAAATAAAAACTAATCTTATTGAAATAGTAAATGTAAAAAAAAATAATACTCGGTTAATTTTCTTTTTTTTTTTTGCACAAGTAATTATTAATAATCAGATACTGGGTTGTTTTTGTTTGTGCGTATATATAAGTGTGTGTGTGTGTAAAATAAAATAAAATGTCCATTAATTAAAAACAAAATTGTAATTATAATTGAAATAATAAATTTAATGGTTTACAAACTATTTCAAACAATCCTTAAATCTGCAGAAGTACTTTCGGTTAATTTCTTAAATTTGCCTCAACTGTTATTAAATTTAAAAAAAAAAAGCGGAATCAAACGTCATCAATTTAAATCCCACAAATCTCATTTTTTAATGTTAGCATCATGTTGATTTATTAAATGCATTTTATTCCTGTTTATAAATATTGCCTCTTTAATTTTTCTTTTACTATAGTTTATCTCTTCATGAAGAATTTTCACATTTTCAAAATCAAATTTAAATTTATATTTATGTGATTTTTCATGACCAAAGAAAACTAAAGGAGACATTAAATCACCATTATTTTTACTTTTTCATGCTTATATAACAATTCATGCTCCCTCAATCTCTTCTCAATACTGCACCTAGATTCACCTATATATGATAGTATACAACCACAAAAAAAAATTGATATATTACATTACTTTTCTGCTTGACATGTATGACATTCTTAGAATTATTGACTAATTTATTAATATTGTTTGGAACGTAGAATGAAACATTAAACACATTCTTATATAAATCATTAAAAAAATTCACTTGTGCATTTGAAATAAATGGAATGGATATCCATTGTTTATTATTAATCTTCATTCCCTTTAAATTATTATAACTTTTTTTTTTAAATTGACATAAAGTATTGTTTATTTGTTCCATTTTATAACCAACATCAAGCAATTCTCTGGCAAATATTTCAATATTTTTCAGTTTATCACTTTGGTAAAGACATAATTTTTCTTTCCCAAACAAAAAAGAACTAAAACTTGCCATCTTATGCATCATTGGTACTTTTGATTTACAATTTATATACCCTCTTTTTTGCAGTGGCTTAATTATTAGTTTATAATTTAATATACTGTTATCTTTTGTAATCATTAAATCTAAATATTTAATATTATTATCATGTTCCTTTTTAATAGTCCATTTCAAGCCATTCAGCTTATTTAATTTCTCTACAAGCAAATTTATACTATTAGTATTTCAACAAACAAATACATCACCCACATACCTTTTTGTAAATTTTAATATCTCCAAACGTACACATATTTAAAATATTTCATTCATATGTAGATAAAATACACATATTTTAAATACTACTCTCATATATAGATATCTACATATAAGAATAGTATTTTAAATAAGTGTACTTTTGGAGTTATTAAAATTTACAAAAGATATGTGGATGATGTTTTTGTTTGTGGAAATACTAATAGTATAAATTTGCTTGTAGAGGAATTAAATAAGTTGAATGGCTTAAAATGGACTATAGAAAAGGAACAGGACAATAAAATTAAATACTTAGATTTAATGACTACAAGAAATAACAATATATTAAATTATAAAAAACTAATAATTAAGCCACTGCAAAAAAGAGGATATATAAATTGTAAATCAAAAGTACCAATGATGCAATAGATAGCAAGTTTTAGATCTTTTTTGTTTTGGAATGAAAATTATGTCATTACCAAAGTGATAAAATGAAAAATATTGAAATATTTGCCAGGTAATTGCTTGATGTTGGTTATAAAATGGAACAAATAAACAATACTTTATGTCAATTTTAAAAAGTTACAATAATTTAAAGGAAATGAAGATTAATAGTAAACAATGGATATCTATTCCATTTATTTCAAATCCACAAGTGAAATTTTTTAATGATTTTTATAAGAATGTGTTTAATATTTCTTTCTATGTTCCTAACAATTTTAATAAATTAGTCAATAATTCTAAGGATGTCATACCTGTCAAACAGAAAAGTAATGTCATATATCAATTTTTTTTGTGATTGTATGCTATCATATATAGGTGAATCTAGGTGCAGTATTGAGAAGAGATTGGAGAAGCATGAATTGTTATATAAGTGTGTAAAAAATAAAAATAATGGTAATTTAATGTCTACTTCAAATTTCTTTGATCACGAAAAATCATGTAAATATAAATTTGATTTTGAAAATGTGAAAATTCTTCATGAAGAGAGAAACCATAGTAAAAGAAAAATTAAAGAGGCAATTTTTATAAACAGGAATAAAATGCATTTAATAAATCGACAAGCTGCTAACACTAAAATACAAGTATCATGGTAATTGAATTGATGAAGTTTGCTTCCGCTTTTTTTTTTAATTTAATGGCAGTTGAGGCAGGTTTAAGAAATTAACTGAAAGTACTTCAGCAGATTTAAGGATTTCTTGTAATAGTTTGTAAACCATTAAATTTATTATTTCAATATATATATATATATATATATATATATATATATATATATTTAAATATATAAATTTATATGGTTTACATCCGTACAAATTACTTTATATATATATATATATATATATATAAAGTAATTTGTCACGGATGAATTCTCATGGAAACATTACTTTTCATATGATCCTCGAAATACTGCTGTTCTGCACCCTTAAAAGCAATTTTTGAGAATTACCCATTCATAAAGGAACCTTCAGGACATTGTTAATAAAGTTACAATGTAACAGTAGGTTAGTGCACTTGAAAAAAATACCTTTGAAATGAAATTTTAAATAATTATGACAAGCTAAAATCCACACACTCTCACACTAAAGTATAGAGAAAATAGATATTCTACCTTTATGATAAAGTTAATAAGATAACCAACTATGGCAGCCAATATAGGAATTTGTCTGTGCTTTTAGCATAAAAAAAGCCAGACTGGTGGGGACTCTTTCTGTGTTTTATCATAGAAAGAAGCCTCTTAGGTTGGGTGAGGCTGCCAAAAGCACTCTTTCTGTGTAGAAAAAAAGCCTCTTAGGTTGGGTGTAGGCTGCTGCAAGTGGTTGGGTGAGGCTGCTGGGAGCACTTTTTCTGCATGGAAAGAAGCCTCTCAGGTTGGGTGTAGGCTGCCATGAGCACTCTATCTGTGTGTTATTGGTATATTTTTTTAGGATTTGACCTAGAAATAGCATCATCATGTGGTTGACACCAGGGAATACAACTCATATAGTTGACACCAGGGAATAGAAAACAATCAGTTCACACTAGGGAATAGAAGACATACGGTTGACATCAGGGAATAGAAAACAACTGGAATATTTTAGAAATATATGAAATCATTGCAGTTGTAATTATATTTATTGTATTATGGATAGTCAATAATTAAATTTCATTTACATATTCTATCTATGAGGTGCATTGTGGCTAATTTACATTAATATGTTATTATCATAAAAATTATGAAAATCTTTAAATGTTTTATTTTATTAATTTATTATCAGCATAGGCCACTTAAGACACATTCATGTATTTTACTGGTCAAAATAGTATGTTCACTTAACAAGATTCAAATCCTAAACAAAAGTACCTCGAATCTGATCTTGCTTGAGATGTACAGGTCTGGAGCAATCCTGAATTTTAACCTATTTGCATATTCTTCGAGTCTCTGACCCAATGAACAACAATCCTGATGATATAATATAATTATTTTAATTCCAGGCCCAGAAGCAAAGTGGTAGAGCATAAGATCAGCCTGATGATGGTGATCGAGATAAGAGTAGCCCAGGAATTATATGTATTAAAGTTATTAACTAAAGAAAATAATTCTAAATACTAATTACAAAATAATAATTCAAAGCAAAACAGGATTTACATGAAATACATATTTAATAAAATATTAAGAAAACGCATATAAATATTACAAAATTGTTTCACGGTTGGAATAATATTATACACTTGCAAAACATGGGATTTGTGTTTATAAAATCCCCTTTACATTAATTATTTAATGAATATATATTTATGGAGTGGATTATAACTTGTGCAGAGTTAGTATGCCAATTTAATAATATTTTACTAACAGAACATTGTGGATGCCTAAAATAAATATAAAAGATCGTGACAGGTTTATTACTAAATGATTTGATAAACAGGAAAAATATACACTTTTAATCATTTATCTATCTTATGAAAATCATTATATATACTTATATTGGCATTGTTTGGAAGAGATGTCTTTGGAAAATATACATAAGAAACAAACAATGCACTACATTTACGAGAATATGTGATGCAATCATTAATATAAATTGATTTACATCTATGGGAATCGATAAACATTTTTAAAGCAGTTTTAAAATCAACATACTGACTAATTAGCATGTTGGCGCATTTCATGAACGAGTCATTATTTCAAACACCTAACGAAAGGTCAAACAGGCATAAATCCATTAACTAAAACAATAACAATGCTAGCATGTCATAATAGAAATATGGATCTTATGGTACTTTGAATTATTGAGGATGAATTAAGGTTGATACGACCGCCATTTCGACAGTATGGTATCGAATAGAGATGTTTGGTTTGAAGGATCACAGCACAATCAAAGCTCTATAAACATCGTGTTGCACAGGGAGTAATGTCCCTGATTATGAATGATTTAGAGAACTAAAGTAATAGAGAAATATATATGTGGAAGTACCATAAAAGAAAGGAAAGGTATGCCAGCAGAGTTGTTCTTGTACAATAAACTTAATATACTATATTCGAAAGCCTGTAAATGGGTTGACTCCCGCGCAATTATATATTTGAATAAAGAATCATTCTGAAAATTATACTAGAAAATAACTCTTTAACTAAAATATTAAACTAACAAAATTTTATATTTAATTTTGATTCCCATATACTTAGCCCTTCAGGCAACAACAAGAAAAGGTGAAATAATTATATTAAGGTTCACAATCTTTTAAAATGAAAATTTAAAGACAAATTCAAGTAACAAAGTAAAATATGCATCCATAATAAAATATTTTAGATAAAAAAAAAACGTGAATAACAGATGTAAATATAAAACCAATCTAGTGAGCGATTTCAATTTTAAATCAACAAAACTTTATCGATAGATTTCAAATGAAGCTCCCAGCTTCTTTCCAAATTAAACAATTATTTCCTTTTCTTTTCAAACTATATATATATATATATATATATATAGTTTGAAAAGAAAAGGATATAATTTGTTTATGTTTATATTTATATATATATATATATATATATATATATATTAAACAAAACAAATTAAATATTAATGGAGCCGCACAAAGCTATATAACATAAGTTAAGCATGAAGGGCATAGTGAGAACTACATTATACTAGTAAGGGATTACGGAGAAAGGGTTTAAAAGCAAATTTAGCCAAAAGTTGTAAATTAATACTCGAATTAAAATGCAAAAGATTTAATTACATCTTATTGGAAATTACAAAAGAATTTATACATATTAAGGCAGCTCTGCATTAAAGGTTACCTAAGGAAAGCAGCATAGCGGCATTATTAGCAATCATCAGTTGGAACAGTGATCATCTTGTATGGCCGGCGGATGGAACATGGCAGTTGCAGGCAAACAGTTCTCAGAGAGAAGAAGAAAAAAGTGCTTATTTTCTACTCACAGTTCATAGCACCGAACTTCTCTTTACTTCTTACAATTTTAAGGTCTTGAAACACTTCGAAACTAAACTAAATGAAAAGTAACTAAAACTCCACTCAATTCAACTAAACTGACTTCTTTTGTTCTGTGGCCCTTTTTATCCCCCCTTTAATCCTGCCAAGAATGCAATCTCAGTTGCCCACAGCTATTTCTGTAATCTCTTGATTAAATAAAAAAAAACACTTAATTAGTAAAATATTTTTAAAACAGATAAGGCTCGAAATACCATTTGATATATTTTTAAAGATTTGAAAACAACTAACAAAAGAATTTTAATTAAGATTTATAATTTTAATTAATGAAAACATTCTGACTATAGATAAAGATAATTTCAATATTTAGAGCCTTCATCATTTTATCTTGCTTTTACATTCCATACTTTAATTAAATATCCACATAAAAAGATATTTATAATTATATAAAAATATCTAATTTTCAGCAATAAATATTAATAGAATTATTGCTTCGTTCATATATATTTGCATCAGCTCACTGCTGTTTTACTTTGCTAAATAATTTTATTAATTCCTTGGATAATTATGCCTACATTGTGTAGGTGAATAGCATATATTTACGACTAGGTCTGAATTGCGGACCCCACAGGAGGTTAGTGTAAATGGTGAAGCATGAAGCTCGATGATGATTAGATATCGACTGCTTCAATATATCATAATCATTTTTCTATTTAGCTGATATTTGGTTATACCGTCATTACAGTTCTGCAGAATGTTTACAAACACCACTTCGAATTGTCTCTATGCGATGAATTCTATTTCCATCCACATTTTACAGTGAAAAATCTCAACAATTGTTCTTCTTTATAATGTCTTTGACATAGAATACACCTAAAAAGTTGATGTATAATATCACAAAACCCATGCTGATGTTTACGTCAATACTGTAGTGCTTTATATTACTATAATTGGTTATATAAGACTATATCCAGAAAGTTGAATAATATGTTGATTGGTTTTGTAATATTTTTATTGCTGTTTTTAAAATTTTAAGAAGACACGCTAAAACGAATCTTTCCTAACCGCCTTTTATTGCCTTAAAAAAATATCCACATCTTACTATTTATCTATTAATTACGTTATGTTAAATCTCTGTAACAATTAATGTAGCAGTTTACTGCTGTGAAATATATATATATATATTAACGTGTTAAAATTAGAATGTAGTACATTGAAATCTGTGCTACACAAACAGCTAAATTTACTTTCTACTTACAATTCTACCAATATTTTTAAATTGACTTACATCTTCGAGTTTACAACAATTAACTCTAAAGGATGTTGAGGTCTTTTTTCATCTCTGACTGATAAAGTGTTTGAGTTTTTAACATTAACTATAAACAATATAATCGTTAACACATTGTACATTCATACTAAAAAAATGTGAAATTTATTGATTCAAATGAAAAATATCACCATCAAACTTGATATGCATCTTGATTCCTCGTGTGTTATAAAGTGACTTATAAGCAGGTCCAAAGGGCACTTCCGTACAAATCAAAGCACTGTTAAAGTAAATGCAAACCTTGTTTATGTCCACTTTCTCATCTCAAATATCTAAGATTTCCTATCTGTAGTAGTTATTCTTTATCTCATTCCCCTATGAAGGAGCTGTATAGTACAAATATCTTTTGCAGCCTATAAACTAATATTAAACGATTCCTTAAGAGCATTCAAAAAATAAATCAAATCCTTTCACCAAATCAATAAAAATGTACCAATTAACAGTTTGTTTATATATTTTTGCTGCCATTTCATTGCGACAGAAAATCATGTCTAATTATTTTGATAGTTTAAAACCAACTGTTATTTTCTGGTAACCATATGTCCATGACCAGAAATAATCTACTCTACAGAGATTTGAAACTAACTTTGCTGTGGTAACCAAGAACATATTGCACAAAAATTAAGGCGTTTTTATTTAGTTAGTCTCTTAAAAAAATAAAGCAATATAAATATTATTAATATCTGATCGAACAATTTTATGAATGCATATATTGCCAAAAAATGTAGAATTTTTGTCATATTATTCTCATATTTTAAAATGTATCCAGCTAATTCATAAGGACTGGCAACGCTTCAGTTTTTAAAAGTGCATATATTTGTTTTGAATTCAATTAGTTGAATATCCTTGACCAAGTCCAAATCTACATGAGGTAATAAAGTGGATATAGCATTAATCTCAATTCTTATGTCATTATTTAAAATAGTCAGATTATTATTTTTAGCTGTCCAAAATATCATTGGCATCCTATAAGAGTGTGACATTTCGGGATATAATAGGAAAACTCAAATATTTATTACATCCTTATGTTGCTTTCAGTGCATCCAATAAATCTAGGGTGATAAAAAATATGTATCGCGATCATGATCAGAAAAAGACGGCATTTTTGCAGCTTAAATCAATTATACATTTTAAGCCTTCTTATCAATTCTGGATTCAAGTCTGTTTATTTAAAATTACGAAGCACCATATATACATTATTATTCTGTCAAGCAACAATGCCAAAGTTTTACATTCAATCAAAGTCACTAAAAATAAAATGATTTTCAAATAATCAATCATAATTTTTTTAAGTGAATCCAACAATAGATTTACATATATCTATAATACAATCATTAAAAGAATTTTATGTCACATAACAATAGTAAAAGTCCAAATGATCACTTTTTGTGTTTTATATATTTTGAAGTTTAGCAATAATATATTAAATATTTTAAAGTGCATAAACCAACATTTCTTTGTAAATATGATTGGAATTAAAGTTAAATTAAAATGCAGCTATTCCTTTTAATTTACAGAACACCAATGTATGATCTATCAAATTATTTGCACTTGCAAGTGTCGGCAAAGAATTAATTTATTTTCTCTTTTTTTTTTTTTTTTTCATTTCTAATCTACATGTAATCTATTACTTGCAGTTTTTTACATCTGGTTGTATCAATGTTCTTCTAGAATAATGTTTCTGTCTAAATAAATGTTATTAAAAAATTGAATAAGACTTGGTTATATGAGTTTATAACACTAATATTGTCAATTTCAAAAAAAAAACAAAAAACAGGCTGAATCTATTTGCATTAACATGTGCTTTAAAGTATTGAAGGCAAAAAAGAAAACGTGTATTTTAACATTCTATGTGTAATAATGCTGTCCAGCAAGAAATGAAAGGTGTGTTTTCCTGAATTTCTGAAATTAATTTTAGAGTACATGCAATAATAAAATAAACACTCACAGATTATGAAAGCCACGTTTTAAGTCATAGTCTTATTTCATTTATATATTACCAAATTGTAAAAATTGGACGCAAATCTACAGAAGATTCATCCGACCATATTTTGATCAATTTTCCAACAATACTTCTAACCGTATATCTATTTTTAAAACCTAATTCTTTTCAAAGATTAATTTCATTAAAAGATTTTATACCGACTTTTAATGTTGATAGTTCCATAACCACAAGTGCTGTTCCCGATTCTGGTTTTAAAGAGTTTGTATCAACTATCACCTATCTTAGAAAAAAAAAATAGATTTGCTATAATTGCATTTAATATTATCGTTGCTTTCTGCTTTTGAACTGTTATTGATAATAATATTTCTAATTGCTTTAGTGAATTATCCATCTGGACGTGATGACCTATTTAAATGTCATTAAATTATATATCTTTTTCTAACGAGATGAAACTCAAAAATTATAACTAAGGATTTTCAGACGTATAACCTTGTTCATATCATTTTTTCTTAATTCCTGATAACATGAGGTTAAATATCTATAAGAAAATGACAAAATTATTCTGCAAGTAGATAGAGGATGTAGACATCATCGATATACAAACACATAATCTCTTTGTCACAATTTGCATAAAAAGATATCCTATGTCAAGTTAACTTCGTGATCAATGGTCTCTATACTAATTTAACTGATTAAAGAAGAAAAGAGTAAGATGGTCAATACTTTTTTATCGAAAACAAAGCCTAGTTTGATAAAATAAAAGCCTATGTTTAAGTCAACATGAGATATTCTGGAATGAGTACCCTCAAAGTTAAAACCACATATCTAAAAGACATTACAATATCAACCGCTTGTGATTCTGTTGGGATCTTGAGTATTACAAAAAAATTGCAAGAATGAATAAATATTACAATCCACAGAAGCTTGGAAAACAGTCGTGTTTGATATTAATTTGTATAATAAATTTAACTTTCCTGTAATATAGATTTTACTCTCAGTAAAGAAAAGGTGTTATTACTGGTCACTATAAAGAAAATTGTTCAAGGATTAATGTGAGAACGAACTCGTATACATAATATTACAAAACAAAAAGCATTAGCAGTTGACGATTGCGTTATCTATCGTTAATCCGAAGTGAAGATCAAATCTCCAAGGAATCTAAAGCTAGTTGACAATTTGCATTAATTTCTGTAAAAAAAAAAAAGTCATCCCATTTAAAGAGATTGAACTTTTATGTTTGTTTATACAGTTCGGACTTTTTAGTGCCTCTTATATTTATCTAAATGAATTATGAGATAATATATTTATTTGTCTGACTTTCTCTTGAAGAAATCTATAAGACGGAACTAATAGGGACTAATGAAGACGTAAAAGCAATTGCTGGTAATATTTATAATTTCCTTTTTTAGCATATACATCCCTTCAAACAAATTAGCTTTGTTGTTTTTTTTTTTCATTCCTATATATGAGACTTTATAGAATCCAGGGAAAAATTCATAGATTCGTCCTAATCTCAAGAAAGACGGTAATCTTTATGTTTTTTTTATACTTAATAATTTTCTACTGAATAGAAAATATCTTAAAATTGTAGAATTTCAGTCTACATCTAATTTTTAATATGTTTTATTTTATTAACATACTATTTCTTTTTTTATAATATCATTTTAAGAAACCAAGGTATTTGTAGAAAATAACCTAATTGTGAATGGGATCTTAGATAGATGATGATGACTTAATGACTTCAAATGTTTATCAGTATATGCATATTTATACTTGATTATTATTGTTTATTTTTAAAATAAGAGTATCACATAAATGGATTTGTAATCAATCTCAGATTTTATCTTGAATATAAATTGAGAGGGAGACTAGTGATATAATGTAAAAAATATTTCGGGTTATTACAGAGAGTAAATAATAAACATGACATCAATGGTTTTGAGTCACAGTGACGCTTTACACATTGCAAATCTAAAGGACTCCTTTTAAATACGTTCACAAATACATTAGAAAAAAGTGAAGAATTGAGGAATTCCATGAATTTATCAATAAGATACTTATAAATATTTGATTGTAAATGCAAATACATTGGTAAGAAAAGCTTGCGTAAGGAAAACATAGTTTCTCAATGTCCTATAGGTTTAGCATCATTTTAAACATTGTAGTCATTTGAAGATTTTTTATTTAGTCTGACCATTGTCAACCCAAGTAACTATCTAATAATTAAAAAAATAAATGAGTATCTATCTAAAGTTAAAAAATAACGGAAATGTAAACAATAATTAAAAGCATCACCAGCTGGAAATTATCAAGGTTGTTGAGTAATACATCATTTGTATATTTTTACTAATTAGATATTTTTGAAGGGTTTCTATCAACCATCTGCTTAATAATTGTCTTTTCTTTCTTTCTAATGATACCACCATAATAAAACTCAACATTAAAAATATAGAACAACACATTTATCTAATCGAAATAGAAGATATATACATTGACACGTCTAATATTCATTTTCCAGTTAGAACAACTGCCAAATAATCGCGGGCAATTTAGGGTTCACATCCTCACCTAAAAGCTGGACCAAGTTATAGTTTATAAATATATATAAGAAGTAGTTGTAAAAAGTGTCTTATCTCTAAACAAAACGGAATATACTCATTACTTCTATATATTAACTGCCATGTCATCAATTCGCATTATTTATGTGGCAATTTCTTTTTTTTTTTTTTTTTGGTTTTTCAAACTGAAATATAGTTGTGGGTAACTAATACTGCATCATTATGATTGTCACACACTCATTTATATATATATATATATATATATATATATATATATATATATATATATATATATATATATATTGCAAATCAATGTCTGTATTTCTTCCAAATAATATATGTAAATTTATAAATAATATTAAAAAATACAATAATTAAAATTTGTTAAAAAGAACAAAAAATATAAACGTCACTTATGAGTTACTTATGAACGGTTTCAATTATTCTTGTACTCTTTGTCAATTAATAGTTTGAGAGAACAACTTTCCCATAATTCCATGATCGTAACGTTTGCTGCCTGCCTATTGATTAAACATGTTTGTATTTATATATTAACATAGCTTCCTTGATTTTTCTTTTACTATTTGTTTCAGTTTGCAATCTTTTTACGTTATTATAATTAAAATCAAAACCATATATACATGATTTATTATGGTCATAAAATATCAGAAGCTGATAAATTATCATTATCTTTAGAATTTTGTTTTGTATTTTGAACTTTTTTTTAAACAAACAAAAGAGCATTTAATTCAAAATAGAAACAAAATTATAAAGATAATGATAATAATAATTTATCAGCTTCGGTTTTTTATGACCATAATAAATCATGTATATATATATATAGTTTTGATTTCAATTATAATAACATGAAAATATTGCAAACTGAAAGAAATAATAATAAAAGAATAATCAAGGAAGCTATGTTAATATATAAATACAAGTAATAATTAATCAATAGGCAATTAGCAACCTTTAAGATCACAGAAGTATGGGAAAGTTGACCGTTCAGAGTATTAGTTGACAAAGAGTACAAGTATAGTTAAAAGCACTCCTACATGACGTTTATATTTTTTTTAACAAATTTTAATTACTGTATTTTCTAATATTAATTTATGTTTACATATATATATATTGAAACGTAAACCTCCCAATCTCTTTCCGTTTCACCATTAACCTAATGACTTACTCATTTGAACTAGTTTCGAACCTATCTTAAATATAAAAATGTTAAATGTAAAAATGTTATGAATTGCATCATCCATTTACATACGAAAATACGCTATAATTAGACAGGTTTGATAAAATTATAGCGTAGAAATGCTCACAAATTATTATAAAATGTTTTATTAATTTTCAGTCAATTCTTAATTATATTCGCTATTATATTCGTATGTGGATGGATAATATAAACCTTGGAATAACATCAAAATGATTTATATATATATTTAAGTTTAAATAAAAAGATATAATGTAAAACATTTTCTTTAAAATATATTTAATGGTTTTCTGATTTAATGTTTTACATATATAATTGAAACTAAAGTATTTTCTTTAAATTTGTTTTTTTTTTTTAAGTAAACAAATAATATTGTAAAAACAAATATGTTAAAGTTATTTATTTCAGTGAAATAAAAATCATCCGTTTGTAATTAAAAATGAGAATTTTGTGTAAACAAGATATCAATTAGTGACCGCACCCCGGGTAAAAAGTAAAATCTAGTTTACTGATTGATTTTTGTTTGCAACAAAAGACTTTATCATTAAATCAGAATACCGTTACTTCTGCTAAGCTTTAACATTCTATAACACCTAGAAAGGAATTCAATTAGTGAAATCTGAATCGAATTATATGATTTATATATTTTAATAATTTTAAGTAAATTAAATATAACATCTCTGTTGTAGAAATTAAATTATATTATTTTGTTTAATTGAAAGTCAATCGGTCCTGAGGCAAACGAAATTCCAAAAAGGTGTTAAGGTTTTGTGAAAATGTATAAATAGGCCTTATTTTAAGTGGGAAGATATACTACATCTTGCTTTTGAAGAGCTATTACTATCCAAGTTATAAATTGTTTAATTTTACCATGTCTGGCTAAAGTCAGGCAAAATTTTGCTGCCATTGCTGTGATGGAACGCCGAAGTTCAATTCATCCAATGGCGAAGCAACAACCAACAAGCTTATAACAAATGAAAGATGCCATATGCCGCTAAAATGGACTTGCTTTTGTTCTAACACCATTTTAAAATTGTCTCCCAACAAAATTGAAGATGCTACATACCACCAAAGAACTCATCTTTGTTCCAGTTTGAATATCTCCAGTCCATCTACAGGAGAACTGTCGTAATATTACTAAAATAGCAGGGCTCTGTGTGAATTTCAAAAACAATCATTATTTATTCAAAATCAGGTTAGCTAACCATATTATTGTAACTTCTTTCTAAATTGTTTTCCAAATAATATTTAAATTCTATAAAATGAAATACTTTTGCAAATTTCTTTATTAATTCAATATTGTAAAGTCTTTCTAAATAGTATTTGAAATCTATAAATGAAATGCTTTTGCTAAATTTCTTTGTTAATTAATATTTTGCTATATAAATTAATCACTGCAGTATATTTACCTTTTTGTTGCTTATTTTAATAATTATTAATTATGCCTATGTTTCAAAATGGTGTGCATTTAATTATAGAATATGTTTCTAAAGATATAATTTAAAATTCTCGTATTATTATTTTATTATAGCATCATTTAGCACGCTGTTTCGAAACCCAAATTTATAAATAATGGCGACCCTTTTTGCTCGTTATTATTTTGTTATTTAGTAAATTAATTAATATAAATATAAAACATGGCTTATAAATCCAAATTTTCAACCTTTAATTATTATGTTACTAAAGATTAAACTAGCCTGGAGTGTAATCATAAGTATATTTTTTTAGTAAAGTATTCGTAAGTCCCATATTAAATATACTTTTCCCCCCTTTAAAAGTTTATTAGTTATCGATAACTAAAGAGATTGAACGGGCAAAGTAAAGTTTGTATATATATATATATTCCCGTCAATAGCATATTGTATTTCTCATGCTCAGAAGAGTTGGCTCTTTTGATCTGATAAACTAGTGTTTCTTTAATATATAATATTTAAGTTATAATATACTTCGGCTTGGCGGATGGGAAATTTATTAATATTTTTTCGTTGTGCTGTTTTGCTATATATATATAAGATGGAGCCACGGTAAGTCCAGCCCATCTTCTTCTTTTATGGGTAGTGCAGTAGCTAAGTCTGAGTTATGGGCCAGATTAGCACATAAGTCCCCCACTTCTTATGAACCAAATAAAGGTTCCTTTTTAGCAGCATGATGACCTGTTATTGGGTAAACCATTGTTTGTCACAAAAACCCTAAAACTATTCTTCCATCCACAGAGAAACTTTATTATTATATTTTACTTGTGCCTAGCATATTAGTAAAATTGTTATAGCCAACTCTTTCCTCACTAATATGCAATCTTTGGCATTGAACCGAAGCATTCTTGAAAACCCGTTCGATCTAAAGCTATCTGGCATGCTTTACAAGCCCATATTTAATATATAAATTTATTATAATTAGACATATTATTAAGCTTCACTCCAGACTTGGTTTGATTTCATGTAAAATAGCCACTTGAACTGATTATAAAAGGACATAACTAATAAGTTAATGTAGTGATTAGTTGTATAGCGTGATATTTGTTTCCCTTAAATAATGGCCACAAATCTATTTGCCAACATATCAATTATTGTTTAAATGGCCTAAAGTAATGTCACTTAATAAATAAAATGCTTGTGTGCTAAATAATGTTATATCAAGATACATATGAAATTTGATAATAAATATATTTTATAATTCATTATCTCTTAGTTTCTGTCTCATTATTGGTTCAATCCAATTCACTAATTGCCCATAGCTTTTCATTAGTAAAACCCCTATTAACTAATTATATTAGATTTTATCTTTGGAATGTCTAGTATTTAAATTGTTTATATATATGTTTAAGTCCATGAGTCTTATTGTTTTCTTCGATTTGCTAGTGGGCCGGATTAAGAATTAATTCTCATGTGCCATCATTGTTATATTGTCCATTAGGTGTTTGACCTGGGACTTGGAGAGTGGGTTCGAATCCAGGCTGGTCCCTGACCAAAATCTCAGGCTTGACTGGGTTTGAAGTACATTTTATGAGTTCCAGCTCGTGTTAGATGGATAAACATATTTTGACCAGCACATAAGGTTTTTTTTTCCATGTTTGGACATCCAAGTGAGGCCTCGATATAAACACCTACATACCCTGAGTTATGGACTTTTGTGTGTATATAGCAAAAAATAATATTAAATTTATTTTGTGTCTTTCCTGTTCACTAGCGAATGGTGCCTGAGGATGATTGATCAAGTTATAAGTCATCCTCTTATAAATTTGTCATTAGGGAGCAGAGAAAGAAAATTTAGATTAAAAGGAAAGGGGGTCTCCTTGTGTTATCAAAGTATCATTAGGAATTGGAGTGATTTAGAATAAGTAAGAAATATATATATATATATATATATATATATATATGTTATAATTGTAATATAATATATATATATATATATATATATATATATATATATATTACATTACAATTATAACATAAATGACTTAAGTTTGTAGTGTACACCAACATAAAATACGAATGAAAAATTAAAGTTACTGGTAATGATTTTATAGATTGTGTACATCTTTATTAGATAAGGTTTATGAAGTAGGGGCAGAATTTAACAGCAAATTTCAAGAGTATGAAGAAACGCAAAAGGAAATTAGACATGAAATATGTAAGATCAAAGAAAATTTCATACAAAGAAGTCAAATAGCTGACAAAGAAAAAATATTATAACAGCATGTATTCCAGAGTTGAGAGATGTAGCAGAAATGAAAGAAGAGAGAGAAAAGGAAAGCAACTTTGCTAGTGATTACCAAACTAACAAACTTAATAGACAGGAGGTAGTGCAAGTTATTGGCCAGACTGAAGATGATACTGAAAATAATTTAAGAGAGGGAAAAGCACTTACTAGAGAAAATACCACTGAAAAGGAAAATAATGTAAAATGTACACAAGCAATAATAAACATGAGTAATATTAATAATATAAAGCATCTAGACACCCCATGCCAAGAAACTACTATAGAAAATACTAGTGAATTATCTGCCGCAGAACAGGAACCCAAGTTTGAAGAAAAGGATCTCGAGCTACATGAAGGCAGCAAATTCGCACGAAGTTTGGCAATGCACCCCAAATGACCTCTTTCCAGGGGGGCAGAGGAAGATGGAAGGACAACCAATGATGAGAAAGAAGAATATGAAGATGGTTGGACAACTGATGATGATGATGATGATGATGATCTGTTGGGATGTTGTTTCAAACTCGGCATGGAGTTACTCCTTAAGCAACCCCCAGATCCTATTTAAATTGTTAGTTTTTTTTTGTGAGTGACTTGATCTTTTTATATACCCTTTTATATATATTATACACTATATATTTTACCTATATACATATATATTATACACTTTATATTTTATCTATATACACTTTATATATTGTACACTTCATATTTCATTTATATACCCTATATACACATATATTATACACTTTATATTTTATCTATATACACTCTATATATTATACATTTTATATTTTATCTAGATACACTTTATATATTGTACACTTCATATTTCATTTATATACCCTATATACATATACATTATATACTTTATATTTTATCCATATCTTTTATCTATATACCCTTTACATATATATATATATATATATATATATATATATATATATATATATATATATATATATATATATATATATATATATATATATATATATATATATATATATATATATATCCACATTATATTTTATATATGTATAAAAACATATCCATTATTTTGACAAAGATGTATACTCGTTTGGGTTATATCTGTTTAAGTTTAAAATATTTACTAATCACCAATAATTTCATTATGTCTAATGATAATTGTAAGAAGCAGTAAATTTAAAATAGAGTGTAATCTAATATGATGTATTATCATAAGTTAGCGTAGGATTAGGCCATGAGTTTATATTTTGAAAGAAGCCATAATTTAGCTACGTGTTTATAAAAGTAAAGTCTTTTTTTTTATTTGTTCTTTTTTTTTCACTAAGTTTACTAATATGAAACATAAACCTTCCAATCTCTTTCCATTTCACCATCAACCTAATGACCTACTCGTCTGAACTAGTTTCGAACCTATCTTAAATATAAAAATGTTAAATGTAAAAATATTATATATAAGTCGAGCGGGAAAACTTTGTTATAATGGCCACTTGAATTGCATCATCCATTTACATATGAAAATACGCTATAATTAGACAGGTTTGATAAAATTATAGCGTAAAAATGCTCACAAATTATTATAAAATGTTTTATTAATTTTCAGTCAATTCTTAATTATATTCGCTATTATATTCGTATGTGGATGGATAATATAAACCTTGGAATAACAGCAAAATGATTTATATATATATATTTAAGTTTAAATAAAAAGATATAATGTAAAACATTTTCTTTAAAATATATTTAATGGTTTTCTGATTTAATGTTTAACATATATATTTGAAACTAAAGTATTTTCTTTAAATTTGTTTTTTTTTTAAGTAAACAAATAATATAGTAAAAACAAATATGTTAAAGTTATTTATTTCAATGAAATAAAAATCATCCGTTTGTAATTAAAAATGAGAATTTTGTGTAAACAAGATATCAATTAGTGACTGCACCCCGGGTAAAAAGTAAAATCTAGTTTACTGATTGATTTTTGTTTGCAACAAAAGACTTTATCATTAAATCAGAATACCATTACTTCTGCTAAGCTTTAACATTCTATAACACCTAGAAAGGAATTCAATTAGTGAAATCTGAATCGAATTATATGATTTATATATTTTAATAATTTTAAGTAAATTAAATATAACACCTCGGAGACATTATCTGTTGTAGAAATTAAATTATATTATTTTGTTTAATTGAAAGTCAATCGGTCCTGAGGCAAACAAAATTCCAAAAAGGTGTTAAGGTTTTGTGAAAATGTATAAATAGGCCTTATTTTAAGTGGGAAGATAAACTACATCTTGCTTTTGAAGAGCTATTCCTATCCAAGTTATAAATTGTTTAATTTTACCATGTCTGGCTAAAGTCAGGCAAAATTTTGCTGCCATTCCTGTGATGGAACGCCGAAGTTCAATCCATCCAATGCCAAAGCAACAACCAACAACCTTATACCAAATGAAAGATGATCTATGCACTAAAAGGGACTTGCTTTCATTCGAACATTATTTTAAAATCTTCTCCCAAGTAAATTGAAAATGCTACAAGCCACCAAAGAACTCACCTTCATTACAGTTTGAATATCTCCAGTCCATCTACAGGAGAACTGTCATAATATTACTAAAACAGCAGGGCTCTGTGTAAATTTCAAAAACAATCATTATTTCTTCAGTATCAGGTTAGCTAACCATATTATTGTAACTTCTTTCTAAATTGTTTTCCAAATAATATTTAAATTCTATAAAATGAAATACTTTTGCAAATTTCTTTATTAATTCAATATTGTAAACTCTTTCTAAATAGTATTTGAAATCTATAAATGAAATGCTTTTGCTAAATTTCTTTGTTAATTAATATTTTGCTATATAAATTTATCACTGCAGTATATTTACCTTTCTGTTGCTTATTTTAATAATTATTAATTATGCCTATGTTTCAAAATGGCGTGCATTTAATTATAGAATATATTTCTAAAGATATAATTTAAAATCCTCGTATTATTATTTTATTATAGCATCATTTAGCGCACTGTTTCAAAACCCAAATTTATAAATAATGGCGACCCTTTTTGCTCGTTATTATTTTGTTATTTAGTAAATTAATTAATATAAATATAAAACATGGCTTATAAATCCAAATTTTCAACTTTTAATTATTATGTTACTAAACATTAAACTAGCCTGGAGTGTAATCATATGTATATTTTTTAGTAAAGTATTCGTAAGTCCCATACTAAATATACTTTTCTCCATTTTAAAAGTTTATTAGTTATCGATAACTAAAGAGATTGAACAGGCAAAGTAAAGTTTGTATATATATATATATATATATTCCCGTCAGTAGCATATCGTATTTCTCATGCTACAGAACAGTTAGCTCTTTTGATCTGATAAACTAGTGTTTCTTTAATATATAATATTTAACTTATAATATACTTCAGCTTGGCGGATGGGAAATTTATTAATATTTTCTCATTGTGCTGTTTTGATATATATATATATATATATATATATATATATATATATAAGATGGAGTCACGGTAAGTCCATCCCAATTTCTTCTATCTCTTAGTTTCTGTCTCATTATTAAATCAATACAATTCACTAATTGCCCATAGCTTTTTATTAGTAAAACCTTTATTAAATAATTATATTACATTTTATCTTTGGAATGTTTAGTATTTAAGTTGTTAATATATATATGTTTAAGTCCATGAGTCTTATTGTTTTCTCCGATTTGCTAGTGGGCCGGATTAAGAATTAATTCTTATGTGCCATCATTGTTATGTTGTCCATTAGGTGTTTGACCTGGGGCTTGGAGAGTGGGTTCGAATTCAGGCTGGTCCTTGACCAAAATCTTGGGCTTGACTAGGGTTTGAAGTACATTTTATGAGTTCCAGCTTGTGTAAGATGGATAAGCATATTTTGACTGTATTTTCTAATATTAATTTATATATATATATATTGAACCAGATGGGATTAGATCTAATAAAAAAATATAGTTAATCAATTTTTACCATTTAATAAAAAAAATTGTGGAAAAAATTATAAAGAAATTGTTGACTTCTTTTTTATAGAAAAATGACAGTATTATAAAATTATTTATTATAAATTCCATCTACTCCAGCTACAATTTAAATATTACAGCAACCAATTCCTCAGGCAAGCATAATATTGGCAGGGTATCTATAGCCAGATTGAGGTTACACAAGATATAGCCTACATCCATATTTCCAGGTTACAGAACTTCTCGACTGCTGAATTCAAACCCTGTCATTCAAAGCACTTTATTTGTTTTGAAGTAAAATTCAGGTGTCAGATAATTACTAGAAGTAACTAACATGCCCTGAATGACAGCTACCAATTCAACTTCTATTAAATCTTAAACTAGCTCACTCATAAAGAAAAAGTAATACAACATAAATAAATGGATAATTATTCAATTGACATTCAAGAAACTTGTATATTAGTGATATAACCTCAAAAAAACCATTAAATAGTAATTAGCAGACAGTATTTGTTATTAAACTTTAAATAAGTTCATTATTAGAAATTTAAAATTATTCTACACACATCCTTTCAATAAGCAAATAATAATAAAATGGTATTCATACTATTCACAAATATTATTTTTAAAGATATACAATAAAAATATCATATAATTAACATACATATAACAGTGTACACACATTTGGAGTTATAAGTAGCAATTATTTAGGAAAGCTTTATGAACATTTATTCTAGCTCAATGATAAGCAGATATCCATGCACATACATTAATTCATTTATGCTAAATATCATGGGTCACTCAAAGATTGCTACTGCTTATTGTTCATAAAGTTAATACTAATCTAAAGAATGGGTATAAGAATTTATATTACCAAGAATTTTGAAAGTTTCTTTGAGATGGGTGGCATCTTGATTTCTCCTGCTAAATGTAAATTACAGTTGGATTTTGGTTCTTTGATGGTTTTAGTCATGGCTCCTTATTGCTTATGTTCATGCAGATGGATGTTTTGACAGTTCAGATTTTTATACAGGTATAATTTCTAATGGGAAATTGCTGATGTTCATCTAGACTGAGGTTGAAATATGGCTGCATGCTCTGATGACTGTTTAGCTTGACATGAACTTAATAGGATAACAAGTTGAAAATATAAGAGTTTGTAGTAAGAGAACCAAAACTAATTTATATCTGAGTGCATCAATTTTTTTGTCTTATTTATATGTTGTCTCCTCACTGTTATCTTTTTTTCCTTTAATTAAAATTGCCAAATCAATTAAATTCAATTAATTATTTTTCATTGTGTATTATCCAGTCCTTGGATGAGATAGTTTTTTTTTTCATTTTTCCCATTATCATGTTTGTAGCAGATTATAATTACTAACTCCCATTCTTTATTTATCAGACTAATGATTTTTGAGAGAATTTTTTAAATCTAATTATAAGGTGTCCTTTATTTTTAAATTTACTCTCATATTTTATTTACAAACATACATTGATTTTCTTTATATTTAAATCCATTTCTATTCATGCCTTCCTTATTCTTAAAATAAAAGAAAAGAAAAATTTTTAGTTTTTAGGTTACCTTTTTTTAGTAGTTTTAATTTTTGCTAAGTTGAATTCCCAAAACCCCCAAATTTATCTTTATTTAATTTGTAACACTTTATGAATGACCATTTAAACACCCATCTAATTGATTTTTTATTATTATTTCAAACTAGTAAAACTTATCCTAATAAAAGATGTTTGCCCTTTGGCAATCTACACTTATATAAAGAAAACTTTTTAAAATTTATAGATTTTTCTTTTCAAATGAGATATTTTTAATTCAATAATTTCTTGATAAAATACTCTGCAATGATTTTTGTTTAAACTTAGTGAGGTAATTATAAATTCTTTTTATATTAAAATTTTATAATAAATAAAATTATGAACATATATCACTGTTCTTTAACAGTACATTACATCACCCCCATTTGAGAGTAAAATGTGTATCTTGACCTATTTGAGCTCTGCCAGTTTTTTTAATACTATCCACTGCAATCATTAATTATTATTTTTTACATGTTTTTTTTTTTCCTTTGTGTATTCCAGAAAAACTTATTTCATTTTGTGTCCTACATTTCTGATCCCTTATTGGACCTTACAATTATCTGTCTGGTGGCTCTTTTTTCTTCTATCAATTTTAATGACTGAGCAGAATATGTTCCCCTCTCTTCCAAGTGCTGTGCCACCACAAATGCATTGTCACTGTATTTTCATTTTAATTATATACGGACCTTTGTAAATTGGTTGGAACTTCATGTAAATATATTTCTCTGGATGGCTTACAGGGTTAGTCCTTATCACGACCTCATTTCCTATTCTAAATTTATCATTGATCCTTCCTTGTCTCTTCTGTCTTAATTCACCCATCTTCTTTAGCTTAGTATGGGCTCATTAAACATTCTTCCTTCTATCAATTGGGCCTGCTCAATGGTTGCCTGGTTCTGAATGGGTATGGTACAGCTTTCCCAAAATGAAGCTGGACAGGTTCAAACCCTGTAGACTCATTTTTGATTAGTTTATCATATTAATAATATACCAGATTTCTTTCACTGATCTTCAGTGATAATCATGTATGTATACATGAAATAGATGCCCCAGCCCCCTCATGACCTGTTTGTATAAATTGGACTGCTGGTGGTGTATTGATGTATATGTTTTATTCCATGTTTCTCCATCCATTGTTTCCACTCGACAGATACAAACTGTGTCCCATGGTCAGACAAGATTTTATTTGGAAATCTCACTGTTCTGAAATGTCATTGCTTTAAAATATGCCAGGTTTGCTTAGCATTTGCATGAGCTACAATGTATGCTGCTACTAATTTGGAAAAATACCTTGTAAGCCATGATGAGGTATTTCATTTTAATAAATGAGAGCAGAGGTTTATAAAAGTCTATTGCTAATAAATTATTCTGTTGTTGTGAGTAAATAAGATTCAATGGCCCCATCCTGGATACATTAAGTGATGTTTGTCTTTGAACATATTTGACACTCATTTATAACATCTAAGATGCTGGCATACATTCCTCACCAGTGCAATCAATGGCTTAACCATCCCTCAACTGTACTTGCTGCATAGTGTCGATATTTTGTGTATATGATTAATCATATTTATTTTCATCATGATCAAGATAACAATCCTCATTTGTTTATCCTTTTTTACCTTGTAACAGCCCCTCTTTTAGGCAGTAGTCTTTACTATCTCTCCACATGGGATAATCTTCTGTTTTCATCACAGATGGTTGACATAAGTATTTCATTACTTGCTGGCAATCACCATTCTCACTTAGCCTCTGTTTCAACCTACACAGTCATTTTCCTCTCATTTCTTTCATCAATTTCTGTCACAGAGATGTATGCTCCATCTCTACTTAAATGATATTACTACTGCACTGCAGGTTATTGGCAAAATATATTCACACAACATTTTCTTTACCTTGACAATAGCACACACTGCAATTATACTCCTGAAGAAACAAACTCCACCTTATTAAACAGCTGTTTATAAGAAAGCTATTATTTAAAAATCCAAGGCTTTTGTGGTCAGTAATTACAATAACCTTCAACTCTATCAGATATTGACAAAAAAATTTAAACATCCACGCAATTGCCAAGGCCTTCTTTTCAGTTACAGTGTAGTTCATTTCAGGACCCTTCAATAATCAGGTAATAAAGAAATGGATCCCAGACTTTCCCTCTTCTTGTATTTGATACAGCATAGTCCACAATCCAATTCTACTGCTGTCAGTTTGCACAAAAACAGCTTACGAATGTTGGTGTAGGATAACATAACAATTTCTAAAAACCCATGCCCACTGTCTTTCTTTTTTGAGCAATTGCAGCAATGGTTTCATATCAAGTAAAAAAATTCTGTGAAGTTGGTTATAAAAATTGCATAACCTGAGGAAAGACTTTACATGTTTTTTTTTGTTTGAAGACCTAGAAAAATCTTGGATCACCTGAATTTGTTCAGGATTTGGTCAAATTTCCTTTACACTAATGATGTGTCCTAAAATTGTACTTCAGTAATCATGAAGTTACTTTTACTTAAGTTAATACTTATCCTTTTTGTTTGCACCCATGCAACAGCTGCTCTAAATGCATGAGATGATATTCTATACTTTCTGATGATAATACAATAAGATTTACATACATTATTATTATTAAACTTTTGCTATGGTCTGATAACACATGAGGAAGACACTGTATTAGCTCCACCCCACTAATTTTTAAACCAAAAAGGATCTAATTAAAATTGTATAATACTTATCCTTTTTGTTTGCACCCATGCAACAGCTGCTCTAAATGCATGAGATGATATTCTATACTTTCTGATGATAATACAATAAGATTTACATACATTATTATTATTAAACTTTTGCTATGGTCTGATAACACATGAGGAAGACACTGTATTAGCTCCACCCCACTAATTTTTAAACCAAAAAGGATCTAATTAAAATTGTATGCCTGTCCATTATATCATTATACTGAAAATGGTATATTTCCAATTGTTAGGATGCAGCTTGATTTGCCAGTAATTGCAAGTCAAATCACACACTGCAGTATTTTGCTAATAATCCATTCATAGGTGCAGGGACATTTGCATCAGGCATAATTATCTTATTTAATTGACAAGCATCCAAACACAAGTAAATTGGCCCATTCTTTTTTTAATGTTACAGTAGGGTTGGTGAAAAAGGATGAACATTTAGAGATGATTTCCCATTGAAGCATTTTCTTTATTTGTTCCTCCACTTTACCCATATATTGATGAGGTATAGGGTATCCATGGTTCTGATATGGTTGATTTCTCACAAGTTTTATTCTCTGTTCATACCTTTGAATAATTCCGGGGACTTCAGAAAAAAACACTCATATTTATTTAGTACTTTCTTCAGTTGTTTCCTCTGATCTCTGTTCATGAACATCAATTCCTTCACCTTTTCCTCTATTTCTATTTTTATTTCTGCACATTGCACACAGTACTCTTTAATATATCTATCCACTTTGTCTGCTGTGAATGTAATGGATTCATTGTTCAGTTTTACCTGACTTCTTTCATAATCCAACACACAGCTGATCTTATGCATAAAATCTGACCCCAGTACAGCTTCATGAGCCAGACTTTCCAATATAAGCAAAACATGGCTATATTCATTCCCTCCTATATACATGTTTACCCATACTTGTTTTGACACCAGTCTCACCATTTTACTATTAGCCATCATGAAGTTTACCACATTCAATGGCAAAATTTTAACTTTTTAGTTAATACATTTTATTCTATTAAACACTTCCTGGGACATTACTGGCTCTTGTTTTCAGTATCAATTAAAGCCCTGGATATCACCCTTTCTATCACCACTTTTCCTTTTGGACATCCCTGAGGTGCCCTCTTCTCCCAGCTACATGTCAGGCTTGATACTTGCATATGCCTATATTCCCTATCTTTATTCTTTCTAATCCATCTATTGCAGTCCAGTGCTATAAGTATTTCATGTTTTGTTACAATTATCATTTGCTCTATATCATTAGGAAGTTTATGTTTAACTCTTCATATAATTTGTTGCTCTAGACAAATGTGATGTCATGATTGATCTTAAGTTCACCACTTGCCAGTGAAAAATGTAATGAATAGTTCCCCAGGCATTTATTTATCTTGCTACACCTGATGCCTAATAATTTCCTGATATTCATTCTGCCAATAGTTTACCAGTAATAACTATTTGTATTCTCCAAATTTTTGCTGATTTTGAAAATAATGAAACTCATCAGCATTGAACCTCACTCTGTATATAACTGTGAGCTATAGCAATCTTGGCTACCACATTTAATTTATTCATTGCAAAATAACATTTCAGACTATTAAGTTCTTCATTTGAACCCTCCCCTATGTACCCTGATAATGTCTTTATTTTTAAAAACTGATTTACTGCATTGACTCTATCTATATGTGTTCATGTTATTATGTTTTCTTGTTCATTTTCTGACCTTTCTATTTTCTTTAATTTTTTTTATATTTCTTCTATTGTTATCCAGTCTTTCCTTATCCTATTCTTGTACTGTCCAGTTTGTTATCTCCTCTGTCTTATCTCTTCTATCAGTGATTCCATACTCTCTCATTTTCAAAACAACAAAAAATTCCTTATTATTATTATTATTATTATTATTATTATTATTATTATTATTATTATTATTATTATTATTATTATTATTATTATTATTATTATTATTATTATTATTATTATTATTATTATTATTATTATTATTATTATTATTATCATCATCATCATCATTATTATTTTTTTTATTATATTTCAAAAGGCCTTTTATTGTCTCATAAAAATAGAACATTAGTGGTTACAAAGTGAATTCACTGCTAGAAGTTGATTACAAATTTTAACATTTACATTGTCATTTTTGTTAGAGTTCTTTCTGAATTTATATGAGCTTAAATCATAGTTTTGTCTACAAATTCTGTCTTTTCTAAAGATGATGATGATTATTATTATTATTATTATTATTATTATTATTATTATTATTATTATTATTATTATTATTATTATTATTATTATTATTATTATTATTATTATTATTATTATTATTATTATTATTATTTAAATGAAGCAGATGTCTGACTCCAATTCCCTAATTCTTTTTTCACCCATCTTCAATGACTTAAATCTGCCTGAAATATCTAACTTTCTTTACTTTTGCTCTTCAGATTTGTTTATCTGCTTTAGACTTTTGCAAATCATACTACTTTCTTAATTACAATCATGCAATTTAAAGTTTTTTTTGAATATTTTCAAACAAAAAAAAAGAAAAAATAATAATGTCATTTATGATGGTTCTGCACCCATGTTGGAAAAGCCAAATGAACTGGGTAGGAGTAGATCGAATAAAAAAAATATATTGAATCAAATTTTTACTATTTAATAATAAAAAATGTGGAAAACATTATAAACAAATTGTTAACTTTTTTATAAAAAAAACTGTATTATAAAATTATTTATTACATCTGATTGGCTGTCACATAAGCATTTTAAGGTGCATCTGATGTAGATTTTAGCTTTCCACATTATTATTAAAATTATTTATTAGTAATTCCATCTACTCCAGGTGGAAATTAAAGATTACAGCACCCAATTCCTCAGGAAGAGAAGCATAATACCCAGATGGTACCTGTACCCAGACTGAGGTTACACAAGGTATAATCTACAAGCAGATTTCCAGCTTACAGAACTTCTTGACTGCTGAATTCAAACTCTGTCATTCAAAGCACTTTGGTTGTTTGAAGTAAACATTACATGCTAGTTAATTACAAAAAGTAACTAACATGCCCTAAATGACAGCTACCAATTCACCTCCTGATAAATCCCAAACTAGCTCACTCATAATGAAAAAGTAACACAACATAATAAAAGAATTAATTATTCGATTGACATTCAAGAAAATTGTTTATTAGTGGTATAACCACAATAAACCATTAAATACTAATTAGCAGACACTATTTATTCTTAAACCTAAAATTTATTATTAGAAATTTAAATTTTTTCTACAGATATCCTTTCAATAAACAAATAATAATAAAATGGTATACATACTATATGCAAATATTCATACTAAAGATATACAATAATAATATCATATATATATATATATATATATATATATGATATTATTATTGTATATTTATATATATATATATATATATATATATATATATATATATATATTATAAACTAAAAGCTAAAAAAATTATAAGAGTTGTTAAACGTGTATACGTATATATATTCACACAGATGCAAAACTTTAAAAAAAAAAATTGTTTTAAATAAATAAAAAAAATATTTGAACATAATTTTTATAAAAAAAGTACAAGATATAAAGATAAAATATTTTTGTAAATGGAAATGTTTGTTTTTTAAATTAATTGAAAAGCAAACTAGCCCTTGGGGCTCTTATAGAAAAAGTCAGTTGAAAGATATAGATAAGAAAATAAAAACAATTAGCTTGACAAATCGAAGCACCAAGCCTCAGCTTGGACCCTAATGAAAATGATGGATTAGTGATGTTTTGTTTGTTGAATCCAGAGGATGATTATAAAAAGAAAAATATTGAAATTAAGGACAGTTCTAGATAGGTGCATCTTGATTGGTTTTGGAGAGGTGTAATAGGATACACATATCACCCTCTCTCTCTCTCTATTTTAAAAATGAAATGACTGTGATACAGAATGGAACAAGCTAAGGCCACCTCCAGAATATCAGACTGGTCATCCACTGGGGACATCATGGGAATTGGCACCAAGAACCATGACTCTTCTACTGTAAGCTATTGAACTGAACAATTTTAAAATTTAAAAGTAATTAAGAACTTTCATGAAGATTTGACAAGTTTAATAAACAAGCTAAATCTATTGTTTGTAAAATGAACTATAATCTGACTTTTCCAAATCAATTATTGTTTAATTTTTTACCTTTAAGTTTGCTAAAAATCATTTCTATTTTTATTTTATTTCTATTAATATTTATTTGTATCAATTAATTAAATGCATTAAATTGAAGTTGGGCATAGACGCTTGTGTGGATTCGTTCAGGTTTAATTATGTTTTTTATTTTCATATTTGATTAAAATATATAGACATTCTGTAAATAATGATATCTTACATTGAATATCTAAAATGTATATATTCGAATGACTTTTTAGTTATTGGTGTCAATGCAGCATCTTATGATGAATTCCATTGGGTTTCTGGTGAATTCCCTCTGCAATTACATCAATGACGTTATATTTTGATCCTTTATGTTTATTTTGAAATGTTTTTGGGCATGTAATCTATGTAGTCAATCTATGCTCAACATTAAAAAAAACAATGATAAGTGGATATGTATGCACATACACTAGTTCATCTATGCTGAATATCAAGGGACTCTAAATATTTCTACTGCTACTTATTGTTCAGGAAGTTAATAGTACTCTAAAGAATGGGAATAAGAATTTATATTACCCAGGATATTCAAGGTTTCTCTGAGATGGCTGGCTTCCTGCTTTCTCCTTCAGAATGTAGATTACCAACAGGTTTTATTTGAGTTTTTTTTTGATGGTTTTAGTCATGGATTTTTGTTGCTTTTATTCATGCAAATAGATACTTTTTGATGGTTCAGATTTTTATACTGCCATAATTTCTAATGGATGGATTGCTGATTTTCTATCAGACTGAGGCTGGAAACTGGCCACATGTTCCAATGATTGCTTAGCATGGCATGATCTTAATACAATGACAAGTTGAAAATATGAGTTTGCAGTAAGGGAACCAAAACTAATAATAACTGAGTGTGTCAAATTTTGGTCCTATTTTTATATTGTCACCTTGTTGTTGTTATCTTTTTTTATTTAATGAAAATTCCTGAATCAATTAAATTCTATTAATTATTTTTCATTTTATATTAACCAGTCCATGGATAAGAGTGTTTTTAATTATTCCCATTGTCATGTTTGCAGCAGATTATAAATACTAACTCTCATTCTTTATCTATCCAACGTGATCTTTGAGTCAATTTTTTAAATTTAATTATAAGATTTCCTTTATTTTTAAATTTACTCTCATATTTTATTCACATACATAGATTTATTTTCTTTATATTTAAAATCAATCTTTATTCACACCATCCTTCTTAAAATAAATGAAAAGTAAGATTTTTAGATTTCCTTTTTTTTAGTAGTTTTAATTTTTGCTAAGTTAAATTCCCTCTCCCCACAAATTATTCTTTAATTAATCTGCAAAACTTTATAAATGACCATTTTATCCCTCCTCGAATTTTTTTTTTGGTTATTATTTCAAACTAGTAAAGCTTATACTAATAAAATATGTTTGCCCTTTGACAATCTACATTTATATAAAGAAAACTCTTTAAACTTTATAGATTTTTTTAAAAATGAGATATTTTTAATACAATCATTTTTTGATAAAATATTCTGCTGTGATTTTTGTTTAAACTGCTTTAGCTAAATATTAATATCATATAAAATGCATTTAAGGGTCAATATGTATAGGTGCATAATCATAAGCATGAATATATGAAGTTGTCTATAAATAGGCAAAAATAGTTATAATTATATGAGATGATATGAGCAATTAAAAATTGAATTTAGAAAATCACACCAATGGTTTTTTAATTTAACATTTGAATATATTTAACAACTATATTTATAGTGATCAATATTTTTAACAAAGTAAATTTATAATACAATTATTAAATCATTAATTTGACATTTATGGTTACACTTTATTTATAATTGACTCTACCTATTATTCCAAACCATTATGCCCCACAAAGAATAGCCATTTGATGTCTCTAATAACATAAATGAAATTTATATTTTGTTTATGATTTTCTCAATAATTTATGCTTTCAATATTTTATTTGAAAAAATCATCCTTCTTGTCATTGTGGTGATATGGGATCCCCCTGTTATATTCTGTAGTCATGATTTGGACAAGGAAGATCATTTATGACAGAAATAGTTAGTCAAGTATACCTAAAACATTTAATACAACTATTAATATAAACAATGAAAAAATATATGTGGTAAATAAGTATTAGTGAAATCTTATCTTTCCTTTTTGATGATGATCATAGTTGTATGCACCTCATCATTAACTATAAGGCAACAATATTTCAACATTATGCTAAGTACTAATAATTATATTCCATTTTTCATCCATATTAGAGTAGAGATGAAAACAAAAACATTTATATCACATATACAAATAAATAAAATTAATGACATCAACCTAAATTTAGTTTTGATGTTTATAATAAAAAAATGTCTTAGTGAAACATTATGGTAATCCTAATTAATTCATTTCAAGTATAGATGATATATTGTGAGTGTTCTAGAAAATCAATTAAATCACTTATCCTTTATATTCTTGGAATTTCTGCTTTGAAGTGGAGAGTTATTGTATGGATTTATTAAGAATAGAGTTGATGTTTTGTAGTGCAGATATAAAGTGTTATGTCAAATTCCATCTCAGTATTGACAGTTATAGCTTCATGAGAGATGACTTTCATTCATTGATGTCGCTTTTGCTAGTAGCTATGCATATTTGTCTATATCATTATTTATATATTTTAATGAATTATGTTCAGTAAATTAATAGAGATATTTTTTTGTATTATGAAATAACTTCAGATCTATATACTTTGATCTATAACTTAGAATTACAGATTCATTGGAAATTTGAATGACCTGAATTTAATTTCAAAGATTTCAATTTCACTTTTCTCAAATGGCTAACATTAATTCTCTATGTTTATTCTTGGATTTTAATATTATTTCAAGTGAAAAGTGGTTGATGTTTCTGTTTGAATTGTAAATTCGAATTCTCTACTTAATTTTTTTTTAGATTATTCAACAAATGAGAATTTTTTCTCTCTTTGGAAAAGAAGCTCTTTGTTGAAACTAGCAAGTTTGTGATTATTATTTAGACCATTGTTGACATCATTAATAACAAACTTTTTGATATTTGTTTAACTTTAATATAAATTTTCATTTCTTCCTTGCATTCACTTAGTCCAATCTTATTCACCATGCATTGTTATAGGATGTTGGAGTTATATCACACTTAATAAGATAATAATTAACAACGATTAGTTGTCGTTTAAATATTTTATAATTTAATTGAGATTTTTATTTATAATATATTTAAGTTGGATTTTAAATGGGTGTTGCATTTAATGATATGTCAATTATATAACTTTATTTTTTTGTAATCATGAGTCTTGTATTAGGACACAAGGTGTACACTTAACACTGGAAGGATGTAAGGGGCTATCTCACAATCGATTGATCTAACTATCTATCTATTTCTCTCTCTTTCTCTCTCTCTCTCTTTTCTACATAGATAGATAGATAGATAGATAGATAGATAGATAGATAGATAGATAGATAGATAGATAGATAGATAGATAGATAGATAGATAGATAGATAGATAGATAGATAGATAGATAGATAGATAGATAGATAGATAGATAGATAGATAGATAGATAGATAGATAGATAGATAGATAGATAGATAGATAGATAGATAGATAGATAGATAGATAGATAGATAGATAGATAGATAGATAGATAGATAGATAGATAGATAGATAGATAGATAGATAGATAGATAGATAGATAGATAGATATGCAGACAAATAAATAGGAAGAAAGATAAAAAAATATTTACAACACAAAATATGGATTGATTTTATTAATAATTATTTATAGTATTGACAATGTCTATAATAATAATTTTTTCGTTTATATTTCTGATTACAGAATGTGAGAGTAAGGACATTCCAAATGATGCTGAGGAACTTAATTACATTTCAATAGTCATAACAGATCCAGAATGTAAGTCAAATTTTTTTGTTTAAAAAGTTTCAATAATATAATTACTACTATTTTACGTCACAGTTAGAGAATGTATAGGAATTAAAATATGTTTAATAATCAAGCATGTGGTTAAATTTCAAGTAATCATTAAACATCTAAAATTTCCTTAGACACAAGTAACCATAATAATAAAAATTACAGTTAATTCTCTTTCATTATAATTAATATTTTGCACAAAATTGTTTTTATTGAGTAAATTAGAGGTTTACAACAACAACATTTCTACACTTTTATTGTAACATAATTATTTATAATATATTATAGTAAACATTGATAATGGCAGATGCTAGTCCATCGAAATATGTGTATGAAATGAAAAATAATACATGGTTCAGCCCAAAAATTATTTATTTACCTATATATAAATATATATTGAGATTAATTAACTCTCATCTATTTTTTTTAGAATATAAATTAATAAGCTTATGAAAGTTACATTAATTTGCAAATAATATGACAAATTTTACACATTTTAAGTTATAAGAATATAAATGAATATTTATAATATATTAAGAATGTCTATAAAAAGAAGAGAAAACATTTAAACAGTAAAGTCTAAGATAAATACTAATATTTTTTTGCATCAATATTTTATCTATAAGTTTCTAACTTTAAAAAAATAAAAGAAATATAAGCAAAGTTATAAATAATATTTATTAGTTCTTAAAAAAAGGTTGTAAAATTTATATTAAATTATACTGATTGCAATTAATTAAAGTTTGTATGCCCCTTTATCTTTTTTGAAAAATGAAGTGTTTTTAATATAATTGATGGATTATCATGTTTTGAAAAAAATAATTACAGAGGAAGTTTTTAATTATTATGTATGACTGAAATTTCTTAATTAACATTAAAAATGACCTTTGTGTAAACAAAGAATTAAATGGTAAACATTTAATACTGCCATTTTTGAGATATTGTTTGATTGGATGAATAGCTAGGTTATTTCAAAAAGGTAAAACATAGTACAAGTTAAAGCATTAGACCACAATATCTAGTGCATATCAGAAAATTGTGATTTAGCTGTGTATGTAACAACATCCATACAACTGTGCTACTGAAACAGTTACATCTGTTTCACCTATTATCTTTGATAATAGTATATATTTGTTGTACTCAGATGGCATGTATTTCTTAAATTTTAAAAACTTTGTCCTTATAATATTGCGAGTATGTGCGTATATAATCGTCCTTACTAATTATAAATATAAAATTATAGTCTCAAATATTTATATACGAGCATATTCCATTAGATTTGTTAAAACTGAAATAAACATAACTGTATAATTAATTTATCTATGTAGCAGCATAATTTAAATTTATAATATTACTTAGTTTTCAATATTTCTTTCTAAATAATTATTTAAGTCAGTATTCATTTTGACTAAGTCCAAGTTTTCAATTCTTTTGTTTTCTGAAAATTACCAGCAGAAAGTTTTAACAGTTTTAACACTTCGTTCTAAAAATAAATCTTTAGCCAAAATTTGACCTATTTAAAAATTATAACCAAGACCAATTATAATATTTAGTCAGGCATAAATCTATACAAAATCTTTACAAATTGCTTGTGACCATTCTCTTGAAAATATATCTTTTAAAACTGATGTCAATTAAAACAATAGAGCCTTTCCATGTCCAGATTTAGATATACTAAATACTTTACTAACTGGATAATTGGTTAAAGGCTAGTTTAAACTAGTCATTGCGATGCGGCATGACTCAAAGTAGGAGGTTACTACTGTCAAAAATATAGCATAAAAAGGGGCCCAAATAGCCACTAAGGCCTCTAATCCAACCTCTTCCATCCATCTATCATAATCCTTGTTAATTTTTGCTGTTGCTGTGACCAGAGCTGAAGTTAAATAAGAACTGTTCCTGCTGTTAAAAAAAAAGCTAAATCTTAAAAAGCTACCATCAAAGCTGCTCCAAAGATGACAGTGGGCTAGGGACAAAGAGACAGCCGTTTGCTCTTCCACGAGCGGCTACCGATGACAGAAAACTTCCACCATGCCCATCACAGTAAGAAAGAAGCTGTATCTGAGAGACCAGAGAGTTCCTGACCAGAGAAATGGGGAAAGCTGCCACAGACATAAATTTGCGGAATTACATCCAGACTAAAACCTAAGAGAAGCCCAGCCTGACTGAATATAGTGAGAAGCACGTGGAAACAATGCCTTATAAGAGACTTTGCCGGTAAATCCTTTCTGAAATATTAAATCTCATAACTAAAACTTATTCTAAATGAAAGCTAGCTAACTAAATCACAATCAATTATATTTTCTAAATGTTCATTTAAAATATTTATCTTAAAATGTTTATCTTAAATTTGTTTAAATCTTAGAACATTCTCCAAATTTTTGCTTGATCATTATTAATTTTAAGTAGTCGTTGATCATTAATAATTTTAAATAATTCTAAACATCTAGTTTATATAAAACCATACAAGAAATTCATTTCTAAATTATAAATCTTATTGATTGTTTATGCGATTTATTCTTATGTCATCTATCTATAGTTTTAAGTTCATGTTAATTGATTTATGCTGTGTTTTTATCAGAACGGAGTCTGGTGTGTTAATAAATTATTGGGGGGAGGGAAGTGAGCAATCACTTTTATTATATCAGAGTATTGCGAAATAAAGAATATAGTCAATACTCTTTTCTGAATTATATGTGATAGAGTGAATCGATATTTATAATGCCCGAACAAGTTATTTAAAATCTTTTGATAAACTTATTTAAAAATGTATATTTGCATATATTATTTAAAACGCATCTTTTTCTCAAGTTAATTGAAAATGAAAATGTTTTGCTAAAGTTATTTAAAAGTTATATTTAGCATCTATTATTTAAAATGCATCTTTTCTAAAGTTATATAAAATGAAAATGTTTACTAAAGTTAGTTAAAATGTATATATTGCGTATGCTATTTAAAACGCAGATTTTGCCCAAGTTATTTAAGAATTATATTTGCGTAAATGATTTAAAATATGTATTTTGTCAGTTATTTGAAAAAGTATATTTCACGCAAGCTATTTAAAACATAGATTTGCATTCATTAGTTAAAACCCATTTTCATTATTAGTAAGGTCTATTTTGACGAATTATTTAAGATGTGTAATTTATTTAAAAATCAATAATTTGCGTGAGCTATTTTATAACTCATATTTTATTATTTAAAAATCAGTTATTAGATCTAGTTATACTACATATAACTAATGTTCCCAGTTCTATAAGTAGCTATGCAGAAAAACCTTAAATCCGATTCTCATTATCGCCATCATTTTATAATTTAATAATCTCGTTTATGAACTTGACCGGTAGTAGTAGCACTGAAGAAGCTAAGATTTTGGCGTAATTAATTTATAAAATATTAATCTAGCATTGCAAATGTATTGCTAATTTGCATAAATATGCATTTCTACTTGCTATGTCTATAATGGCCCATCTCAAGATTGTTCCATGTCCAGTCATGCCTCGGAAGTTTAGGCAACGGTGACATTTTCTTTGTATTTCATTAAGTCACGCCTCAAAAGTTTAGGCAAAAGTGACAATTATTCATACTTAATGGAACCAAAGCATTTCCAAAGGGCTCATAAGCCAATCTTCTGTTCATTGAATTAAAAGGCCTCTTCCATTATAGCAGGCAGATCGGTTAGGGAACCGTTTACTAGGTAATAAACCCCATTAAGAATGCATTCGAGTCACACTTATCTGATACTGTAGTTTCTAATGCCCTAGAATTTGACGTTCAACTGCCACCACATTTCAGTTCATTTTCCCTAGAAAGTAATTTCGGCGTTGATCCGAACTAGAATCAGAGTTAATGTGTTTATCTGTATAACAATTATATATCACGCAAATATCTCTATAATATGATTTGATATATTAATAATATAATCTTAAACTTAGTATTTATAATATCTTGGACCATATAATCTCCATCATTTATCAATAAATCAATCACTCTAACTAGCTAATTATAACCGATTTCAAATATATAAAACATGGCATGAATTAGAACATGAAAGATGACCTAAGCTTATTAAAAAGTCATGCTTTGTAATATTTTATAACCCTGAGAATCCACTCATTGCTTTGTATTATTTGATAACCCTGAGAATCCACTCATTGCTTTGTATTATTTGATAACCCTGAGAATCCACTCATTGCTTTGTATTATTATTTGATAATCCTGAAAATCCACTCATTGCTTTGTATTATTATTTGATAACCTAGAGAATCCACTCATGGCTTTGTAATCTTGTTTTATAACCCTAGTGTTCCCTCACCTGCGTGTGAGCTAGCTATATGCAACTTGCTATGCTATGCGTCAATATTTATTAAAAGTTATATTAAATTTATGAAATATAAATTTGTCTCAGTCTCATTACTTGCTCATTATCTTATGAATCACTAGTTATGGTATATAATAGAATATGTAATAAGGGGGGAATGTCTCATATTTTACTGCTTTGCTATTGCTGGAACATGATTAAAGAGATATCGAGTGTAACCTCAGGCATGTCATTTGCGATGGGTTGACTTGGAAGCATGAGTGAGAGAGTTAAGGTATGATCAGACATAGGGTATTACTATCCCAACTTGGTCAGCTTTTGGTTCTCTGGCTTGGACTATCAATCTGTTGAGCAAATGTACAAACCTGACCATTACACTATAAACAGTGAAAACATGTCCTTTATCCTGAAGTAAGATTAATCTCACTGGTAGTTTGTAAAAAAAAGTTTTTTAACATAAATTTTAAAAAAAATATGCACTAATCTTTAGCATAATGCTGCCAAAATGTTAAAAAAATAATAATGTGAGAAATATGTGACCAACCTTAATTTCCAACCAAAAACATGACTGTCTCAGCCTGTGTTAATCTGATATGCAAATACTTATAGTGTAAAATAGAACAAATTCACTACTGTTAATATATCTTCAAATTCTGTATTAATTTAGAAATTAATATTATAAATATCAACTGAAAACTTGAAGATACAAAAAAGTTGATGCAAAACATTTAACAGAAACAAATAATAAATTAAACTTGTGATATTTTAATAATGGTAATAATATAATTTTAAACTGAACATTTTAAGATAAAAGAAATATCAACAGGAGAAAACCCAAATTTATATCTACAAAAAACTAAAACAATAAAACTATGGTACAATAAAATATATATGATAAGTACATGTTTATTTACATATTTTTATTTGTAAATCTGTAATTAGAAATGTTATGTAAATAATAATTGAAAATAATGATTAATTCTAATTTGCTTTTATGTGGAAACAAGTTTTTTTTATTTATTATTAATTATATCCCAGAATTTAGGATCTTTCCACTTTCATAAGGGAAATATTATTTTAATTATATTTTTGAGTGAAAGGTTTTTATTTTTAATCAGTAAATAAGAAAATAACTTTGTTAAATTAAATGTTTGTTAAATTAATAATAATAATCAACAGGTTATTCTTATTTTATATATAAAATTTTATTTTTATATAAAAATATTTTAGTTTGAAATTGTCATTTTTCTTATTACTCAGTGGTTAACTTTATCAAATAACTGTTAAACAATAATAGTGTTACAGTCTTTATTCCTTTTCTAATCTATTATATACACTGGCAGTGTGTGTAACCTGATGTCAAAAAAACATAAAGTTAATGTACATTAAGCATCGACATTTATATTTCATCTTTTTTTACAGTCAAGTCTTTAGAGTTTCATGTGATTTTAAGCTAGATCTAGAACATTAACCTTTACTTTACATGTATGTTAGGTTATATGCTTACATTGTAGCAGTGAAACCTTTGTTTGTGGTTTATTATTATTTCTGGTCTGGTTGAATTTTGGATTTGGGGTAATTATACATACATATATATATATATATATATATATATATATATATATATATATATATATATATATATATATATATATATATATATATATATATATATATATATATATATATATAATTACCCCAAATCCAAAATTCAACCAGACCAGAAATAATAATAAACCACAAACAAAGGTTTCACTGCTACAAGCAGACTTCTCAAGTGTAGAGATCTACAAAAACTACACCATATATTTAATATTAAATATTACCCACAAATCCATTTACTTTCTATCCACCCTTAATATAAGTAGTACTCTTAAATAAATTAATTGTTTCAGAATAATAAATTTTCAATAACAAATATTCTTTCTTTTTTTGATTTCATTTCTCTCAAAGAAGACAACCTTAGGTACATCAAAATTAATAGTGTGGCCTGTATCCTTTTCATGGACATACAAAGCAGAACTAAGATATATATTTCTAACTCTACTTTTATGAACCTTTATCCTTTCATTTACACTCAAACTACTCTGACCTATGTAGACTTTCTTACAAAAACAAGGGATAAAATATACTATATCAGGAATAGTCCTCCTATCAAAAATATCCATTGTATTATTTAATACATTATTCAGTGCAATACCTCTTTTCCAATAATTTTTTTTATTTCCAAACAAATTGCTATTTCTACATACAATTGTATAAGAAGACAATTTAAATGGCAAAGAAATAAAATCATAGTTTTCTATATCCTTTACTTCCTTACAATTATTACTATTAAATAAATTATTTTTAACAAATTTATCAAAATAGCCAACATTCAAATAATCTTTATAGGATTGACCTTTTTGAAACAAAGAAAAAACCATTAGAATTATTTAATTTTTTATTTGTATGACAATAATTCCTTAAAGCAGCTACTTTATGAGAGACTGATAACCATCATGTTTAATTATAGATTTTAATTCTCTACTTTTAACCAAATGACTGCATAGTAAACAATTAGTCTCTTCATTTCTAATCAACAAAAGATCTAAAAATTTTAACTTAACAAAATCTAACCCCCTCCTTCTAACACATATCTTATAGAAGGATCAAGACAATTAAACTCATTCACAAATTCCTTCAATATATCATTCTCAACTACAAATAAACAATCACATAAAAATATCTAACAAATAACTTTAAATATAAACAATTATTTTTAATAATATTTGTCTCATTCATATAATTAATATAAACTGAATATACTAAAGGAGAAATACTATAACCTATTATTGACCCTTCCTTAATATTATAAAAATTACCTTTATAAGTAAAATGCATAGAATCTTTCAATAATAAAAGCAATTTTTAATTAACCTAATTTTATTTTTTTTTGATAAAGAACCTTGATTAACCAACATAGAAATAGGAACATCGATACTGCTTAACCTATTAACGGACTGATAATAGGTTATATTATTTCTCTTTTAGTATATTTAGTTTATATTAATTATATAGAGAAGGAAATTATTATTAAAAATAAATGTTTATATTTAAAATTATTTGTTAGATATGTAGCTGATTGTTTACTTGTAGTTGAGAATGATATATTGAAGGAATTTGTAAATGAGTTTAACTGTTTTAATCCTTCTATAAGATATGTGTTAGAAAAAGGAGGGTTAGATTTTAATAAGTTAAAATTTTTAGGGCTTTTGGTGATTAGAAATGTAGAGACTAATTGTTTACTATGCAGTCAATTTGATAAAACCTAATATCTATCAGTCTGTATCTCATAAAGTATCTGCTTTAAGAAATTATTGTTATAAGAATAAAAAATAAAAAATTCTAGTGGTGTAGCTTTGTTTCAGAAAGGTCTATTCCATAATGTTATATGAGTGTTGGCTACCCTGATACATTTTAAGAAGTATTTTATTTATTTTTTTAAGTGTAATAGCATTGACTGGGACGCAAACCTGCAACCGGGCAACTGCCTGCAAGTTCAAGGCAGTCACACTGACCTCTCTACCACCAATGCAAGACAAAAGTATTTTATTTTATGGTAATATTTGTAAAGACGTAAAGACTAAAGAAAGATATGATTTTATTTCTTTGCTATTTAAATTGTCTACTTAAAAAATTGTATGTAAGGATACAATTTGTTTGGACATAAAAAAAATGCTTGGAAAAAAGGTATTATAGTGAATAATTTATTAAATAATACAAAGGGAATTTTTGATAGGAAGCCTTTTCCTGGTGTAGCATATTTCATCCCTTGTTGTTTGTAATAAGGTGTACATAGGTCAGAGTAGTTTGAATTAAAATAAAACAATAAAGGTTCATAAAAGTAGAGTTAGAAATTGATATATTACTTCTGCTTTGTATGCCAATAAAAAGATACAGGTCATATTTTTAATTTTGATGCAGCTAATGTTCAAAGAATCTGCTATTGAAAATCTATTATTGTGAAGTAATTAATTTATTTAAGAGTTGTTTTAATATTAAGGGTGTGTGGTAAGTAAATGGATTTGTGGGTAATGTTTAGTATTATATATATGGTGTAGTTTTTGTAGTTCATTACACTTGGGAAGTCTGCTTGTTGCAGTGAAACCTTTGGTTGTATTTTATTATTATTTCTTTACTGGTCTGGTTGAATTTTGGATTTGGGGTAATTGTAATTATATATTGATTAGTTTAGGTTTATGCTTGTAATATATATATATATATATATATATATATATATATATATATATATATATATATATATATATATATATATATATATATATATATATATATAATGAAAATTACCAATATTCTACTTAATAGTTATCCATTAGATAAAGTGCTTGAGTTGTCCAGGAATTTTTAATCTAATGCTTGGATATCCTAGCACCTCTCTGAGGAATCCAGTAGAGAAACCTGTAAGGGGTTATGAATATTCTGCAAAGATTGTTAAGAGCTTATTTGCAAACTCTTTATATAACATATGTAACACATGCTTGTTTAAATTAAGTCATTGACATCTGACATGATTTTTATTTGTAATTTCATTTTTTGCTATTAAGACTTTGATGATTTTATATTTCTATTGCTAAAGCTATTAATATATGATGTATCTGAACTTATTTCAGTCCTATATGGCTCTTTAAATTACATAGCTGGATTGGAGGACATATGGATGTATTTTCAGATTTTCTACATAATAGTTATCCATTAGATAAAGAGCTTGGTTGTCCTTTTTTAGTGCTGGTGTTTATTAAGTGTTGATTCAGTTTCGCTATTTTTAAATTTGTTAATGATTGGATAAACAACTATTTAGTGGAGATGATAATGATTTCCATCACACCATGCCACCGTTTAAGCATTCTTTTACAACATAATGATATACATATATGATTTAAAAAAAACATTAACTTCTTTTCAATAAATATGCCTATATATATATATATATATATATATATATATATATATATATATATATATATATATATATATATATATATATATATATATATATATATATATATATATATATATATATATATATATATTGTACCCTCACTTCCAGGAAAAATAATATATAATAAAACGGGACTAGCTCATATAAATAGTTATGCTCTGCTAAAATTCATATAATCTATAAGAAATATATTCTGTGTTAATGTCTATTGTTTAACTAGCTCTAATTAATAGGAAATAATAATGTGGTTCACTTTTATAAACTAAATAAATAATTATTTATTAAATAATGAGACCATTAAGTGAGATACAAGTGGTAATCTGAATTACATTGAACCAATATCCCACAGGGTACCACCTCAATGACATAAGAATACTATCCCCCTGTTTTACTATCTTTAATAATAAATTTATAGCATTCTTATGAATTTAACAATAATTAATAAATTAAGATAATACTAATAAATAAATCATATTCTTTTTATTAAAAAATAATATAACTAAATAATCTCAGATTCTTTAAACTAATTTGAGTCAATTAAAATTTCTGTAGTCAAGGATGATAAGGGATTTGATATCAGATTTAACTACACCTAACTAATAATAATAATAATAATAATAATAATAATAATAATAATAATAATAATAATAATAATAATAATAATAATAATAATAATAATAATAATAATAATAATAATAATAATAATAATAATAATAATAATAATAATAATAATAATAATAATAATAATAATAATAATAATAATAATAATAATAATAATAATAAAGAAATAAATAATATAGCCTATTTTTTAGTTTTTATATGACATCTCAAATAAAATATGTGGTATTATCTAATAATCGGAGAACATGTGGCAACGGATAGTATTATAATTTTGTGTAATATTATATAATTAATTTATGACCATAATGATAATAATGATAATGTAAATAGAATTTCTCAAATAAATCAGATTAAGAAAATACTATACTTTTTAAATAATAATCTACAATATTATGTTTTGGTTCAAAATATTTGTAATAATATGTTTGCAATGTGGACCAATCTCCTCAACATATAAATTTATAAAAAAAACAAGTTTAACAAATTTTATTACAACATTTTCAACCCAAATAAATTATGCACAATATTTACAGTCAACGAATTTTGAATAATTACAATGTTCATCATCTTAAAATAAAATAATAAAATAAAATAAAATCTAATCACCTAAGCCTTCACTATGACTTAAAAGTTATGTTTTTTTTTTTTTTAAAAACTCTTCATAATAATATTCTTAATAATAATAATCATGGATATATGTAGAGTTTCACATACATTAGATACAATTGAATGACACTGTAATATGTTTCCGTGAAAATATAGACCAATTATGAAAACATAAAACATAAATTACAAAAGGATTTCTTACTTTAATATATGTCTACTACTTTATTCTCAATTATTTAGAATAACTTATCATGATAGTGCTGATATTATTAAACAAAAATATATTTATTTTGGTTCATTAATAAAATAAGTGAACCCAATTAATAATATATAATTATCATATATTCTACAACTTACTTGGTATTAATCTAATATTAAACTATATGTATGTGTTGATGTGTTTCCTTAACATAAAAAATAATATTTATAAAATATAATTACTTGTTCTATTCTCTGTTGTTTCTTTTGATATACTATCCATTAAAAATATGCATTACATGTAAATTTAAAAATATTTAAAATTATTCAAAAAATTTGTGAATAATTTTATTATCATTTACATGCTTTCTCAAAAATAGTTCATTAAAATATAAAAAAATATTTTATGATTCTTTATCCTTATTTTACGCTTATTCTCAATCTAATTTGTCTTTATTCTTAACATCATTCAAAGCAAGAAAACCTATCTTATTCTCTTCCATATAACAATCCTTCTATTCCAAAATTATTTATCATTCTCCCTCAAAAATACAGTTCTGTATGATGTAATACTTAGAAATCACTGTAATGATCAGATGTATAGGTATGAAAAACAAACTAGAGTATTAACTCAATAGTACACATATATAAGATGGTCAACATGGTAACAGTGCATGAAGAAAAGAAGTCTGACTTCTCTGTCTAATAACCTCCACTAAAATAATAATATCCTAGCTATTTATTCAGCTTTTCAGAACATTAATATTCAATTCTAAAGGAAAACAAGTTACTGGGCTTCATTATCTGTACTTGCATAATTACTAAAATAATAAAACTATTTTTATTCCCCATAAAAACCTACATCAAAACATCACTTGGTTTCATTTAAAACACTCCCAAGTTACTACCTTTTAAATTTTTTTCATAGATTTATCAATCTACATCTCCAAAAAATTCTTAAAACATATTTCTAAAACAATAAGTAAAATTTACATATAAAGTCAATGATCTAGATTATTCAACAAGAAAAGATTACTTCACTTTTAAAAACTTCTTGAACCAAAATACAAATGACATGTATCGATATAATAAAAATCACTACTTCAAACATTAAAAAAATATAGTTTTTTTTATGAAAGAATCATATAATTATATTCATCATTAGGTCATACTATATTAGCAATATAAAATAAAGTATGCATATTTTTAATAAAATCTAACTCTTATAAGTTGTATACATGTTTAATGTATTAACACCTACTCATACATTCACACAATAACATTATAAAAATACTTTGACAATCTAAAAGAAATAATAAATACATCATTAAAAAAATAACATTTTACAACTATTGCCCAAGTGATATTTTTTCTAGTTGATCACTATTTAGACATCTTCTTGGTCCACCATCAATAAAATATTGCATAATATAAACATTTATTCAACACTACCATACTTAAAATATTAAAAAAAATATTAAATATTCTTTATGGAAATTATAATATTATATTAGTAAATAATTATTTTTTTTTTATATTTACCTTTCCTATCTCTGATTATAATAAAAAAAAACTTAATATGAATATTACTTCATAAATGAATAAAAATATATCTATGTAAACTCCAGTCTATGATAAATACTCATTAAAAATAGTGTTCTTTATTTTGTCAGAATTTTATTACCACATCCTTGTAGGTATTGAAACTCCTCAATGCATGTTGTTATGACAACTGTCTTGATACTTGAAGACAAAAATTTCTCTCCCCTGAACATGACACATGATCAGTTGATTCCAAATAAAATGATGAATGAAAATTTAAAAAAAAATGAAAAAGAAAGTCAACATTGAAAATCTGGCTCCATTTGTAAAAATAATCAGCAATCTGTTCTTGAAAGTTTATAAAAATAATATTCCATTGTTTATGATTTTCAGAACAGTGATTATTGAAGATGATTTCCACTCATAATATTAAAAATAATTCTCCATAGTCTTCTTATTCCACCATGATACCATAGCGGTTTTTAGTGTCTTTAACATCGCAATATGGATTCAGGCATACATATACATAATTTTTGCACATGTTAATAGATATTCCAATGAAATTATCATTTAACTGTTTTCACATAGCTAGCATATAGTTCTACTGTGAGGATAATTTTTTATTCATCCAGGGGTATTTTTCTCTTCAATTAATAATTTCCAATTATCAGTTTTTGTAATGTTATTAAATACATGCAGTCTTTTAAAATAATAAAGACCTATCATGTAAAATATTTGCAGTAGCTGTCTGCATTTTTCCATTATTTTAGAATGAAAGTTTAAAATAAATTGTTAAAAAATGTTTTCTTTAAAAATAAACATTTTTTACAACTCTTATTAAAATGATGTACTTTCAAAATATTGAAGGATTAAAAGTTTTTACTGTATTACTTTCAGGTTTTAGATAAAGCTGTCTTTTTTCAATAAAATGCATTTTTGCTTTCAATTTTTCGTCAACTTTTCTGTTTAATTCCTCATATAATGTCTAACATGTTAATTTGACCAATAAAATATTTTCCTTTGTTAACAATATTAAAATTATATTTTTAATTGAGGATTGTACTTCCAGCATTTTTTTACACAGGTAAATGGTTACTTTTGGTACTTTCATAGTTATTGCAATATTAAGATTAAATTTTGATACAACACTTGGTAAGAAATTTTAGTTGCTTAACAGTGCATAGTTTAAACTGAATAAATTTATAATTTATTTAAATACTCTCCTTTTTAAAAAAAATTCAATTAGTACACTTTACCATTTTAAAACAAATTATTAGAGAGTTATTTCACCACTAAATTGACTGATTAAATACTGAATTGACTGATGTAAAGGCACACAGAAAATAAGTGAGCATCTTGTTTTATATCAAAATAAATTAATAACCTGATTGGCTCATCAAACATCCATCTAATATCCAGCCAAAACTGCACAATTAAAATTAAAAAATAACAAATTTATGACTCAACTTTTAAAATATTATTTAAAACTATTAATTCTAAATTAATTTTATACTTTATATTCAAACCAAGTAAATATTTTAAAATGACTCTTAAAACAATATTTCATTAATTTATTCAACATTTAGTTTTAATGTATCTATTTTTCTAAACAAAAAAAAATCTATTTTTTGTTAAATACATTTGTTTTAAATCCTAATTAAATATTTTATAATAGAAAATTTTTATATTGTATCTTGTAACAGACAAATAAACATCTTCAATTCTATAGTACAATTTTAAAGCAATTTTGAACATTTATTAAAAAAACTTGTAAGCACACATATATGAATATTTACATGTCACATGACTTAAAACTCAGACATAGTCTGGATCAATTTCTTTCTGGAAGTAAAATAAATGTTTGATTGCAAAAAAATATTATATTAAAAAAATAATATAATAATATAGTTTAGAATAATAATTTTGACATTATAAAATTAAATACACATTTCTTCACCACAAATACTACTGTTTTAAATAAATAAATATAAATACAATTATTAAATATAATTCTCTTTTAAAATATACTATTTATTTAATTGTAGATTATTGCTTTTAAAATTCAACTTTTGAAACTTATTTAAAAGACATATTAATACACAATTTTATTATGGCCAGCTTTTCCAACCATATAAAATTACACTATTTACCTTTATTCAACTGTTTTTAATTTATTTAGCATAGTTTTATGCATTAAGTATTCACATTTTACTTTAACTAGGCTTTTAAAAACATTGTCAGCATAACATAGTAATCATACCAATAGAATACATCTTTAATTTAAAATTTTTAGAACATTGACACAATAAATTTATTTAGACTTAAAGAAAAGAGCACTATATATATATATATATATATATATATATATATATATATATATATATATATATATATATATATATATATATATATATATATATATATATATATATAGTAACTGGACCCTACAACTCTTTTATTACCTTGGTTGTAACAATTTCTTGATGAGCATGCTGCAAGAAGGAACTTTCGATTGGTGTTCCCCAATGTGATATTAACCCCTTCTACAACAATATTTCCTGCTCATCAGAGGATGTAGCACCATAGAGACTGGAAGCATCTAGACATTTTTGTGTTTGGTTTTCCAAATGGCACCACTAGAGTTCCATCTCACTACAACATGACTTATGTAGGTCTAGTTATGCCAGACATAGCTCAGGAGGCATAAAATTCTCATGAACAAGTGCACTGAATGATGAGTGATGCAATAAAAAAATAGAATTGAACAACTGGATAACTAAAATTAATTTTAAGTAATAATAATTTTACTTAATAACTGGTCTAATTAAAGGTCCATCAAACAAAATATTTCATTGACAGTCCCTTGTATCCTTTTGGCCTACTTTCAATAACATTTTTATATGACTTAAAAAATGTAATCTGGTGAGAATATAATAAATTCCTTCTTTCAATAGTTCTTTAACAGTTTACATCTTAAATTATTTAATTAGTTCACAGAGAGGAGTGTGATATATTAAGACAACAGAGAGAATAATGAAGACAACTGACAGCATCTAATGCAGAGTTCTACTTAATTTAACAAATATTTTATTTACAGTCCATTGTGTATCTTGGTGTACATCCAGTAGTAGGGCGATATGAATTAAAGAATCCAAGTCCTTTACAATTTATATTTTACATCTAATTCAATGTTCCACTTAATTCAACAAATATTTTATTTGCAGTCCATTGTATATTTTGGTATACATAGAGTAGTAGGGCAATATGAATTAAAGAATGCAAGTTTTTTAACAATTTATATTTTACATCTAATTCAAAGTTCCAGTTAATTTTAAGATAGTTAAAGCACAATACATATATTTTATTTATGGTTATCCAAATCCTGGTTTAAATCCATACTATATGCACATTTATCATAGGTTCATTGGTTTGGTATTTTTATTTCTCAACTCTTATTTATAACATGTTTTAATTCTGTGTTTATATTACATTTCTCAGAGTTTTCAAATAATAAATACAATATTTAATAAAAAATGATTTTCTTAATCTTTCAACTTATTTAAGTATGTGGTTCATTATACGCACATAATCATTAACTTTTATTGATGTACTAATTCATATTTAAATGTTTGAATTTGTTCATAATATAGTATAAATTTACTAAATACATTCATTTTGTATAAATACATTCATTTTGGTATTTTCCAATTCTATCTGGATCATAAACACGTCATCATAATTTAGTTAATTATAGCTATGTGTAATATTTATTTACAATCAATATGTAGGGAATAATTTGTAATCTTTATTTAATTATTCTTAATTCAAATGTATCTGCAGATGAGAAGTCAATCCTTATTAAAAATGCCTTTTGATTATAGATATCTTTAATATTTATACTATATCATTAACGAAACGTATTTCACATAATTCATTTTCAGACAGATGTTTGTTTTGTTTTTTTATTTTTATAAACATGTATAGGTATTGAATAAAATACCTTTTGATTATTGACATTTTAGACATTTAGCATTTACAATTTATTATTAATAAACACATTTTCACATAATTCATTTTGAGAAAGATGTTTGTTTGGGTTTTTTATTTTTATAAACACGTATAAATGTTAAATAAAATGCCTTTTGATTATAAATATTTTTAATATTTATCATTAATAAAACATATTTTCACATGATTCATTTTGAGAAAGATGTTTTCTTTGTTCTTTTATAAACACATATAAGTATTGTATATTCTTATAAAATTGTTCAATTCTATTTTTTATTTATTTATTGCATCACTCATCATTCAGTGCACTTGTTCATGAGAATCTCATGCCTCCTGAGCTACATCTGGCATAAGTAGACCTAGTTAAGTCAGGTTGTGGTGAGATGGAACTCTAGTGGCGCCATTTGGAAAACCAAACACAGAAATGTCTAGATACTTCCAGTATCTATGGTGCTACATCCTCTGATGAGCAGGAAATAGTGTTGTAGGGGATGTTAACATCTGCATTGGGGAATGCTAATCAATAGTTCCTTTCTGCAACATGCTCATCAGGAAATTGTTACAACTGAGGTAATAAAAGGATTCTATGGTGGTCCAGTTACAATATATATATATATATATATATATATATATATATATATATATATATATATATATATATATATATATATATATATATATATATATATATATATATAAACTCATAAAGAAATATATTTGATTATATTCATAATCATTATCAACTCAAATTTCAAAATGGAATCAACTATTACCAACTTGAACAAATGTTGATTTAAATATCCCAAAATTAATTAATCCTACTATTTGCTGACTGTCTGTTTATTATCATATTTTTATACCTACTAATAAAAACTGCCTCTTTAATTTTTCTTTTTTCATTATCTCTCTCTTGGCCTAAAATTTTTATTTTGTTTATATCAAAATCAAATTTAAACTTACAATTCCTATCATGATCATAAAAAAACAGATTCAGTATATAATTTGACTTCATTATTATTATCATTACACATCTATACATTTTTCAAAACTATTTTATACAACAATTTATGTTCTTTAATTCTTTTCTCCATATTATATCTAGATTCCCCCACATATGATAAGTTACACCCACAAAAAATTCTATAAATTATATTACTCACATTATTTTTTTTCTAACATATCTTTTGAATTATTAAACATTCTATTTCAATTACCCAATCCATAAAATGAAACATTATATATACTATTATAAACTTGTTTAATAAATTTTACTTGATTATTATTATAAAAAGGCAAAGAAATCCACTCCTTACTCTCAATTTCATCACCAGAATTTCTATTAATTTTCTTACTAAATTGACAAACCATTTGATAAATTTCTTTTATATTATAACCCACACTTAATAATTCACTTATATAATTTTCAATATTTTTTTTCTTTTAATCACATGCATATTTACACAAAATATTATTTCTATGTAAAAAAAAAGAACTAAAATAGTCATTTTATAATTATGTGTCACTTTAGATAAATATGGGATATACCCTCTCGTTTCAATAGGTTTAATAACCAATTTATAGTCAATCATATTATTGTTCCTTGAAATCATCAAATCTAAATATTTAATAATGTTATTATATTTTTTCTCCATAATCCAGTTAAGACCTTTTAATTTATTATATTCATCAAAAATTTTATCAATCATTTCTGAAGAAGCACATAAAAGAACATCATCCACATATTTCATATATATCTTACTATTTCCCAAAAATATAAATTTGTTTAAAATCTTTTCTTCATAATATGACAAAACAAAACTGCATAACTGTGCCACCATTGGTAATCCCATAGGCCATCCTTTACTCATCTTATACAATTTACCAGTAAAGGATGCAACAATATTTTGTTCAATAAAATTTAAAGCCTTCATCAGAAAACATATTAATTGATTATCCACTTTCTTTTCCAATAAAGCTTGATGAATTATCTTAATTGAATCAACTCTATCAATAGATCCATACATCTCAAAAACATGCAATGACACTAAAACATCATCACAGTCCAAACATGAACCTTTAATTTTTTCAACAAAATCATATGTGGGGGCATCTAGATGTAATATGGAGAAAAGAATTAATGAACATAAATTGTTGTATAAAAGAGTTTTGAAAAATGTACAGATATGTAATGATAATAATAATGAAGTCAAGTTACATACTGAATCTGTGTTTTATGATCATGATAGGAATTGTAATTTTAAATTTGATTTTGATATAAACAAAATAAAAATCTTAGGCCAAGAGAGAGCTAATGAAAAAAGAAAAATTAAAGAGGCAGTTTTTATTAGTAGGTATAAAAATACGATAATAAACAGACAATCATCAAATGTTAGGATTAATTAATTGTGGGAAATATATTTAAATCGACATGTGTTTCCAGTTGGTAATAGTTGATTCCATTTTGAAAGTTGAATTGATAATGATTATGAATATAATCGAAAATATTTCTTTATGAGTTTTTATTAATGCTATATTATAAATTGTTTACCCTTGTTTGGAATATATTTAAGTTTCGTTATTGTATTATTAATATTAGCGGACATTTTATTATGTTATATATATATATATATATTGAAACAGTCAGATCTGAGTTCGATACTAGCTTCATGACATCTAGCCAGAAGCCAACTTCAAACCCTAGTACTAACCTTAAATTTCCGATGCAATGGGGCTTTATATGTTCAATCCACGCTAATTTTCATAAAGAATAACTTATTTCATAAATTCATATTAAAATTAATTAGTTTCAGATTTAAATTGACCAATTCTATTAATAAATTCATGATAGAATTATTCATGAATTTATATATTATAACTGCATGGATTGTGCGTATATATTTGTAAATATTTAAATATATATAATTGTTTAAAAGTTTCATTGCGTCGGAAATGTTTTATTTTATTTTGAAATAATTTGTTAAAGTTTTATTGATTAAAAGCTACATTCTTTTGATAAGCTTTCAGATTTTTCCTTTCCAAAAACAACAGTTAACGTTTTATTAATTAGAAAAAAGATAAGGATTTTCTAATTAAAATCGTTTTCTGATTTTAATAATTCATTTTCTAATTAGAAAATGAATTCAACTTAATGAGTTTGAAAACCTTATTGAAGAAATGTATCTAAAAACAACTAGTAAATCTAAAAACATTGATAATGAAAGATGTGCTAGCCTGAAGGCATCAGAGGACAGATATATAGCTCTGAAAAGTTTAGAAAAAAAAACATCTTTGTTGTAGAGAAGTGCAGTCAACTCTGTGCATTTTTAAATTATAAAATTAAAGAGTATTTCGATCATGGTGAAGGGCTAAAATGTCAGGAATCTGGCTATGGTTTCTGAAGTCCCCTAACAATCTTCAATGAGGCTGCTGAATCTTTTCTGGACAAATCATGCTGCTAAAATTATGAAAAGCCACTAAAATGCTGTCCCAGTAATCGACTAAATGCATGCCTACCTTTGTTTTTACCAACCTGGATGTGTAAACTAAGGTAACCAGCTCCAGAAGAAATGGGTAATATATTTCCATAATGAACTTTAAACTATCTGGCCAGTTTCCAAACTTTACTTTGCACTCACTTTAGAGCTCTTTTATTCTTTAATGTAATAATCTTTATAAAACCTTTTATTCATGGTACAGTAAACTTATATCGTAATTCTCTAAACCTCTAGTCTTTAAACTTTTTTTTTCTTACTTGGCGGTTCATTTATTATATATATATATATATATATATATATATATATATAAATAAACAACATTAATAAAGCACACAAATATATATATATATATATATTTGTGTGCTTTATTAATGTTGTTTATTTTAATTATATGCCAATAATCCTTTGACTTGATGTGCCTTTTTGTTCTATTTTCCTTATGCAGAAAATATAATATTGAATCTGATAATAATTCTTGTCCATTAGAACTAGATTTATACCATTCTATCAATCATCGAGTCAAAAGAAATTATTAAATGTTTTTTATTTTTATAATTGGCTAATAATAAATTATTATCTCAGTTTCTCACCTATGTCTCCAGCTCCTATCTAATTTACAAATGTTTGTTAAAATGTTTTTTTTCTTGTATTCACCAATATTTATTTATTCATGTATAATCTAAAATGTTTTTGTAAAAAGGGTAGATAAAGGAATCAACTAAATACATTCTAATTCAGACTGTTTTCACTGTCTATTAATACTCAGGAAGGGCATGATATTTGGGGCATGATGAATATAATTTTATAATGCGTTTAAATAGTTTAAGTTAAAAGCTCGTTTACTTTAATTAATTGATCAAGTCATCAAGTAGAGCATTCTATATGGGTTTTAGTATTCAAATGATGACTATCAAGTCATCATCTTCAAATGTTGCTGACGTAGGGCAATCTTCCACTTTGTTAGGCTGATCAGTGATCATATTTCTGTTATTTTAAATTATCAAGGAAGAAAGCACTTCCTATCCTGTTTATATTAGTCAAAGAACATAAGACTTGTCAGACGCAAGCCACCATAGGACTTTGATTATCGACTAGCTATTATCTTTCAATTTCATTTTATAGCTCACAATTCATCAGCACTGTTACCTCTCTGTTCCAATAAAGCCCACTCTGATGCTCGTAATTCGTGACAAAGTGATTTCAATTAAAGTCAAACAAATTCTCAGTTATCTCAAATTAAATGAGTTTCCCATAAAGTTTAAAGTTATGCCCTAAAATATGTATCTTGCTCTTCATGAATGGATTTGTGAATGTGAAAATAAATCTCACATTCTTCTGTTTAAAATAATAATCTTAATTTCCTTTACAACTGAATACCTTTATCTGCCTTTATTTTCTTGTTGGGGGCATACACATAAAATTCCAAAATATTGCATAATACTCATTGGCATATAATAAGGACCGCCACTCTGATTATAATTATAAACTTTGTTTAAGGACTAGAATTAATTAATATAATCATTATTAAAATTCAAACAACAACTATTATTATCAAATATTTTCTAAACACCCTTGGTTTCTTAGTTTCTTAATTATCTTATTCAATAATTATTTTAATGTTAATGCTCACTGTCTGTGTTGGCAACCCAAACATATACATATGATTCGATTTTTAAAATTATCTTTCGTTAATTTATTCTCCAATATTATTGTCAGTTCAGGGGTCTCTAATCCTCCCCAACTGTTGAGCTAGTTTCTTGGTGCATAGCACTGTGCCATTGACTTAGATTTCTACTAATCTGAGCTGGTGAGTTGGTTTGAATTCAGTTTTGGTTCGGCTGAGTTTGGATCCAACTTGCAGTTTTTTTGGTGGGTTTTTTGACTGGTACAATATATATATATATATATATATATTGTACCAGTCATATATATATACTCACATATATATATATATATATATATATATATATATTGTGAGTGTTCAAATTGATGATCCACATACATATATATATAAAAATAAAAAAAAATAACATAGTAAGCAATTCAGCATAATAAATTTAACGAAGTAGGATTAATATTATTTTATACATTTCATATATAAATGCAATCACAATAGTAACAATATTACATACAGTTTAATGTTTTTTATGTTGTGTATATTTTATTTGTAAAATATTTTAAAAAAAAATATTGTTATTAAAAAAAAGGTTATTATATCAATTTTATATTTTTGGTTTGTAAAATATTATTTTAAGAAAAAAATTGTAATCGAATTTAAATGTGATCTTCGGTATGTCTTCTTATCTATGACCGTCTTATTATCTCTTATTATCTATGACCGTATGTGTGGTCACAAAGATAAAAAAAAAAACGTCAGAAAGAGAATCTATAAAAATGACGTGACAGAAGATAAAAGAGGTCAGATCGGTCAGTCATTCTCAGTCACTCACTCAAGCACGCACACACTTATTATCACTTTGTATGGTAAAGGACAAATCTATTTGTTGTATCTTAAGAAAATGAACCTTTTCAATATTAAAATTGTTGGTTTGTAAAACTATAAAACATGGAGTAGTAGCAGAATTATCTGCCCGTTCAATCATTCGGGCGGACAAATTGAAGGGTTCCCTGCGGCAATGTAAAAAAAAAAAAGAAACCTATGAAAAAAAAAATGCTTTATAAATAAAGAAAAGACAAATGGATTTGCATAGACATCGTCTCCCGACTAACCAAATGGATCAATTCACCTTATAACTTGGATCGTCGAAATACACTCACCTCTACAGAATGGAAAGAGAAAAAGGAAACTTTTTAATGAGTATTGCAAAGTTTACAATTACTATTTCGGACGGAGAAAATCCTCTTTACACTATAAATGAAGGCAATCGATAGACTAATAAACAGTGAATGGACAGATTTATATATATGGTATGATTATTTATTTTTTATGAAAAATATGTGTGTTAATTTTTTTTTATATGTAATACTATATGATTTTTTTTTTATTATCTAAAGAAATATAATTATTAAATGAAAATGATCGGAAAGACTCAAATATAGTTATTATTTCATATTCATTTATCCGTAATTATTTTTGACAAACGAATAGATTTCGATACCCTCTTATTGCACATTTTGGTATAGGGTATATGTAAATTTTTTTTTTTTTTAGTAAAATATCTAAGAACCTTTCCCATCATTTATTCATTCATTTTTTTGTATGTGTCGTTAACGTTCTTGCAACACGTATATAGAGATACATATAGCAACATGATTATTTTATTTAGTCAACCAATTTAAAATATAAAGACATTTCGGATGTATACTATCATTAATATTGTCAATCTTCTTTTTTTTTATAATTAAATAAATTGAGTTAATTTAAATATCAAGACTAGTTTACTTATTTTGTTTTATTTGGATTGCGTAAGACGGTGGAGCAACTTAGGCAACAGAATTCAAACTCAGCTTGGTAAGCGAATTGAAATAGAAGATAAGGTATATTTTGCTTATTAATATTTTATTTTGTTTCTATATAAATTTCATAGTTATATTTGCATTCGAATATTATATATCCATATTATTATATTATTATGTCTCTTAATTAATATTACAAAGACAATCATTTCATGTTTGTCTGATTCCGTAATAAAAATCTAAATAGATTATACTTTATCGTTCGGTTTGGAGTAGTTCGTTTGAATATTTCTTAAACTCCTATAAAATGAAGAGAATAAACTTCATTGACCGATTTAATTGAATATTATTTTCATTTATAGAAATATCAAATATAATCATGTGTTTTAATTGTTGCCAATCAAAATTTTTTATTCAGTTATTTAAAGTTTTCAAACAAGTTGTATTAATATTCACGAGTGAATAAACATCCAAGAGAAGCTCGATATATTTTTAATTAATATAATTGGACATTGTAAAATTAGAAATGAGCTAATAGAGTATTGATATTAAACTCCAGTGAAATATTTTAGTTTAAAACCTAAACGAAGCATTAATTAAGTATCATTTTATTGAGAGATATTTATAAATTATTTTGTAACTTATTGATAATCTATCGACGTCTATTAATTTGTTTAAAAATTTAAATGAGTGTATAAATTTTCAAAGTGTTATAAAACTATAATAAAACCAGTTGAGGTCCACAGAAAATTATTAATTATAGGTTGAGGTAGAAAGAATTGTATATCGTTTATTGACGCGAGTATTTATCTTTATATTTAGCGTTTGCTAACATGGATATATGCATATTTGGGGTTCGGTTATTATTTTGTTTTGTCGTTTAAATAATGTCTGTATGCAAACCAATGTTTTGTAAAGTGCTATTACAGGTACTTAGAAAATTATCCATTAAGTTATAAAGACAGTACCTTTAAATAATAAAGTGGAGTTAAAGTACTATAACAGTAACAGGCTAATAAAATATATATATTGGAATCTAGATTAGTTATTAATTGGATTGGTTTTGATTAGATTGCCAATCAAGTGTTAGCCTAATCCTATATTATTGTATAGGGCAATAGTAGTTGATTTCACCGCTCTATGCAATTTATATTGTAGTTGACGGTTTTGTTGATGGCTGGAGCAGATAATCTCATTATTTCTTCATTTTTCATATAACTTAAGTAAATTAAACTTTAAGAGAGATTATTTGTGCTTTATGATGGTTTATTATATAATGGCGACCCGATTGAGCTAGACCAAATTAATTTATATTGGATTTTAGAATTTTATCAGATCAAATTGATCATCCTAACCATCACCTTCATCCATCGATTTAATCAGTTGCAAATTGGCACCAATATTTTGGGCCTTCTTTTTGTTAGATTTAAATGGAGCACAGCAATCGACAATACCGTCGGTTACAATATATATATATATATATATATATATATATATATATATATATATATATATATATGGCAAATAAACATATATATATATATATATATATTGTAGCCTTTTGGTTTATACCATCTATAAACCAAATGTAATAAAATGAAGTAATTGTGGAAACAATTATTTTTTTAGGTAAGAAAAGTTAAAGTTTTATTTGAGAAGGTAATGGCTATATAGTTCACAAGCAACACATATAGAGACAGTTTGTGTTTGTTTAGAATGTCTAGTACTAAAGTGTTGATGAGAATTAGGATTGAATTGATTGTCAGTAGCTTTGGTTAACTGTTTCTTTTTAGAGAATAAGTTTAGAGTTGTAGGAGATTATAGTGAATATTTATGTTTATGATTGTCAGAAATTATAATTGATTTATGCTTGTAATTATAAGAAATTATGATGGATATTTTATGTTCATATAATCTGAATAATCAGTTTTCTGGTTCATGTTCTGCACATGTATGTGTTTGTGATACAGATATATGAGTTTGATTTTTTTTTTCCTTTATAGAAACTGACATATTTTTTTAAATTATTAAAAATGTAAATCTAAATAAGATATTATTTAGATCAAATGAATGTAACCTTTGTTTGACCAGAAAGCATTAGTAAGCTTATGTTTTTAATTAGATCTTCCATTGACTAATTTTCTATAAATTAATCGTCAATATGTTAATTGAAGAGATCTGGTTTCAGATTAGACAAAGTTGTTAAAAAAGTAACACTTAAGGAAGAGTCATTGTTCATTCTGAGTGGAGATTTCTTTGATTAGACTTGAAGAGGAACCATGAAAAGGGGGGGTAACATATGTTTACTTTTCTCTCTTTTACCCTATAAAAACTGAGAAAAGTGAATAGGAGAAGAACTTTTTTTGCTAATTGAGAACAATGGGCTAACTAAGAATTAATCTATCTCTAAAGGTTTTTTTTTCAAGTTTTTGAAATTTTCTTTCTCAGAATTTAATAATGTATTTAAGTTTTATAATAGACCAAAATATGAATTTCTAATTCATCTATAAATGGTGCATACTCCTTTTCCTTTAATCAATTATGAAGAAGTCAATTTTTGATAAGTCATTTTATACTAAATGCTACAACTTATCCATTCTGCTTATAAAAATTCATGTAAGGAGAGAAATGTCAATGTTTTTATCAAATTAAAAGACCAATTTATACTATAATAATTATTTGGCTGTTTAAAATTTGTTTAAAGAAACTGCAGCAAACTTCTGAAAATGTTTAAAAAGTTAATACATGTTTGGTAATCAGAAACTGCTTGTTGTATATGATTTGAACCTTTAAATGGAAAAGAAGAAGAAAAGAAACCAAGGAATTCAAATCCAGGAAGAAAGTCATCAAATGAAAAATAATCAACAGAACTATTTTAAAATTTATTAATTCTCCTGTAGCTACACTTTTGATTTAAAATAACTATCTATGTTTTTTATCTATCTTGATTCAAATGACTCTGTGTGTTTTATACACATTTAATTAAAATAACTCTCTGATGTGCAATTATATAGCTATTTCAAGTAAAATGAACTGAATATATTAATTGATTGATGGACAGTGGAAGGAAAAGACATTTAAAAAGACTATTTGTAATGTTGATATTTATTTTTATTTTATTTCGTTTATATAATATGTCATTTGTTTTTTTTATTATATTTTATTTTGTTTATATGCTATGTCACACTCTAATCACTAGATTATTTAATTTAATATTTTGTTTATGTTTAAAATGTTTGAAGGAAAGGAAAAAATGATTTTGATACCATTTAAGTATAGATGCTCATGTAAATTTAAATTTAAAAGCAAAGAGAGAAATGATATAAATATTTTTATTATTCTTAACAAAATTTTAATTAGTGCTTAATAGTACATAGGAAGAGTGGGGGATGGTCATAAAACCCATAATTATCCTAAAGTATTGTTGATCTGTTATTAATATAAATGTTAGGTATGTTGTTGGCTTGACTGTTTAAAATTGAAATAATTCATATATATTTTGATTCAGGATTTGGTTAGTCTTTGTCGTTTATCTAGGCTGTAATCAATGTATATATGGGCATATATAAATCCATAATGTGTTTGCCATTACTAACATAAAGTTATCCTATCACCCAATAGATGGGAAGTGGCTGTCTCATGATTTATATACCATAGCAGTTGGAGATGACTAAGTTTCACTCCATTTATTTGTTAAGATAGGGAATTATTGATAAAGTTACTGTTTAAGTGTAGAAAATGTTTTGCATGCCAATATAGAGAATAGGTGTCTAAGAGGAGCTCTTTACATGATTCTGGATCTTAAGAAAATATCTCTCTCTCTCTGGCTCAAGCAAATAGTTTAGGAGTTGTTGTTGTTTTTAATTTCTTTTATCAAGATGCTGCTGTGTGCGCATTATAAATACTGCATGGCAATTTGGGATATGAGGAGAGTTTTTCTTATGTGGGACAGAATAAAATTGCCCTGAAAGGATAAGGATTCAGTCAGATGTATATGTATGATGAAGAATGACAAAGATTTTAATTAATAAACTAACCGATCTGTGTTGATTTTTTTGAATGATGGTAAATTGAGGTCATCAAGCTGAATGGACATACTGACCTATTAAGATATACAGTCAAAAATGTAAAGATATGACAAGCATGAATGTAAAGGTTTGGTTTTTAAATTTAAACCACTTTGCAAAATTAGTAGGGTAATTCTGTGGCATATCCTCCTTCTTCATTGGAAATGTGAAAATTATTGCTTGATAAAATGGTTTAGAAATTTAACATTATTTCATATTGCTAGTTAGAGTAATTGAAACGAATATATTATTTTGGAATAGTCCAATGGACAATGTTTACAATAAAAAGGGGGGGGAAGTATAAATTTATAGGTTTCCTTCTCTTTCAAGATAAGTTTTCTTAAAGCTAAAATATACGGAATTCTGATTCCATGTGTGAGCGTTTGTATTTATTATTATTATTAAGTATTTATTTAATAAATGGATGGGTCAAAACAAGAAGTGACTCATCCAGGAAATTAGTTAATTCAAACATGTATTCGAATAATAGTCCTGAATAGATCAGAATCATATATTTGTGTAACAATATTATAATTTAGTGTGTTTTTATTTTAATCTTTATCATTATTATTTAATGTAATAATGTTTTATTATTGTTATAAGATTATATTGTGTTTTGTGTTTTGGTGTTTCAAATATCTCCAGAATCTATATATCCAGCACCGATAATTAAGATAATATTAGTTCATATTTAAATTTAATTATTCATTTTCTATTGATAATTTATTTCCAAGATCGATTTGCAGTAGTCATTATTATATCGTTTCCATATTCGATTCACATAGTTAATTTTATATTGATAATTTATTTCCATGATTGAATTACAGTATTGATTTTATATTGATTATTTCTATATTCGATTTACATAATTCATTTTGTATAAGTCACTTTTATATGATTCATTTTCACCTAATTTATTTTCATAATTAATTTACATAATCTAATTTTATGATTATTTCCGTACTTTACTTCCATAAGTAAATTTCGATTTATTTATCTGATTAATGTTCATGGTTTACTTCCATAGTTTACTTTTACAAAATATGATAGGGTTTAAAGTTATTAATTAAAATTTGGTCAATAGATTAGAAATAATAGAATAAAATGGCAGGGAATAGTTGAGTTAAGTTTAATAAATTTAATCTTTTGATTCATTGTAATGTTGTGAATATTGGGAGCAGACATAAAATCCCTTTCCTGCTCTCGGTGTTTAGAGTGATTACCAATAGTAAATTCGTATCAAATTTCAACTTAGCATATTTGGAATCATATCCATTACAATGTAATCACTTATATGGGCACCTCTTGAAAGATCTAGACCTTGAGAAATAGCAGTTCAATTAATGAACTAAGAGCTAGTTTGGAAGTCAAGTAGCATATTATAATAAAATTATTATACGATTATTAAAACAGGGATCATGAATTGATAGTTGATCTAAAGATATATGTGTGTTAGACAAATAAGATTAGGGATTCCGTGTTATATAATTGTAGCTGTTGAAAGTGATGGATGCTGAGAATGAAAAATAAAGTAATGGAATTAAATGGGGAGGATTTATTGGTGATAATTTTTATATAATGTTAAATTAAATGATAATTTTATATTGTGAACATAGATTATGAGTTCTCTGCATTAATCAGTGATTTATTTCCAGTCAGATATAAATGAGAATTGTATACAGTATTTTCTGTAGTTAGCACTCGAGATCAGATATTATAATAAAGTTAGGGAAGAAAGTTTGTCTCATTATTATGAATTTTATAATAAATTTATCATGAAATATTTGCATGACTAATGCTAGGTTTGAAATTAAGACCGTATAGATTGAATGGTTTTATCAATATTATTGTTATTGTTTTTTTTTTTTTTTGAGAGACACTTTAATTACTTTTTCCAGTATCTTCTATCGTCCTAAATATGGATAATGATGAGGATCTCTGGTGGGCATTAAAATTTGGTGGGCATTACAATTTGGTGGGCATTACAATTTATAGCTGCAATTTGGTGGCCCCAGTATATTTGATCCTAAAGTATAAAGTGCAATTGATTAGCTACTTGAAATAAATGAGAGTTTATTGAGGCTGAATAAGTGAAAGAGAGAGCGGAGAAAGTTGAGGTGACACTATATATATATATATATATATATATATATATATAGTAACCTTATAATTGGGCTTGAATATTTGTCAAGCCTTATTTATGCAGTCAAATTTGTAAAATTATAAATGACAATAGATAAAATATATTATATCAGTTGTATGTTATCATAGTTGTCAAATTTTATTTTATAGTTAAATAATTATTATCAACAAATCTCAAGAGAGTGATAAAGAATCAGATGCTTTAAGATATGTTAAGCCTTCTGCCAGGATGTGTATGAGATTTTTATATGAAGTTTGCCAGATGAATTAATTTCTAATCCTACTAAAATGAAAAATATTAGTGTTCTTATTAATTTATAAGTATAGAAACATTTGATAATTTGTTATTATTAAATAATAATCAAAAAGATTTTAAATTATAACTATTTTAAATTAATCTTTATAATTAATCTTTAGACATATTTTTATTGTGGTTTAAGATAGTTTTGAACAGATTGTTTAGTTGTCACTAATAAATATAGTTAATTTTATGTACATAGCATACGTTAATTAGTCTATATTTTTCACAATTCCATTTGATAAAGTTATACATAACCTAGCAGAGTTTGTAAAATAGGATTTTTAAAGGAATAAGAAAAAAGATAACATCTGAGCTAAAATAAAATTTAAGAAGAAAGAGAATCAGAAAATAAGTAACACTGGAATTGAATGTGAACCAAGTTTAAATGAAAGGTAATTGTAATTTGACCCATAAATAATGGAATAGATAATTCCACTACTTGGCATGCATTGACCTTACTGATCTATCAACTGACAATCTCCTCGATTTCACATTTTAGAAAAAAAAAGAACCAATTTGAAAAATAAATACTTCATTGAAAGGAACTTCAGATTTCAAACTGGACAAGAGAAAGTAATCTTAAAATTGTATTCTATATATTACTACAATTTTAATTAATATAGACATTATATACATTTAAAGATTAACAAGTGTTTGTTTGGAAGAGCAAGAAGAAAGAAAAGAAAAATATTAAGTGTATTTGTTTGTAAAACAAATAATATATATATATATTGAACCGGGTTCGATCCACAAAAGTTCTTACACTGCAAATGGTTTATCTGGTTTATAATCTTATTTAATTATAAATATTATGTGATTGAAGCAGCACATTCGAGCGAAATGGAAAATATTATTGATAGCTTTAGCTGTCAACAATACCCATGGTCAGATCAAGCTATGCAATGCATAACACGATCACATTTCCAGATCGTGGCCCATCTCAGGTGATAGATTCAAACCCCTACTATCCAAACGCTTTATTTGTTTCGGAGTAAATCCTGAGAGTCAGCTAGACTAAGACTAACATGTTCAGACAGTAGATCCATAATTCAGCACTCGAAAAATCCCTTATCTAGATCAGTCTATTATTTTAATTCAATAACAAAATATAGTTTAGTTAGTGGTGAAAGAATTGACTGACAAATAAAGATTTAAGTTTATAAAGACAATTTATTTTAATTAACATTGATTAAGTAATTTTAAATATTTTACAAATCTTATTTAACTTATATAGCATATGCACATTTATAATTTACACACTATATAATCTTAGGAGAAAGCATTAAAGAATATTTGATATTTAAAATACATGGTATCAATATACCAACACATGGATACACACAACATTTTAAACACACATATTAATAGTTCATTTATGTATGCTATAGAGTTCTTAAACTTGACTATTAGAGCTTTATGAATGCATGGCTACTTTAGAAATATAAAAAATATTTGACCTAGGAATTTGAACGTGGGTACTTCTTGCTGTTTGCTGCTTGTGATGAAGTATTTCTAACTGGTTAGATTTAAAGTTTACTTGCAGAGAATTGATGCTGATTATTCTGAGGCATTTTATTTATGACAATTAGATATTTAGCAGCTTCAGGTTGTTACATAGGCATCACTTTTATCTGGTAGTTGGCTGTATTCTTCGGACTCCAGGCTGGAGAAAGTCATGTTTTTTGGAAGTTTTAACACTGCCTTCTGATAGAACTCACTGATAGAATGTACTGCTGTTATCTAAAACACAACTTACTTAACTCAAACTCAACTCTACTGCAACTAGTTTAACTAACTGTCTGATAAAAAATTGGCTTTTTATATATATGATGCCTTGTCATTTTTGATATCCTCCAGCAATATATGTTGTCAAAATTCCTTTGATAATCTATTTACATGTTTTTGAAGATCATTTAATTAATAGTCATGCAAATGTGTTGTTTTTATATCTTTAATTTCATTTTAATATTTATTTTCAATGTGATTTTAACATGCACATATACACACATTTATTATATAATCTATTAACAAGCTTACATTTATGCACATGTATAATTTATTCTAATAATCTCAAATGAAAAGAGATTTATATTTTTAAATGTTTAATTATTTATTTTAATGAATACTAATAAGAAAAAATGCATTACTTCTTTTATAAAACTTTTAAACTTGATGCTTCTAAAGAAACCCCTCTCCCCCTTTTAATTAACTAACTGTAACTTTAATTTCAAAACTCTTAAACTTTTAAGTTTTCTTTTACGAAAGATATTTATTTCTAATAATTTTTTAAACAAATTATTATGTACCAACCAATATTGGTACAATATATATATATATATATATATATATATATATATTAATTTTGGTATATATATATATATATATATATATATATATATATATATACCAAAATTAATAGAAAACAGATTTACAAGTTTATTACCATTAAATGTATTATATTTATTATAATTACAATTTTGTTTTAATTAATGGATATTTTATTTATATTAGATGTTTTTTTGTTATGGTCGTCAATATAATGGATCTAACTAATATTAAGAAATGGTAGATCATTTAGGAATTGTGAAAGCAATGTAAAAGAATTATTAAGCTTAAATGCAAACTTCATTTGAGATATTAAGCTTAAATGCAAACTTTGTTTGAGAAGTGATTACATGATAGAATGAAAATTCAGGAGCAACATGATGAAAGGGGAGACATACATTTTAATAAGGAAAAGAAGTGGAAAGGGTGTGTAGTCCAGGTCAAGAGAAGTATTCGGTTGCATGTCCATGATGCACATCCTCATTGAGTGAGTGACCACATAGGGCACAAACATGTAGATGGATGAATTCTGTGACAGAGGCTGAGAGTATTTTAGGTGGAGGATAAACCAACAATAGTGATAAGCATATGGTGACTTCAAAATGGACAAAGGGAACAGAGAACAGTATGAATATGGAGATTTTATGGTGAGAGGGGATGAACTGGGCTGGGTGAGAGTGAGGTACTCGGTTCTTTTTTCTCTGCCAGAACTGCACAATGATTCATGTTTGATGTCCCTTGATAAGCCACTGTTTGAGACTATTTAAACAGGTGATGGTAAGAGAGTGTGAAGAAAGGAGGCCAACAAGGCCTGTGTTGAAATCAGAGTATTTTCTGCTGAAAGTACTCTTTTTTTGTACATCCTGTGTGTCTGAGACTTGCTCTGCATTTAAGAAAATATTCCATTATGGTTTCACTGGGAAGGTCACAGATAAAGTTCTGCCCATCCAAGTTGCTTTCACTATCCAATAGGTTAGGGTGTGCATTCTTTTGAGGTTTGTTGTTTGTGGTGGGTCAGATTTGATTGCCTCATGCAGGATGATTTTTGAAATTTGAATTAATGGATGTGTCCATCAAAGTAGGAGGGTACTGTGGTGCAGCTGTAACAGGGAAAGGTAGGACACCAGTGAACTCAAAATTATGTGGTCCAGCAGGTGCTGGAATTTTACTACAAAGTATGTCTGTGGCTGAATGCTGAAAGGTTGAATTAGCATGAAATGAGGTGAGAGGTTAGTTGAGGGAGATAGTTCATGTGTGTTGGAGTTGCACAGAGCACTAATGTGGTTTAGGCCTTTTTTTCTTCTGGCAAGAGTAGCATCTCTTTAGAGGGCAGTCCTGAATGAGGTGATTGTGGTCTTTGCAGATGAAACATTGTAAACTGATCCCCTTAATTGAGATGACCAAAGGTGATAGATCTGATGCTAATATTGTGGGAATACTCTCAGGAGAGAGACCTTTTTAGTAAGAATTGAAATGAGGCTGTGTTCATGAAGGTGACACCATCAGTGAGAGAAATTCCTAAAGTATTCAAATGAGATCACTTGTCCAAATGCCTAGAGATATTTCTGTAGATGTTGCCTTTCAATCCCTATGTGACAGTTTTTGATGAATCATCTAAGTGTGGATGGCCTATTGGAGTCTCTAGCAACTAGAAGCATGTTGTGTAAAAAATTGTAACTATTTTTGAAGGCTTGTCTTTGTATTGTGGTATGAAACAGTATTGCAATGTATCAGTCCTTTGGAAAGGTGAGAATCAGTCATGGGGAAGTCTGAGAATTTTATGTATACTATCTGTTAAATTGTGAAGTTTAATAAGGTCATAGATCTGTTGTTCTGAGAATTTGTAAAGTTCACATGTGGTTACATTGTTCCAAGATCACAGTGTGATTCTCTGGAATGAGTTGTTTAATAGAAATGAAGGTTGCTGGGGTGGCTTATTGGTGATTATTAGGATTGTCCTCACCAAGACCCCACATATTTTGTAGGAACTGGGCTTGGTATTTTTGTGGTGTGGTTATAGTGGGATTTTTGGAAAGGTGCAGTATGCAGCCTGAGCATAGAAAATAGCAATGACTTGCTGTAGTTTTAGGGAGGTAGTTGTGGAAGGATAATTAATAAAGGATGGCTCAATAATGTGACTGATATTAGTGGGAGTAATGTTGGCAGACTTGGTTGTACTGGTGGATTGAAATGGAGAATCATGAATAACGTTATCTTTGGAGCAATTATTGTGTGTTAAGAGAAGGAAAAGGTGGTTTCTGAATTGTGCTTAGATGTGCCAGGCTAATTTTTCTCCCCCTTGGGTGTGTAATTTTTAGTGTTCCCAGTTGTACTTGGAGCAACATTATGGCTGGTTGGATTGTTCTTCTTAGATTGCTTTTTATTTTTTATGGGGCAAGACTTGGCCTGTGGAGGAGGAAAATCCAGATGGCAAGGAAATGAAGACCTTGAATTATGTTCTTTGGTGATGGTGTCTTTATTTGAGTTTTGCTTAAAATTTCAATTTAGATAAAATTTTTGGAAGTATTGAAGGTTTATGTAGTTGTGAATTAGGTTTTTGCATATTTTTGGGACTGGGAGTGGCGGTCATCTTTAAACCATTTGGCAGAATTAAAAATTATACAATGAAAAACAATTTTGAGGTGGAAAACTAAAAAAAATATTGAAAAAATGAAACAAATCCACACTGGAGAGTTTGTTAATAGTAATGCTGTTGGATAATGCAAAAATTGAGTAGAATTTTGAGCAGTTTATTATCTCAGAGGGGGGTTTAAGAAAATAAGATCATTAGAAATGACCTAAGTAACTGGAACAACACATAATAAAAGTTTTGTGTGATAGAAGAAATGGAATAGGAAATGAATTTAAGAGTTTAAGAGGGAATAAAACCGCCTATGATGCATAAAATAGTCAGACTACCCATCAATCAGGGGAAATAATATGTTTGTCAATTGTAAATGAGCACAAGGTAGATAAGGGAAATAATAATAAAAATACACTAAAACTGAGAATTGTAAATTAAAAAGCATATAAACAGCAGTGAATGTTCTTTAAAGGGACAAATACATATAAATAATATATTTGGCTGCAGCAAAACTAAGTTTTTAAAGCCCTTTTATGATAACTGTGAACCAAGTGACTTTCTAGTAGCAACTCTACCTATGATCTTGTGAGAATTGTAATTTTTTTATGTATTCTTGAATTATTATAACATAAAGATGAATAGCTGTATAAATTTAATACTGAGGTGTATGGATAAATTGAAATTAATCATTTTAAATAATATTATTAAAAAGTGTAAAAAGGAACTTTTAGGTATTCGAAAATATTTTAAAGGAATTGAACATTTAATAATTTTAAATGAATAGTGTGTTTGGGACATATAGACAACTGTTTGTGAAAATGGATTTAAGTTAATTGAACTATGTTATAAATAAATGTGAAAAAACATAGTTTTTTATTTAATAAGTAGTATCCACAAGTTTTTAATGAGTTAAACTTTACTAATTTCTCAAATATTAAGTTACATTTGATTCAGAAATACATTTTACGTCATGGAGCTAAATATGTTGGTGGTAATTAGAATGACTACAATTTGGAACTAATTGTTGCTGTTCAAAATTCATTTGAAATGGTTCCTGATGAGAATAATTTTGCTCATGATATTATTAAGAAAATTAATTGTGATGAATATAATGTCATGCCTTATGATAAATCAAGGAATTGACTATTTCTGAATTTAAAGAGGTTGAAGAGTGATAATATGATTTGTTTGAAAGAAGATAAAGGTTGGTGAATGGATGAAATTTCATTATATTGATAAAGTTAAAATGCAAATGAAGAAACTTGTTTTGTTTTTTTATTGAAGAATATAACATGGATGGTCAAAGAATAAACTTATTAACAATATTTTAAAAAGTGCTAAAAGTTAAGTTTTAAGTGATAATGCATACTATATAATATATCTTTTTTGTGCTGTATGTCCTTATATTTTTGCAAATACAAAGTTACATAAAGAAGGCAATTCTTTGTGAATTATGATTGATTTTGGTGGTTCATTCATGTATCAGACTTCTAAATATATTGATAAGCTTTTGCAAAAGTTTTTTTTAGCATTTGGGGAAAATACTATCATTTCATCTTTTGACTTTATAAATAATATTAAAAATTTGGTGATTAATGAGAAAGATGTTATTGCTTCACAGGATGTAACAGAATTGTATGGTTCCATTGATAGAATTAATTCCATAAAATAATTGAACTTACATTAAAAAGTAAAGATATTTGTAAATATATAACAAAGCTTAATGCTGATTCTTTAAAATTTTTTAAAGATAATATAGTTGCATTTTTTGAAGATCAATATTATAAAATTTCTAAAGTTTGGCCTATGGGTCTGCCTATAGTTGCACAAGTCTGTAATTTTGTGTTGTCTATATATGAGAGTGGGATTTTAAATATGTGCTATTTTAAAGATAATACTATAAATTTGCTTGTAGAAGAATGAAAAAATTTGAATAGCTTGAAATGGACTATTGAAAAGGAACAGGACAAAAATATTAAATATGTGATTTAATTATTACAAAAGATAACATTATATTAAATTATAAATTAATAATCAAGCCCTTGCAAAAAAGGGATATATAAATTGTAAATCAAAAGTACCAATTATGCATAAAATGGCAAGTTTTTGTTTTTTAAAACGAAAATATATCATTACCGATGTGATAAACTGAAAAGCATTGAGATATTTGCCAAGGAATTGCTTGATGTTGGATATAAAATGAAACAAATATACAATTTTTTATGTCAATTTAAAAAGAATTATAATGCTTTAAAGGAAATGAATATTGATAGTAAACAATGGATATCTATTCCATTTATTTCAAATCTATAAATGCATTTTTTATGGATATATGTATAAACATACTTAATGTATCATTCTGTCTTAATAAATTAGTCAATAATTCAAAGGATGTCATACTCATCAAGCAGAAAAGTAATATCTTATATCAATTTTTGTGACTGTATGTTACCATATGTAGGTGAATCAAGGTGCAGTTTTGAGAAGAGATTAAAGGAGCATGAATTTTTATATAAGCATGTAAAAGTAAGAATAATGGTGATTCAATAACTGCTTCAGTTTTCTTTGATCATGAATAATCACGTAAATATACATTTAAATTTGATAAAAAATATGAAAATTCTTCATGAAGAGAGAAACCATAATTAAAGCGAAAATAAAAAGCAATTTTTATAAATAGGAATACAGTGTATTTAATAAATAGACAAGCTGTTACATCAAAATACAGGATTCATGGTATTTAAATTGATGGTGTTCACTTCCGCATTGTTTTTTTTTTAAAATAATGATAGTTGAGGTAAGTTTAAGAAATTAACCAAAAGTACTTCTGCAGATTTAAAGACTGTTTTTAGTACTTTATTACTGTTAAAATTATTATTTTTATTATAATTACAATTTTGTTTTAATTAATGGACATTTTCTAAAATTTATTGTTCATATGAAATCAAAAAAATATGATTTTTTTTTTTTTTTTGATAATGCAATCTTGACTTGTTTGGCTTTTATTAGCAGCCCCAATCCCCTTTCCTCAAGTCTAAAATTGACCTTTATCTCTGTATTCATTAACCCTAGACGTTTGAATGTCAGTTGGACATTCTTATGAAATACTTCACATAAACAAGATAAATGGATTTCAAATAATATATAACTGTTTTTAAACAATATAGCTTATTTATAAAAATTATAAAATTATTTAGATAAAATCTTTTCTTTAAATATATGTGTAACTGTTAGTTTATGTCTGTAAATACAAGCACACATTTTGATATTCAACATATAACTTTCCCATTAGAAAAATAATTGGAATGATTTTAAAGGCTTTAACTAAAAAAAATAGAGAATAAGTTAGTAAGATTATTATAATTAAAGATTAAAGAAAAATACTATAATCTAGTAAGCATAAATTAGCTTTAGGGAAGGTTAATAAGTAAAATTAGAAAAGTGGTCATTCGTAGAGTCTATGTCTACAGAAAACTGTTTATATATGCTCACTATTTAACTAATAGATATTTACAATATGTGTTGTTGTTTTTTAATTAATAAATCAGTTGAATAAAATATATTTCTCTAGAATATTGAGGAATTTGGGAATTTGTTATGTAGTGTTTGAATACATTACCGCACCTGTTTATTGATATGTAGACATCATAAAAACAGTCTGAGTGTATTAATGACTTTGGATTGAGTAAATGTCTTAGTAACTAAGTATTGGAAAATGACAACAGACTTTTATTACATAAGTTTATTATATAATAATGTTATGTAATAACTACATACTAATATGTTGCATAACAATATGCATCTACAGTGATAAGGCACTCAAGCATAAAAGACAAGCCAAAATTCAAGTCTGTGTTTCTTAAAAAAGAGAAAACTTGTCTAGTGTTATAACAACAACAACAACAACAAAAAAAAAACTGATGTTTTTTTTTTTTTTTTTTCAAACGGGAATAAGCTGTATGATGTCTTTAAAAATAATTTCCATTCAACATAGAATTTCAAAGTACTCAATATTTAAAAAAAAAAAACGTATTATCCACAAGATTAGCAAGAGTGTTATTAACAATTGAAGATAACAAAAAGCTTTAGCAATTATATAATGTGATAGCAACAATCCAAGACATAAATATGTGCAATTAAAAAAGGAAGTTTTAGCTATTAGTATGTGGGTTCCATATGTAAAAGGAACTACAGGCAGTATTGGACATATATTAAAATGTTATAATATACATACATCATTTTCTACTCATCAAAAGATTAGCAATATAATAACAAACCCTAAGATTTTAAATCCCTCTTGAATTTCATGGTGTTTATCAAATTTCATGTGAAAATTGTAAAGCTTCTTACATAGGTATGAGTAATTGGCACAACCATGTTAGGAGAGATGAGCATGCTAATGCAGTAAAGTTTCAGGTCATAAAATCTATTTTTTCTAGTTACAGGATCATATTCGGGGGTGATAATCTCTATCAATGCAAAATTAGAGATGCCATTGAGATACTTAAAATGCCAGATTGTATCAATAAGCAAGATGATACATGCAAATTTTTTCCTATTTGGAAAGATTTTTTAAAAAAAAAACATTTTTAATATAACATTTTTGCTATTGGTGGAATTTAACATTTTTTCCCCAAATCAGTGGTTGCAGTGCCTCTACAACCATCTTTCTATCTTTTATCACCCAGTGGATGATTTGTGTGATTAAATCAAAATGTCAGTATATTAATATTTAATTTTTTTAACATGGATGAATCTGCAAAATATGTTTTTTAAATATGCAACCCGTGAAAATCTTTGAACATTTATATAACCAACACACACTAAGAAATAATGAAATAAGATTTTCATTTATGCAAACATTCAACACCAATCATAAGCTAAAGAAGATTTAAATTCATTTTTTGTAGTTAATGAACTATGCATGCTTGCTAACCATATGTGTTGTAGGGCCAGGGATGGTCTTATCTGCCAGGGGAGATGATGTAGTAGCTTATCTAAATATGTGATACCTCAAAATGCCAATCTGGATGTCAAATGAAATAGAAGTAAACTTGTTCAAGTGTTACTGGCAAATTTGGAAAATGGTAAAAGAGTCATCAGAATGGACTAAATCCATAAAGATTTTGACATTTAAATTATCAACATTAATTCAGGAATTTCAAAGATGTTCAACCTTATCATGAATATATAATGTATTTTTTTTATTTTTGTAGAATTCTGTTCTTATTAATACAACATATGAAATTTTTAATGTCATTTGCAATCAGGAGAGTTCATTACAAAAGAAACAAAGAAATGCATGGGTGAAGGTTTACCAAATTAAAAGGGGTTTATTTTTACTTTCTTTGTAAGTAAAATTTAAATTGATGTACTCCATAGTGATTCAATGATTTTTCATCATCATTATCTTTATCATGTAATTTGGTTGAGGTATGATTTTTTGTCTCCTCCATATTCATTTGCAATCACTAAGATAAGACAGAATTGATGTTTTGGTTATTTGTTTATGGTCCACTAACAATTGTATTATTTAATTCTTCAATGTATTAGACTAATGTTCTCATATGAATTTTTTTTCTGTTAACTTGGAAGAGGGGCACTAGGAAGATTTTTTTCCCTCAGAAAGCAGATTGTGGAACTAATGGGTATCGTAAACTGAAACTTTGTAAATAGTTATTGAATTGCGTGGTCTTCTTGATAAAGAAATAATCAATTTTTTCTTGTTTATTGTATTTTAACTATGTATTTTACCTAGACTTATTAATTTTTGTACATAGGAAGTGTCTGTATGCATATATATCATAGGGAATATGTTGGTTTAATGGATATTTTGTTTTTCAACATGGTAGAGATGCACATGTGTAATGGTATGAAATGTAGAGCAGCTTCAGCATAACCTAGAGATGCAAGTAGAGAGGGTTCCTACTTTATCTACCTCTCCAGATTGCTACTAAGTGACTTACTCCTCAAACCTCACTAGAATTTATTTTTAAATTATGCCCAGTGGTCAAGGAGAGACAAGAATCTAAGGAAGAATTTTAACATGTATATGATAATGAGGTTTAGAAAAAAAACAGTGCTATGGAGTTTTAATGGTAGGGAATGAAAGACAAAAGAAAAACATTTGCAGATTACATCGAATTGATTAGTTGTGCTGCAGGCTTTTTTCCTGCAACAATATCCGAATATGAAAGAAAGACCCCTTAAAGTAAAAAAAAACAAAAACAAATTAACATTAAAAGTTGGGAACATTTCTAGCCAGTGGACAGGTTACATGATTGAAAGAGAGAGACAGACATGATTAACTTTGTGGTGAGAGTATATGGTTCGGATAGCCAGCCAAACTAAGTAACATATTCTTAGGAAAGCATTGAAATACCACCCTTTGAAACTAACTAGAATTCAATGGTGATCCACCTACACATATTTTCAGTCTTGATTAAAACATTTTAATAATATTTTGTAGAGAACATTTTTTGAAATAAATATAATTATAAAATATTGTGGCTTAAGCAATCAAATATTGTGGGAAATTATGAGTCCCAAGACAGAAATGGCTACCAAGAGGCTAATATGAGACTGGATACCTCTCTCTCTCTCTCTCTCTCTCTAAACCAAGTTACAGAAAATGGAATTTGTTTGCTAACTGCATAATCTGAATTCAGGAATGGAGTTTGTTGCTTATGTCCAGTTACATACTTATAAATATTTAAAAGAGATGAGATCCAATTTTATTAATTTTCATTATGATTCCAAGGCAGATATGTTAGCCCATATAATCTTGGTGAGGAAAGCACTGAAATGTGCAGAGACATGCCCATAGATCAATATAATATAAATATCGTCCAATGACCTTTAAATTTAATAGAAAAACTTTAGTTGGTAAACATATATAAAATATTATGAAAGTCTAACCAAGCAGAAAAAATACCTTATAAAATAATTGTTACTTTTTCAATAAAATTAAATCACTTATGCAAAGGGGTGGATATATTAAAAATTAGGTAATGTTCATCCAGTTCACCACAGAGTTAATATTTTTTTTTTCTAAAAGTTTAATATCGATAAATATGGGAGACTGTACTATCCATTTTACAGCTAGATGAAAAATGAAAGGTTTATTATTTTACATTCTTTAAAAAATAAGCGTATATATTTGTAGCCTTTTGAATTGAATTAAGGAGAAACATATGGCAAAGAAATATAGGTAAGGGTCTTTCTTCTTTTTTTTTCTAACAAAAGAAAATTAAATCAAATCTTTAATCCTTATATCTCAAGTCCTATACCAATAAACTAGAACATAATAGGTAACACTGCACTATTGATAAAAAAAAATAAAGGAGAGGGAGAATTTGCACTTTCTGCATTTTTGTTTTTTTCTATCTCCCTTTTTTATATAAAACACACACACACACATATATATATATATATATATTCATAATAATTTATTATAGAAGTATATTGGTGATCAAATTTCAGTGAAAAATTTTTCTTTAATTAAGATTTCTCAGTCCCATTATACATATTAAGCCCAAGACCAATTACAATATTTTAAAAAAAGGAAAAAAAAATATAAAATATCATTTACAAGAGATAAGCATATAAATTTCAAACATATGAAAAAATAAATAAATATATATCTAGATTTACTTTGAGAAAAGGCAAACACATTTCAAATACGGGGATAGTTACTGATAATTTGCATGCATGTGTCAAGAAGGTTTCCATTGATGTTACGATGCAGTTATTTTTTGATTCTTAAGGTTTATTTCATGTTTTTCATAGAAAGAATTTATTATTATAGGATAGGCATTTTTTTGGTTCTTCAGCTGGCTCACATCTTTATGACTCCAGTCCCAGAGACGGGAGAGTGAAGACAAAGAAAACTATCGCTGCATTTCTGTAGAGTAACAAAGTTTTGAATTTCAAAAATATGTAGAGCAAATAATCTACAGCAACAATAAAATGAAGCAAACAGAATTTCAAAAATGAATTTCTTTTTTTTTGTACAAATTTTCAGCCGATTCTAGAAATTCTCAATATAAGAGTCCTTCGCAAGAGCTTCAGCAGATTTTCAGATTGAAGAACAAAAGAAAATATCTTTATTTATACTTCTTTTCTCCAATTATATTTTTAATTCAACTATTTATTAATAGTCTATTGCTTCAAAATTTTCCCTGTTTCTTTTAATTAAAATGTTTAATAAATTAATTGCTTTCCTTAATGGATTCATTCTGTTTAATTACGAAAATGTATATTATATCTTTCTACCATCATATTTTAAAATAAAGAAAAATAATAAAAAATATTTTATTTTTTATATTTTATTTCATTAGCTTTTCCTCTTCTTAAAATAATTTCCCTTAAAATAATTTATAACTGTTGATGCAGGTCATTCTTTAAGTTTGAGAAAAACATATATTCACTGTGGTTGGTCTTAGGGTTCTAGGTAGTCCACAGTGAATGTAGAAGCCAACAATATATATGATTGTATATATATGCACAGCTTCACATGAGACACATCTAAACATACTTTTCGCTATATAAACACTATTTCATTTTTTATCTGTTAATAATAAAAATTATTAATATATTTTGTTTTATAAATTAACATGATCTCTGGTTTATCAAACTGATCCAAACATCTACTTATTAATTTAATTATTTAAGAATATGCATAAACACACACACACACACACACATACAAAACATCACAACACAGGACACCATAGCGTGGTTGGATGCGTATTAGGTCATTAAAACTGAGTTGTTATTTTAAATAAATTCACACCAGAAGAAAGACAAAAATGATATTCTTACTGAGCTCAAATACTGAGGTGTAATGGAATCTGAAAGAGGAATAAGTGATGGATGAACTAGCCTAAATTGTATCTAGATTTAATGAGTAAATGAAGAGATAGCCCAATAAAGGTGGGTATGATCATTTGTTAGTTAATTCATTGTGTCTTTCACAGTATCCTGCATGAAGATCTTATGTCTGACCATAGTTAGATGGTTCCCCCTCTTCTGGGTGATAAACCTAGTCCATTATAATACATTGGTAAATAGCTTTGATCAATATGCCTCAAACATATGGAGATTTTTAGTATATATTATTGAATAGGTTTTTAGGGAGGAAGATAAACAGCATTATACTAAACAGCAAATTAATCAGGACAAGTTTGATCCAAATAAAGGTAGATTGACCCAATTTTTAGAGATGCAAACCACCAAATTAAATATGCTGACATATTTCCCATTATCAGATTATCATGTAATTGTGTAATTGGGAAAAACTTGCCAAGGAATATTGAGCAAACCATGTTGGTTGCTGACAGGCATACTGTGAAGGGGGTGTCCAAAATATTTGAATCACTTGCAGCACGTAACACACATATAGAAATTAGTCATAAATGCCATAAATCTAATTCTGTAAGTAGTGTCTCTCCCATTAAAATCAATAGAAACATTAGATCTTGTGATAATAGATTAAATAAGACATATAGAGTAATAAAATAATAAAATGTTGCCCCATGTATATACCAACAGGATTAATCTTAAATATTATGATAGAGAAGAAAAAAAATATGTGTGCATAAGAAAGCTATTCTGTCAGTATATTGCAGAATATCCCAGTGAAAATGATTAGGGATAGGCCTAGAACTAGTATTTAAATAATGGACTATTTGTGGAATAATGAATTTTTCATAAAAATCCCTGAAGGTGGAAAAGGTCCCTCCAATGCTTGAAGTTTAATACCAATAGCACCACCTGAATAAATATTATTTATTTAATATAATGCCACTGTTATTTCTTATGATTTTGTCATTGAAATTTTTAACCCATAGTATGTGGTAATGATGTGAAGACATATTTGGATAAGATTTTTAAAAAAAAGGATATTATTAAGCTATTTAAAGATGCAACATAAGTAAATATATTTATTTAATGGTACAAATTTGGTATAATGAAAACATATGTCTATTCGATTGTATAGATTTTATGTAGTATTTAGTTTCTATAAAAGATGTATTAAATATTATATTGTTTGATTATAACTTTGATGTATATTTAATAAAAAAAATTACTGAAAGAATAAATATATAAAAGGTTAATTTTAAATCCAATAGAAGTCTTTAATTATTGTAAAAACAAACATAAAGATGTAGTTGTACTTTACGATATTTTGGTAGTAGACCATGAAAAAAAAAATCCTAAGAATGTAAAGACAAATAGAATACCTAAATTATGTATCGTTTTGATGAGGATACTAATACTGCATTTTAAATTTATTTAATTGACTATTTTAATGATATATAAACATGTGGAAGTCGAAATAAATAATTGTTTGGGTATGGGGTAAAAATAGTTTATTGTTTTGTCTTTATTTTTTTTCTTTTGATGAAGGAAAGTACTGTACCAATGAAAATTTGAATTGTATATTATAGTATAGAAAAATATTGGTTTTATTATTTTTACACTTGATCTGATTTATGGATAATGCAAGGTGGTGGGTTATAAAATTTAACTAAGTAACTATGACAACCATAATATTAAAATAATATTATTATTTATTATTAAATGTATTATCAAATTATAAATTGGTTGCAGTCAAATTTAAGAAAATAAATAAATATGGGAATAAAAAGATAGTAACTTGAATAAAATTATCATTATTAATTGTTACTATTTGAATTTTAGTGATTACATCCACCATAGCAATTTACTTATTAGAAAGTCAAATACTTAATACTTCATTTATGTTTGTTTATTTATTGGTATATTATGATATAATAAAAATATATATTACAATACAAATAAAATTCAAGAGGATGTATAGAAAATGTTATGTGAATTCTTTATTTTTGTAATTGTAAAATGAAAATTTTTATTCTATGTAATATTTTCAAAATTTTTCATTTTATATTTATTAAATAAAAACAATTTTATGAAGCAATGAATGAAGTGACAATAGAGTTAAATTGCACAGTCACCTTAGTAACATTGATGACAGCAAAAAAAGTTGAAAAGTAGAACAGAATTACTGCTACTCAGACTTCTATCTTTTGTTATTGACCAGATTATACACTTTAAAATCCATCGTCATTTGTTTTCCTTTAAAACTGTTTAAATGCTAAAATATAATGGGAGAATGAAAACCTATACATACTGCTCATTCAGAGGAAGGCAATTTGTTGATAAAATTCAAAGAGACAAAACAGCATATATTAATGAAAAAAAGAAAAAAAATGAGACCATCAAAATTCATTTTGTTATGTGCAAGCTATAAAATATATTATTAATAAATATTGGGATTTCAACTGTATCTTTATAATAAATGCAAACACAATGATATATATAAATATATTATTGATTGTGGGATTTTACAAGATCAATTGATATAATTTTTATGTGATGTTAAGTGATTGAAATTTTAACTTATGGACTTTGGAAAATACTAATAGTTATTATTCATTTTGATTGTAAATAATTTTATCAAGATATGTCATTGCCGATAAAATAATCATAATTTCGGTTTGTAATTTTGCATCAACAAAGTAACTATTGTTTATAAAATAAATTGGAGATGTATTTAATGTAAAATGAAAAGTATTAGAATGTAAAAAACAAATGTAATTGTATTCAAACTCCTCAATAATAATAATAATAATAATAATAATAACAACAACAACAACAACAATAATAATAAAATAATAATAATAATAATAATAATAATAATAATAATAATAATAATAATAATAATAATAATAATAATAGTTAAAATCTTCAAAGCGCAACAGCGTAATGCTGTGTTAAATATTATTATTATTGTTGTTGTTGTTATTATTATTATTATTATTATTATTATTATTATTATTATTATTATTATTATTATTATTATTATTATTATTATTATTATTATTATTATTATTATTATTATTATTATTATTATTATTATTCATGTTGGACTTTTTTCTATTCCAAGAAAGATTGTTTCCAACATTTGTAACACCAACATTGAAATTGGAAACTATAATAGAACATAGTGGGGGGAAATAAAAAAAAGAAATTGATTTATGTTGTGTTATAAAATTTTCAATATATTAAAAGAACGTATGATTTATTTCCTTTATTTTAAATATATGGATTATTTATGGACAAACAACCTGTATATTTAGAAGTTTGGTGATAAACAATAAAAGGTTTGAGAGATTCTTTTTTTTAAGTTTAAGTTTTATTTGATGTATTTCATTAATTTATAAATCATTTTTTTCAAATATATTTATTTAAAATTTAACTTAAACATATTTGTGTAGAATAGTTTAAAAGAAATAAATGTTATGTTGCTTTGATTGTTTATAGCATACATCAACAACTAAATAATGTCAATTTTATTTAGTCATATTTTTAATTATATAGTGTATTTGAAGCCTAAAGGAAATACATTGACAACTCTCTCCATTTTTTTATATATAGTGTATTGTCATACAACACACTCTTGTGATTTATATATATATTTATTTATTATTTGATTAATAGAGCGAGAAAATTTAACTTTGCAAAAACTAATCTTTAAAATAAATTAAAAACGTGTATTTAGAAAGTTAGTTTTATTAAAAGAAAATGTAGTTAGCTCAAGGGGGAGTGTAAGTGAGAAATTTTAAATACTAAAAAAAAAAAAATCTTAAAAACTAAATAAAAATCTTCTTTTTCATTCATTTAAAATAAAATAAATATATGCATGCATAAATAACGAGTTGATTGTAAATATAAAGAGAATAATAAAGTGTGTGCATGTTAAAAATGAAATATAATATAAAAGTTAAATAAAAATATTTAAACAAATGAAAGATTATAAGTAAATTTTAAAAACTCAAGGATTGCATATACTGATAAGCTACATAAGATTGGATTAGTAATGGCTACTAATTAAAATCCATAAACAACTGAATTAATTATATATGTCTTAAAATTTAATCAAAGCAGTGGACAAATTTAAAAAGTAATTAAAAAGAATAACAACAAGGTCATCATATAAATAGCCCTAAAATTTGGTCAGGCAGACTTTCAATATCTAGAGTCAATCTCATATTAGACTTATTTTTCAAGAAATACAGTGCAGTGTTAAGCAATTTTTGGAGCATGTGATGAGCTCCAACCTGCATCTGCAAGAACATCAGCACTCTGCTTGTCTTATAATTTGAAGCCATTATGAATGTGTAACTGCCTACATAGAAATAGCCAGGACTGCAACAGAAGCATAAAATCCAACTGGTTGTTAAAACACACACACAGTAGTAAATATTAAGAAGCCACCATGTTTAAAATCCTATAGGTAATATTATGTTCTTATTCCATTTTCTAATATTAATTAAAGTAACCATTGCAATCTTTGAAGCCACCAAAGTCAGTGTAATAAATGAACTTTATAGCCAGCATAAAATAACTATTTATGTGCAGGTTTAATGTGATAAAACTTTTCAAAATCATTAAAACAAACAGTTCATATGATAACATATATGCATGTAAAATAAGGTTTAATGATTGGTATTCATTTATGCTTTATGTTTATATTATATATCTGTTATGTGTTTCATTAAGAATGTGTATGATTATTATATTTATAAAATCATTGTTTATATTGATTAAAATTTATAATAATTAGTTTAATATACAAATTAAAAAGCATATGAAACACTTGAATAAGAAGCTATATAGATTCAAAAAAATTACAATATGCTAAGCGCTTTCGAGGCAATTTGATGCTATCAATAGACAGGATACCTGCTTTGACATCTCCAAACATTGGACTATCTATCTCATTTGCATAAGCTTTGAATACCGCTTTGTTTTCTTGCCCAATTTCCTCATTCTGCATCTCGCATTACCTATATGAATATGAGGCAAATGGCCTCAAGTGTTTCATATGCTTTTTAATTTGTATATTAAATTATCAAGGGAGAAGCTTTTAAAATCCTAATATTTTACAAATAATTAGTTTACAAATTATATTAAACATTTTATTTAAAATAAGTTATCCATCTGTCAATCATTGTCAGTCAATTCTTCTTAATTATACTACTATAAAAACAATTTAGCAAAGTTAGATACATAGTTCATTTCATTTGTTTCCATTGAGCGAGTTGGGATTTCTTAGGCACTGAATTTGTTACCATCAATCAGAGTATGTTAGTTGCTTATTGTAATTAACTGTCACCTGAAATTTACTTTGAAAGAAAAAATACTCTGAATGACAGGTGTTGAATGCAGCAGTCGATAAGATCTATGGCCTGCAAATGTGTTTGCAGTTTTATATCTTATATAGCTTTGATCTGGTCATAGGTACCCTCTGGGTGCAATTTGAGTGATCAAATTTATAATAAATAATTTTACAATATCATATTGTTATATATAAAAGTACATCTTACAATTTTGCTTTTCACAATTTATATTATATTAAAGAGTAAAATTTTATGCTATATTTTGTTTCTTAATTGATCAAGTATGTCACCTGGTTCAATATATATATATATATATATATATAACCTGCTAGTACCTGAAGCCTATATATATATATATATATATATATATATATATATATATATATATATATATATATGTGTGTGTGTGTGTGTTTAAAATTATTAAGTCTAATTTGAGATAAACTTTAAATGGCCATTTAATTAAAATATCTGTTTGCTTTATCTAAGATAATATCGATTATATAAATAATGTGATTACTTCATGGTTAATTATTAAGTGCTTATTTTGTTCAGTTATGAAGGCAATAATAGATTTTATTCTTTTATTAGTAAGAATTATTTGTATTTATTATTTTTAAACTTATTTGAGATGGCTTTTAAATTTAATTAACTATCAAATTTGTATGTTTACATTTCACTAAAATATTGTGATATATAATTAAATGGTATAAAGCCCTCTGTAATAGTTGATTTACAGGAAATTTAAATATATTGATAGTATTCATTGATTGGGATTCAGTAAATATTCAATAGAAACATCCTGTATATTTAATATAATAATATGATTGGATATTATAAATACATGATTGCTAATAGGTTAATTGATAATGTGTTCTTGTTGAGTATTTTATTTTAATATATAACTAAAATAATATTAGTATGTTGATGTAAAGTATAGTATAGGTAAGTTAATATTTAACATTTTAGTAAACAATATAAAACTGATTAATGGTTTATTATTATTTGAACATTAGATATATTGTAGGTTTACAAACAATCTTTCAATGTTATTGTAACCACTTATGAAATAATTTATTTATGTAGGTATTATCATAAAAGTTTAGGAGAAATTTACATTTCTATAGGTAATATGTAATAAATAAAGTATATGAAAAGTTATTTATTTATTGGTCTAATTTGTTTTATTCAATTATAAATTAAATGGATATCTTAGGCATACATCATTGTTTAAGACAAGGATATGTGATTTAACTGCTTGTTGTAGTTTATTTTAAGTAGTGGATAAATTTCATGTTATTTGAAGTGATGATCTTGTTTGTTTAATTTTTTGTTTTAAATTGTGTGTGCACAAATTAAGTTTTAATAAAGATTTTTATCAGTATGTTATTTTATTATTGTGGACAATCTGACTAACAATTTTTATGATAAATATTGTTATTGAATAGTTTGACCAATCAATGAGCCATATGAATTTGTACAGTTTATAAAAGAGTTACCATATAATGGTACATGTTTGATATGTTACAAAAATATTTAAGTCATAAGGGTATTTGTTCATTATTTTTTTATTATTTAATTTTGTGTCAGTAATAAGTGATTGTCTAAAATAACTGTAAGACAATCTTTTTTATTGCAATACTAATGCTGGCCAAACCAGTGAATAGATAATGGAGGTGAAGATCAATTTTATCCAGTTACATAATGGTACAACTTTGCGACTGAATACCCAATTAAAGGCACTATGTCTTTCATATACATAATAGAAGATATGGACCTGTATTCATATGTATTAATTCTGTTTTATAGTTGATTGTGTTACATCAATTGTTGAAGTAATACATTTAAATATATTGTTTTTTTTCATATGTCAAAGTGTTGAACAGGAAGCAAAATGGGCCCAGCTGCTTGGAAGGCTGCTGCTATGCCAACCAGATTTATATAGTTATTATCATCCCTTGTGCGTTTTATCAAAATCATTAAAATTGAATTCACAGATATGTTCTCAACATCATCATGAACCATTATCAATCCACTGCAGTATGAAGGTCTCTCCAAGTTTAATCCATCTTCTCTGATCTTTATCTTCTCTTCTCCACATCACTCCTGCACACTTTCTTATTTCATCCATCCATCTCACATGTGGTCTCTTTCCGGGTCTTTGAAAATCTCTTGGAATCTAGTTTAGAATTTCAATTGTCCATCTATTATCATCTCTTCTAGCAATATGTCCAGCCCAATGCCACTTCAATCTTTTATTTTTTTCAATGAGATCAGTAACACATGTTTGTTCTCTGACACATACATTGTGTTTTCGATCTCTTCTTGTTACTCTCAACATACATATCTCAATACTTCTTTGAGTGGTCTGAAGACTCTGTATTGCCCTTCTATTAAATGTTCATGCCTCAGATCCATAAGTAAAAACTGGTAAAACACATTTATTAAAAACCTTCCTTTTCAAACACATAGGCATATTTCTTTTAACATCAAGTTATTTCTACCAAAAGCACCCAAACCAAGTTTTATTCTATGATTAATTTCCTCCAGTATGTTTCAATCTGTATTAATAATCTTACCAAGGTATTTGTAACTGTTAACTTCTTCTAATTCATCATAATCAATCTTTATTTTCATATTTTGAGCAAATCGAATAAACATTACTTTAGTCTTTTTACCATTTATCTTTAGTCCTACTTTCCTACTTCCATCTGATAACTCCTACATTTCCTGCAGATCTAAAGCATTATTTGCAAAAACAACTACATCATCTGCTAAATCTAAATGACTTAAATAATCTCCATTTACTTTCACTCCTTTAGTTTCCCATTTTAATTCACAAAATACTTCTTGCAGCACTGCTTTAAAATGTTTCGGAGGTATGGAGTCACCTTGTCTTACACTTTTCTCAATGTTGATTTTCCCAGTATCATTATGTGATCTAATTGTTGCCATTTCATTTTTTATAAATATTGTTTTTTTTTTAAAAAAAATATGACAATATCCTGGATCTATACGTTGATGATCCAATGCTTTAATCACCGAAGACAGGTTTATAGAATCAAATGCTTTTTCATAATCTACAAATCCAAAACGTAATGACAACTCATATTCATTTGTCCTTTCTATTAACTTCTCTCAATACCTGGATATGACCTACAGTACTAAAACCACTTTTAAATCAAGCTTGTTATCTTGGTTGGTGGAAATCCAATGTTCTCTGTAGATGAGTTGTAATTATCTTGGTAAAATTTTTATATAAAACTGATAAAAGGCTGATAGGTCTGTAATTTCTAATATCTTCTTTATCACCTTTTTTAAATATTAATATTATTATTGCATTCTTCCAATCATCTAGTACATCTTTATCATTTATACATTTGGTACATAACTTTGCTAAAAAAATATATTTCTTTACCTGCTTCTTTTAATACATCAATTATAATTCCATCAATACCTGGAGCCTTTCCTTTCTTCACACATTTAATTTTATGTCTAACTTCTTCATTTAAAATTTTGGGCAATTCGGAAGATGTAATAGATATAGGGGGTACTTGTTCTCTATTACTATATAATTCTTGTTAAAAATCTTCTACCAATGTCATGATATCATCTCTCTTTTTAGTAATAATTGCATCTTTTTTTTCTTTTTGTAGATATAAATTTCCTACCAATACCAAAATGTTGTTTAACATTCTTGATACTTTTATTTGTTTCTACAGCTTTTCTTGCAAGTTCACAGTTATACTTTCTTATATCATTTTCTACTTATTTCCGCGCCATTTTACAAAATTCGAGATATTCAATCCTTTTTAATGCATCATTTTTGTATATCTTCATATTCCTTCTTTTCTTAATAAATTCTCTAGAAATGTTATTGGTCAATTGCTGCTTTTTCTACCAGCTATCTTTGTTGCAGTTTTTAACAGTATATCGGCTATTTTCATATTAATTTCATTGAAATCTGAATTCTAAATCTACTAATACTTGAAACCGATTTGTAAGTTCTAATTTAAATTCATTAGAATGTTTCTGAAGATTAGGAATATCAACTGTAAATATTGTTTTTCTTAATAATTTTTGTCTCTCTAGTTTTACATTAACACATATCTTACACCTTACTAATCGATGATCACTTCCTGTGTTAAATTTATTAAGAACATTACAATCTTGAAATATGTATTTCCTGTTAGTCAAAATGTAATTTAATTCTGCTGTACCTTCATTTGGATGCTTCCATGTCCATTTACTTTTAACATTTTTCTCAAAAAAAGAATTCATAATATAAAGTTGTTGTTTTTTTTTTTTGCAAACTCCACAAGACTATAACCTCTCTCATTTTTATTAACCATAACCAAAATTACCTACAACACTTTCAACTTTCATTTGTTTACCAATTCTACCATAAACTTCTCCCATAACAATTTTAAAATGTTTTTTTACTCTAGTCAAATGCAAATTGTACATCCATATAAAATATTTTACTACTTCATCACTATGAGAACTTGTTGGGGCATAAACATGAATTATCTGCATTTGGTATCTGCTATTAAGTTGTAAAACTAATCTTGCCACTCTGTCTGATACACCATCAATCTCCACAATATTGTTCTTCCACTTTTTATTTATAATGAATCCTACTCCACTTGTATTTCCAATATTTGTGCCTTTATAATAGGGTGTATGTCCACTTTTTAAATCAACTGTCTCTTCACCTTTTCTTCTAACTTCACAAAGTCCAATAATTTTTTATTTAATATAAGGCAGTTCTTCTTCTAATTTTTGTAGTCTTCCTTTACTTGAAAGTGATCTGCAGTTGTAAGTACCTAAATAAAAAGGTGTCATCAAATGGCAGCCTTGGTCCACAATCAGGGGATTCTTAGCACCCTCCACCTTTGGCCACCAACTGCTGCCTTGGTTAGTGACTTTACAGCCTCCTGGGAATAAGGACCATGCTTCATTTTTGTCTGTCATAATTGTATATATTTATTGGAAATATATTTATCAGTTACACAAACATTCATTCTGCCTTATCACGCACTGAGAAGAAAGACCATGGAATTTCTTGATCTTAAACTCAGAGGTAAAAAGCCAATAGACTCACCACACTTGCTAATGTGTGTTGGTGAGCAGTCCATCCATGTTTGAATACTATATAAATAATCACATAGTAATAAAAACTGCAACGGCAAGAACATATGGAGTGGACATTAGGAATTTACCAGCTCGATTCTTTTAAGGCCTCCAAGAGGAATCAAATGGTCTCCTTTCAGTTAATAATAAACTCCTTTCTGCACCCAGATATGTTCTATCAATGAGTAAATAAATTTAAAGTATTTTATAAATTATTCTGTCATTTTTCTTGCTATAAAATAATAAGTAAAGATGGAAACGAATATTGTAACAGCATGCTCAGAACCTAAAGGAAGTTTTTCTGAAATGTTTAGAAAATTAAAGGAAAATTTGATAGTCAAAATAAAGTTATAAGTAGAAAAAAATAAAAAGCTAAGGGACAATATGAGTACAAATTTAGACATATAAATAGAAGAAATAAAGAACTAAGAGAAAATATAAATGATAAAATTGATGTATGTAAAATTGAATTAAATGCTGTTTACTAATGTGAGGTTTGATGAGTTTGAACACATTTTGGATACTAAATTGAAGGAATCAGATGATGAATGTGATAGTAAGTTTAATGAATTGAGAGACCAGTTACATAGATCACAAAAAAAATTGGGAAGCAGATTTGAAAACTTGTTAGTTAAATTAAAACTTGTAATGCTGGATATAAAATATAGAAAAATAATACCTAAAAATTAAAAAATCTCACAAAGATGACCAGAGCAATTCCCAAATTTTAAATAAATAACATTAAATTAAAAATGAAAGATATGTAAAGTCGTATGAATGTAGAATATAAAGAGCTATGTAAAAACATAATCAGGCTGATAATAAAATAAAGAAGTTGCAAAAAATATGTATCAAATCACAGGCTAATTTAAAGATTGTGTAAGGTGATTTAAGTAATATTGAGCAATAAATAAACTGGAGAGTTAAGTGGTTTAAAATATAGTGTAGACAACCATCAATTATCTTTATAATTGGAAAGTTGTAATAAAATTCAATAAGACATTTGTAATAACATGAAAAATAATAAAATTTTGGAATGTGTAATATAAATTAAGATGACAAGAGATAAATCTTAATCATAAGATATATGTAATGTTGGAAGATTAAGTGTTAATGATGAAGAATACTCTTGTCATATGTACTGATATACTTATGGATAGACTGGGTCAATATGTATCTTCTGAAGACAACACTTAAATAAATTTTATCATGATGTGCCATCACTATATGGATGAGAGCATAATTAACTAATACCTGTTTAAGAAGAGAGGAAATAATAAATGGAAACAGTGCTAGGTTTATCCAATTTAAACATTTTAAAGGGGAAGATGATGAAAACACTTTAGCATACTTGAATATAATAGGATGAGTTGCTCTCATTAAGTAGATTAAATGAGGTTGAGAAATTGGCAGTAAGAAGTAACCATTTAAATGCATTCACCACATTTTGGTGCAAATCCTTGTTCAATAAGACTGAAACAAGTGGGAATTTTAATAATGTATTATCGAATAATGTTTTGGGTAAGATAAACAGGATAATATTAAACATCAAGTTAGTGAGGACAAGTATACTTTAATGAAAGTGCATTGATGCATTTTTTCTGAATGGAAACAACAAAATTTATATTGCTGGCAGCTGTTTCACTTTAATCAGACCCCGTGAATTTTTGTGTTTAAATAATAACATTAACCCCAACAAAAAATATTTCCAATGTTTTAATAATCTAATTTTCAACATAATCCCCGATTTTTGTTTTCAAAAAAATATATTTTCTTTAAAAAATATGCACAAATTGTAAATTTAATAACTATTATCATACCCTTTAAATTATATTTTGCCTTTCAAATTAAATTCTCATTTACATACAATTAATGTTTTATTTAATTTTATTTAAGTAACCAGCTATGTTAATCATTTCTTTAATAGTTTATTCTCTAAATTGCTTATTAGTTTTGTTTAGAAGTATCATGTTGAAAATCAAAGTCTAAATATATAATATCCATACATCCTAGAAAGTATCTAAGATCCATTGATGATCGACATAAGACGTTAATTTTTAAAGTTATAAATATATAATTGTAACATCAAGCACATCTTTCTACAATTAAATATTCCAATGCCTTTAATGTAACAAGGATTTAACATTATATGTTGATAATACATAGAAATATAGTTTACTTGTTTACTCACCTTCAAATAGACAGTATCTAAACTAAAGGTAGACTGCAATGTATAACACCAGTGTAAATTTTTGAAGACATCAGTGTAACTACCCATTTATTTTCTTAAAACTAATAATGCTAATTAAAAAATAACCATCTTTAAATTTTATTCCTTGTTAAAATAAACCAAAAAAGTTAATTCTAATAGATGATGAACTATAAATCTTTATCTTACAAAATATGCTAAAAATATCCTTCTTAGAGGTAGTCAACATTGTTCTTATCTCAGATAAACAAAAACACTATTTGTAAACACTTTATTTCATAATGTGATAAATATAGAATTTATATAACAGTAACTAAAGAATATGAATAATTGTATTATGTTGTATATTCTGATACACCAAAGTTTATTTCAATATGGTTTAAGACAAGGGTCAAATCCATTTGCAATACAATACAGATCGTAATTAAAAATAATCAATTTATATTTTAATTAAAAATTATAGTGATTATAGTGTTGTTGTTTTATTTGTAGTGGACTTTCGTGAAAGTTTTGGACATTTGACATACTTCAGATATTTTCCTGTGCTCTTTGGCTACTATATCTAAACCTATAACAATCTAAAATATTATTATGAAAGCTCTTTGTGAAAATATAAATCTTTTTAGTTTTTTTCACAGATCTCTATATTTAAAATGTAGATGTTCTTAAGTGAAACATTTATCTCATAAGCTGACTGTTGTGATATTTAGTAGCACCACAATATTATGTACGGAATTTTTTCCCATTTTCTATAAAAACTGAGAGCAATTATATATTAAAGAACAAATTGTTAGTATGTAAAAATAGTTTTGTATATTACATCAAAAAATAAGAATAGGTCCCTGGAGCCAGGTGAGAAGAATTATTAAAAAGCCATAAAATTATTATTCTGGTAAAATAGATTAGTGAAATCTTTAAGATGATAACAAAGTCCATATGTATTTGTTATACTTTTTGCAAATATTATTATTATTATTATTATTATTATTATTATTATTATTATTATTATTATTATTATTATTATTATTATTATTATTATTATTATTATTATTATTATTATTATTATTATTATTATTATTATTATTATTATTATTATTATTATTATTATTATTAATAATAATAATAATAATAATAATAATAATAATAATGATAATGATACTACTACTACTACTCCTACTACTACTATTACTATTTCTACTACTACTACTACTACTACTACTACTACTACAACTAATAATAATAATAATAATAATAATAATAATAATAATAATAATAATAATAATAATAATAATAATAATAATAATAAGAAGAAGAAGAAGAAGAAGAAGAAGAAGAAGAAGAAGAAGAAGAAGAAGAAGAAGAAGAAGAAGAAGAAGAAGAAGAAGAAGAAGAAGAAGAAGAAGAAGAAGAAGAAGAAGAAGAAGAAGAAGAAGAAGAAGAAGAAGAAGAAGAAGAAGAAGAAGAAGAAGAAGAAGAAGAAGAAGAAGAAGAAGAAGAAGAAGAAGAAGAAGAAGAAGAAGAAGAAGAAGAAGAAGAAGAAGAAGAAGAAGAAGAAGAAGAAGAAGAAGAAGAAGAAGAAGAAGAAGAAGAAGAAGAAGAAGAAGAAGAAGAAGAAGAAGAAGAAGAAGAAGAAGAAGAAGAAGAAGAAGAAGAAGAAGAAGAAGAAGAAGAAGAAGAAGAAGAAGAAGAAGAAGAAGAAGAAGAAGAAGAAGAAGAAGAAGAAGAAGAAGAAGAAGTGTAAAATCAATGTTAATATCATAAAGCATGATGTGTGTGCATTTATTTCTCTAGTGGGTTAGTAAAAATTTCATTTCATATAAACATTTTAATTTTAAAAATAAACATCCGATGCATGCATATACTCACCTATTGCATGTAACATACATTTTTATATTTACATTTTAATCCCAATCAAAAAATACATAGTGAATAGTTAGTTAGATTAATTACTTATCTCAATTTTCATCAATCAATGTTAACAATTTTAAAATTTATTTCTCATTATACCAAATTTCTACCCTCATTGATTTGTTCATTCATACAAAACAAACATACATGTAAGCACATTTTTATTACCAGATGTGTGTGTATATGCCGCTCCCCATTATCAAGAGAATGTGTACTTAACCATTTAAATATAATGTAATTAAACACATTTATATACTACTCGGATTAATACATAATAAAGACATTTGATAAAAAAATACACATACAAATGGTTACATGTAATGATAATCTAATAATAAATAATATATCAATAGGGTCATATATTCATTATTATCAAAAATCTTTTCTAATAATTGATTCTCATTTTAATATATAAAGATGGCGATAAATGGATTTATTAAAAAATTATTAATAGTAACTGATAAAAATATAATTATAATTAATATCACGATGTTCTTCTTTATTTTCTGATGTGAAGACAATTTAAATGATTCAGATTAATTTCACTTTGAAGTCAGTTTGTTTAAGGTTGAGAATTTGGTTTCAGCCACATACCAATGTTTAACACATGGAGATTTATGAATTGCAGTGGTTTACTGGAACAGGTCTATTTTCAGTTTGGGCTTGCAATTCTTTTGATATACTGCAATGATGATGATGATCGCTGTAAAATAAATTTTTCTTTAGGGAATATTTTACTACTGGAATGCTTTCTTCATTTTTTCAGCTCTGGATATGACTGGTTTCATATAGATTTAAGTTTTTTTTTTTTTTTTTACTTTGTGCTTTTTTACTTGAATTCAGCAAGAAAACAATAACAGGATTCAAAGTCTTCTTGACTTTGCAGATCAGTCATAGGATTTTTACAGTATAACTCTTCCAATGTGCATAAGAGTTCTTTGAGATGAGTCATGGGGATCCATAAACAAAATTTCTTAGTCTGCCATATGGATGTATAAACCTTTAAATAAAAATTATTGTGGTTTCCAAAAGGCAATTAGATTTATTTTCTCCATCTGTCTTACTTATCAGACTATATATATGCTAGCCTGTAAGATGACATCATGTATATTTTTTTTGTTCTTGAAACAGAAGGGAATCTATAAATTAATGAACCTGGATAAAATATTTTCTTTGAATTGACAATTTTTTAAAATTTATTATTTGAAATGGTTCAAATATCTGCAGTCTCTTTAATTTTAGTAGCCTATTAATGAGCTATTATTCTCATTCCTCATGTTTCTCATGTCCGAAATTGATATTTTATCTTTCTCTTGTGACCTGTAGATATCAGCTGTACATAAACCAGTCATTAGTGCAAAACTTATACTGACACATTTACAATAAATATTGAAAAATTGTACTTAAGTAATAAAACTTTTTATACAGAAACTACAAAATTATTTAAATAAAATATATATCTATAAATGTTTAAGTTTGTGTCTGTACATACACATATGCGCGCACACATACACACACGCACATATATATATATATAATACAAGTCACAAATTGTGCAACTTGCCTTTAAGCATGTGCTAAAATCTTCACTAGATGGAGCTTACCACTAGCTACAAACAAGCTTTAATAATAAGTACCAACAGAGAAAGAATTCAAAATCTCTATCATACTATCGTCATCTCCAGACCAATTGTTTTCGAGCTTAATGGCTCACCTCAGTGAAGAGTTAGGATTTCAGAAAGTAGATTTAGAACTCCAACTCAGAGCAATTATTTAATACATTACTATCAGTTTGAAAACTCAAAATTTTCAGAAATGTAAATTTCTTCAAATCTAGCTTTACAAACCAGATATCTATATTGCTCTGAACTCAGTTCACTTTCACCATATATTAATAGCTAAAGCAATATTACATCACAAAAGCTTTCAAGGGTACATTTATAATAATTAATAAAACAAGTCACAAATTGTGCAACTAGCCTTTAAGCTTGTGCTAGATAGAGCTATTCTAAGCTCCATCTAGTGAACATTATAAATCCATGCTAATCTATGTGATTCTCAGATAGAATCGCAATAAAAGATAATTACATTATATCAAATACTTAATTGAATGCTCATTTAAAAGTTGATTTTTCAGTTATCAGTATATCTTCTCAAACTGAAGACTATGCAATGAGATAAATAATATTAGTGCTTCAAAAGAGTATTTACTATTATTTTAAAAGCTGCACATTATCTTACACTATCTATCACCATCTTATATGTTCAAAGAATTATAATCCATCTGCATTTAATGTCCTTATTAGGTTGTTTGTGAGTATGGGGAAAGGCATAAAAAGTACCTTTGTCCTTTTCCTTGCTCAAGTGATGTCTTGGGTAATAGGCCATCATTAATTTAAATTTAGATTAGTTAATCATGTCTTCAGATTAATATTTTTTATTATTATTATCATGTTATAACTGAACATAAGATAATATAGTTATTTTATGTTCAGCCAAAATATCACTCACTTGTTTATTTATCCTAGCAATTATTTATTAGGCAACTTAAACTTTTATTTTGCACAAGAGTTTAGTTTTAAAGCTCCTGAGAGAATTTACTCTAGTTGCCTTGTTAATTTTAATTTAATGTGAAAGTCCTTCCAAACAACTATTATTTATTATTATTCAGAGAGTATGATCTGATGGTAGGCTGATTCTAATAACTATTAATTAATGATTTTAAATTATCTTTTATATTGTTTAGTGGTAGATTATAAATATGCCATAATAGTTATATTTGCATGGGTATTGGATCTGGTCTCTATCCAATTATACATCTCTGGGTTATCATCTCTTTTCTTAAATTTATTGTAACCCCACTGAGGCAGGTCATTAAGAGTCTCTAATAATAATTCCATCTCTCTAGTTTTATTTCATCTTCATCATCATTTCTCATCTTTATTCATCTCCATATTTTCATCATCATCTTCATTTCACCATTCTGTCATTTCATCTCATCTTATCATCATCATCATCATCTCTGTCTCTCTATTTATCTTCTACTTCATTCTTATCCTATCTTCATCTCTTCATTTCTTTTTTATAGGTTACAATTAACACTTTATCTCTCATCCATATTTTTTCTTCTTCATTCTTTCATTCATCTTTTCTTTCCCCCATCTCACTCTTTTCTTAATGTTACAATTGGTACCCAACATGGGGCCTTGATTATGTGAGTAGGCCTGTGTTAAAAGTTGATGGATATTTGTTAGATTTTACTGACTTTCTTTAGAGGCATTTTTGCTGTTAGCCCAAACATGCATGCCTCGATTATGTATGTAGGCCCATGTTAGGGCTTGATGAATATTTGTTAGGTTTTGATGACTTCATTTGGAGTCTTTTTTGCTGTTAGCCCAAGCATAGTAGGCCTTGATTTATGTTGCCCATGCCCTTGTTAGAAGTCAATGGATCTTTGTTAGGTTTTGCTGACTTCGTTTGGAGTCATTTTTGCTGTTAATTCCAATTTTATGCAGATTTTTCAAATTTACTAATTGAAATAGAATTAGTCAAAGTAGTTTACTAAACTAGTTAAAGTTAATTAGATTTAACAAGTATAGTTTTAAAAGTAAAACTATTGAAAATGTCAATGTATTATGATTGATAAGTGCAGTTATGGATTGTGTTAATACAAATAAATATTTGATTTTATATTGCATTTACTGATATCATGTGATTAAAGTATCTGTATTATCTGTTACTTAATGCTTATTGTTTTGTTAATCAAGTGTATTAACAAATTATTATTATTTTTATTTATTATTATTTATTTGAATATTTGTGAACCAAGACTCATATAAAAGAAAACAAAATGTATAATGATAGGAGTCATGAGAGTAAAATATTCCTTATTGTGGAATTATTGCTGTGGTCTTGATTGTTAGGAATTATCCAAAAATGAGTATTTTATCATTATTATTATTGCTATTTAGAAGAAATATAGTTAAAGTTAAAAAAAGAATAGTGTCATGGATAGCCAAATAGAAACTATTGAAATTTTTGATTGCTCTGGGGTCCAAACATTTTCCATTTCCAGATCCTCAAGCCCCCTACCTAGAGGATGAGGTAATAAGTAAGGGAGAAAGTTTAAGTGTAAGTAATCCAGAAATTGTTAGAGCAGAAGAGGGTAGATCAGTGAACCCACAAATAGATGTTTTAGTGGCAATAAAAATGCTTGAGAACCAAATGTCAGTGATAAATCAAAATTTTTGTAGCCAGAGGGAAGAAGATAAAGAAGAATCTTGACAATTTAGAGTAGAAGATAGAGAAGAATCTTGAAAATGTAGAATAGAAGATAGAGAAGAATCTCAAAAAGTCAGAGAAATATTAATCTTAAAATTTGATAGGCAGAGAGAAGAATCTCAGAAATCTAGTGAAACATTGAATTTTAAATTAAAAAAAAACTAGTAAAGGAGCTAGAGAAGAATCCCAAAAATTTAGAGGAGGAATTTCAGAAAAATTTCAGGAGGATAGGCAATAATCTTAAAAGGGTTGAAGTAGGATATGAGGAATTAAGGGTCAACTTTAAAGAAACTCTTGAGCAAACAGAAAAAAATACACTACAATGTCAGTTACATGAGGTCAAGTTGAGCACAAAAAAAGTCAGAGGAGTTGATGCAAAGTATGAAGCAGGATTTTCAGGGCCAATATGATATATTATTAAGTAAATTGGAATGATTTGCTAAAACATCTAATAATAATGTTGAAAAATGTAAAGATCAGTTTTGGAGAGAAGGAAAATCTTTGGAAATAATTGATCAAGAGGAAGTGAATAATCACAGTCAGTTGGAAAGTATATGCTCGATTATTCAAGATCAGTTTTGGGGAGAACCAAAATATTTAGAAATAGGTGATCCTGAAGAAGTACATATTCATAGTCAGTTGATAATCAGTGATTTTCGTATTCGTGATTGGTTTATGGAAGAATCAGAATATATCAAAATATTTGATAACATTGTTAATCTATCTAATAAGAATGATGATGTATGCTTAGAATTCATTGAAATAGTGGATGAAAATGCACATGATAAGGAATCAGATATCCAGTTGAGAGATGTTCAGGAGAAAAATAAAATATTGATTGATGCTGCTAGTGAGAATCCTCAGTTAAGTGTTGAACAGGCCAATAAAGAAAATATATTAGGTTATGGAGAAGCTGAAGATAATCAAGAAATTTGTAAAGTAGTTAATCAAGACCTTGAGGTAGCTGTTATTGGCATAAAAACATATAGAACCTAGTGAGTTGGTGAATAAATTTGAAAAGGAGAAATTAGAAAACAGAGAAGTTATACAATCTGTAGTAATAGTTAGTATAAAAGAGCAAATAATTAAAGAATATGTAGAGTTAATTGATAAAGAAGTAAAAAAATCAAACAATTTGATAATCCAGTATCTGAAGAAGATCAGCAGATTGTCAATGATTTAGTTAGTAAAGTTGAAGGTATATAAATTATTAAGATAGTTGGTTAAGAGCCAGAGTTAGGTAGAAAGGAAGCAAAATATATGTCAGAAAGTTCAAAGAAAACATTGGTATGACTAAATATTTGTTTAAGACAATCAATAATAAGTTATTTGAAGGTTTTCTTAAAAAAGCCACCGAACAGGGTAGAGAAGTTCGAAAAGTTAAAGTGAATCATAAAGATATAGGAAAAAAAAGGAATTTAAAGTAAATTTTCTTAAGAAAGAGATTAACCCAGAGAGAGATTTGGGAAATGCTAAAATTAAACTTAAGAAAGCAAAAAGAATGTTGATCAGTGTTATTGATCTTAAGACAGCAAGAAATAAAGTGATAGAGAATAGAAAAGCAAAAGTTAGACTCAAGAAGGTTGAGATATATTTTCTTAGAGAAAAACTTATTAGAAGAAAAGAGGTGAAGAATACATAGGCAAGATTTAAATGTGACAGTAAGCAAAGTTTTAAAAAAAACTTTACTAAGAAGTGTTGCTTTAATGAAATGAAGGGTAGGAAAAAAGTTAAATATGAGAGGCACTTGCAATGCAAGAAGTTTTATACCTTACCCCAAGAAAACATAGATTTGTAAAACTATGTAGACCCAGACTAAAAGTGCAATTTAGTGACACTACTTGTTAAATTTATCCAATAATTGTTAAATGATAATGAAAAATATATATATGTTTGTTTGAATTTTAATTATTGCTATTTTTATATTACTCCCCCCCCCCCAACATTGGGAAAAAATAAATATAAGTGAAACTTCATATGGCTCCAACAGGTGCAAACATTTACCTTAAACTTAACTATTTATTTTTAATTGTCTAATTTTTTTAAAAAAAATAATGTTAAAAATAGAAGTCATTTATTAGTTAGTAAATAATATATGATAATAATGTAATGTATTGTAATATTTATTAAATTTTGTATGATTATGTGTAAAATGTCAGTATCATGTGATAATTAGTTTTATAGAAGACATGAGATAGTAGTTTTCTTAAAGTAAATATTTGAGTTAGTTTTTGAATTAATAAATAATATTAAATATATTATAAAGTAACTTTTGTGGAATTCATTTTTAGTCTATAACCTATAAATAAGTTAATATTATAAATAAAGTAAATAGTATCAAATTGGTTTAAAAGTAATATTTAAATTTTATTAAAGCAGTCTAATAATATTTAAATGTTTAATATAAATTAGCATTAACCTATTAAAAGTTATTTCTAATTTAATATTCTTTAATATTTTTTATTTGTAGTTTTTAAATAAGATATAATTAACTAGTAGAGGCAGGTTAAAATGTCATTTCTGTGTGTGTGTTTAGGTACATGCATGGAGATGTGTGAAGCAAATAAATAAATAATAATTTAACTACAAAAAATTGATTAAAACAATTGAATGAATTAAATTAGTAAATAAATACTTAAAAGTTTTGATAAATAAAATTAGTTTGGTTTTTATATTTGTTTCATTTTTATTTTATGTAATATAATCTTTTTTAAAAAAATATTACATAAGAAACTAATAATTAACTTGTAATTTAACCATTAAATCACATGAATTTCAAATAACTAGATTAATTGTGTCAGTAATCAGTTTCTCAGCTGATGTAAAAAAAATTAAAGTTAAACATAAAATAACTTGTATTGATTGGTTATTTTTAAAAAAGAAATTGACATGAAAATTGAGGGGTGGGTAGAAATTATCAGGTTATAAAAAGATCATTTGTATTCATATTTTAGTGTTGTTGTGGTGCATGCTCCTGAATCCAGAAACTTTTATTTTCCAAAAAAAAAGTTGTAATTTTTTTTAAAGTTTATTATTTTCTTGTTAAAACAAAGTATCTTAAAATTATATCTAATTGTTTTAAAATTGTGATGAAAAACTGCTAAATTAAAGGTAAACCCACTTTATTGATATCAACTTTTAGTAAACTTTAAAGCTATCATAATGAAATATTTAAAAAAAATATGTCTTCTTATGGTATGACTTATATCTACTGCAAAATAAAATGAGGATATCAACAGTTAGTTAACTTTATTGTACTGAACATTTATAGTTGGAAAATACTTAGTTATTATCTAAGTAAGCTAGAACTTAAATGAGGATAATTTAAAGACATTATAGTGAACTTTAATATAGTTAAAATGCATCAGTCTCCTTGTTTTAAAATTTATTTAAAGCTGATTATAAGTCCAAGATTCTATTAATGGTACCTGATATTGACTCCAGTATACTCCTGTTATAATAATTGTTTGTTTTAAAATATCTTTATCAAAGAGAAAGATATATTACACTAAATTAAGGAATGATGACTTTTATCTGTCAAACATATAATATACTTATAAAATAAATTTTGCCTAATGTTCAACTAGAAATATATTACTCATTATAATAAATGAATTATCTACTTCTAAAACAGTTGGACCAAATGCTATAAACTGCAATTATTAATGATGCATTTTTATCTGTCGAATGTATAATGTATATTTGTATTTATCTATACATGAATTAATGACTATTATTCCTAGCTCCTAAACAGATACAATTTTCAAATGTCAAAATAATTCTGCTCTTATGTTGAGGCGAGTAAAGAAAAATTATTTGGAAACACATCTTAAAATGTTAGATGAGAAAATAATTTTCAAAAAAAAAACTTTTAAAAAAATGTGTTCTTTTAAAAGAGAAAAATGGATTTAAAAATGACACTGCATTATTGTACATATAAACCCTGGGATCCTAGAATAATGTTCTCAGCTGAAGAATTTGTTTTTTTCTAATGCCGGCTTATTCTTATTATTTTAATGTTTTATTATCTAGAATATTTTTAAAGGAAGAAATTAAAATATCATTAAAGAACTATCAAATGTGTTTTGTTTTAGAAATCATTGCCATGCTTATAAATGTTTTGACCAGACGCTTTGCACCATCAGATTAATAAATTGTCTTTAAAAAATTACATACATGTCTTGAACAAAAGGTAGAGAAATATGGAGGAAGCTGAAACTATGAACTGAAGTTGTTGTATTTTTTTTACTTGCATTTTTTTAATGTTTTTAAAAAAAATAAAACCAGAAAAATATTTATGCTAAATATTTTTTTTTCAAAATGTGTAATATTATTAGCATAAATATGCCAGGTTAACTTATGTTGTAATTTTAATCTTAATGGATTTATTATAATGAGCAGACAGATATTCTGCCATTCTCAGGTAAATTTTATACTATTATATTTGTTAAGTGTTTCACAAGTTAAAATTATATTCAATAATTTTATTCCTAGAGATTTTAATATCTTAGTCTTAGTTTATTTATATGGGTGGTATTTCACTCACTCTTATTTTATATAAGCCACAGAGTTTTATCAGAGAGTTTTTATTCATTTGTTTTATAAATGCTACATTAATAATAACTGCAATTATATTTATATGCATTAAGAATTAATATTCTCATATTTAATTTGAAATCTTTTAAAGTCCACTAGTCACTATATTTTTAATATTTAATATTTTATTATGTATGCATTTTATCTTTGCCTAGAATTTTTATATGCATTTAATTTTAAGTAATTTTTATATTAGTTAGTTGATAGAGTTTTGCATTGTTAGTTCTTACATTGAATAAACATGTTGTATTTTTAAAATTCTTACTGATGACATAATAAGTTCATGTGAAGTCTATATCTTGTTATTAGTCTAGTATTTGTTAGCCTCATAGAGTTAGGCTTTGTTAATTATTATGTGTATGTTTAATGGAGTAGACAAGGTCCTCCATCCTTATTGTATTCCTTTTCTATGAGGTGATAGTGCTTGTTTCATTGAGGGTTATTGTATCCCAGATATTTGTATTTCTAGTGATTGTGATCACATTTTTTGAAGTACTGGAATACCATGAGAAAGGATTGTACTTTCCTGGTATGTCCTTCTTGTTACTGCTCCACTGTAGCCAAGGTTCAGGCATCCTATTTTCTGCCTTAAAGTTAGGTATTTTGAAAGCCACCACATTTTTATTCAGCTATGTGAGCATATATATATATATATATATATATATATATATATATATATATAAACTATATATATATATATATATATATATATATATAGTTTGGCCTATCTTCCATGATAAATTAAAGCTAGTTTCACCACAGTAGATGATGTTGCAATTGTTTTTAGATATGTAATAGCTAGATATGTTTTTTTTTTGTTTGAGGAACTTTGCTTCTTCTGGTTGTGTTTAACTATTTTAATGCTTATTGATATATCAATGTCTGAATTGTGGTTATGATAGTTTTATCATCCACAAACCACCCAACAATAATTTATATTTATTTTTAAGTATGTAAATTATACATATTGTATAAGTGGCAATTAATACATTCTAATTTTAATATGTTCATCCAGTATTTTCACCACTGGATTTGTAAGTTCTTTTAAATTTTAATTCTAAAAAAAACATTTAGTTCAATTATTTTCTGTGGATACAATTTATTAAGAATGTGTATAAATTACCTCTGATAAGTAAGTGGCCCATACATCTAATTTATTTTAAAGTTTGCTAGAAATTTGTTTAAATACACCACTAGCTATAATACTAGTAAAATCAATGTAACTAATCACAATTTTAAAATATATCATGTATATGCCTATTCCAGATTAGCATTTGCTTAGCTTAGGGTAATGAATATAAATCTATTGGTGTGTTATTTTATTTTTTAAATAATGCCACATTATTATTATATATGCTAATAATATAGTTGAAATTTACAGATTTGGAATCTCTAATTGTTAAAAGAGATTAGAATTTAATATCAAATAGCCTCTGCTTTCTCTTGTATGTATTTATTTATTTTCTTATTTTGTTTGCCAAAATAGACAATTTTATAAGAGTTTAAGAGGAATACTCAATAACTTAGCCAGATAAATTGTTATAACTTTGTAAACCAAAAATAAAGTTGAGTCAAAATGTTAAAAAGTAAGATTCCAGTGCTATCGTGGTTAATGTTTAGAATAAATTTTGTTTGTAAATAGTTTCTTTATATTGTTCTTAATAAACCATATTGTTATTATTTTAAAAAAGTTTTGTTTCTGTTTGTTTTACTTTTATATGAAAAATATTATTGTCTTGAGTTCAAAAATTCATAAACATATCATAAAGTGTATAAAGTATATATTGATACTGGTTTAAATTATAAAGTCTTGCTAATCTAAGTGTTTCTCAGATTGAATCACAGTAACAGATAATTACATTATATCAAATACTTATTTGAATGATAATTTAAAAGTTGATTTTCCAGGTATCAGTATATCTTCTCAGACTGAAGATTATGCAATGAGATAAATAATACTGGTGCTTCAAAAAGTATTTACTATTATTTTAAAATCTGCATATTATCTTACACTATCTACCATCATCTTATATGTTTACAGAATTATAATCAATCTGCATTTAAGGTTCTTAGTAGGCTGTCTGTGAGTATGGGGAAAGGCATAAAAAGTACCCTTGTCTTTTTCTTTGCTCGAATGATGTCTTGTGTAATAGGACATCATTAATTGAAATTTAGATTAATTAGTCAAATCTTTGGATTAATATTTTTTTTATTATTATTATCATGTTATAACTGAACATAAGATAAGATAGTTATTTTATGGTTGGCCAATATATCACACACTTGTTTATTTATTCTAGCAATCATTTATTAGGCCACTTAAACTTTTATTTTGCACAACAGTTGTTTTAAAACCCCTGAGAGTATTTACTCTTGTTGCCTTGTTAGTTTGAATTTAATGTGATAGTTCTTCCAAACAGAGTATCATGTATTCTTATTCAGAGAGTATAATCTGATGGTAGGCCGATTCTAATAACTATCAATTAATGATTTTAAATTATCTTTTATATTGTTTAATGGTATATTATTAATATGCCATAATAGTTATATTTGCATGGATGTTGAATCTGGTCTCTATCCGATTATACATCTCTGGATTATCTTCTCGTTTCTTAAATTTATTGTAACTCACTGAGCCAAGTCATTAAAAGTCTCTAATAATAATTCCATCTTTCTAGTTTCATTTCATCTTCATCATCATTTCTATCTTTATTCATCTCCATCTCTCTCTTCATCATCATCTTCATTTCATCACTCCTTCATCTCATCTCATCTTATCTTCATCATCATTCCTTCATCTTCATCATTTTCTCTGTATCTCTCTTTATCTTCTACTTCATTCTCATCTTATCTTCATTTCTTTTATATAGGTTACAATTAGCACTTTCTCTCTCATCCATCTTTTCTTTCTTCTTCATTCCTTTTTTTCATCTGTTCCTACCCCATTGTCTCTCTCTTCTCATAAGGTTACAATATAAAACTCGCCTATCAAAAACCAATCTAAGCGATTTGAAGGCTATAAAATAAATTAGTAATGATAAAGTATTAAAATCAGAGCATTATTAAGAAAGAATATGATAATTTATTAGATATGCATTAAACATAAAAAGTTATTAAGTAGACATAAAAATAATACCTTAGGATGTCTATGTCTACAGACAACTGTTTTGCATGTGCTTACTATTTCAATTCTTAAATATAACTAATAGATATTCAAAAATATATATTGCCTTCTTTGACTAATATAGTCAGTTGAATAAAAAACTATTTCTCGCATATTCTGAGGTCTTTGGGAATAGGTTATGTAGGGTTTAAATTCAATATCCTACAATATATAGTAATAAAATCATGCCATACATCATGTGACTTAATTTATTAAACTTGGACTGCAAATGTAATAGAATGAACATACTAATACCACTAAACAAGCTTTTCCTACACATGATAAAAGAGAAATCATTTAAAATATCTCATCTGGAATTATCACTATCCTCAAATTAGCTTTGATCCATTGGCTCTACTCATCGAAGCACTAGGATATTCAGATACTACATTTAAAATACTAACTCAAGTGCAACATATATCTAGTACTTAAATATTAAGTAGCACACCTGAAAGTTTCTGACATCTATATGTCTTCAAATTCAGTTATCTAATTTAAATAGCCATATGTGACTAGACTAAATTTAGATCCACCATATATTAATAGCTTTAGCAATATAACATCTCCAAAGTCTCAAAAGCAATACTATAATAGTAAGAAATCAAGTGTGATTTTGATGCTTTGTCAATGTTATTTTCTAAAGCTGTTAATTTATTTTGTATCTGAATTGAGTTCAGTTCCATGTGGGTATTTTAGTTGGATACCTGGATTTGGAGACATATAGATATCTGAAAATTTCAGATTTTCTACTTAATATTTAAGCTCCATATACATGATGCGCTTGAGTTGGTATTTTAAATGTAGTGTCTGAATATCCTATTACCTCACTGAGAAGTTCAACAAGTTTGGAATCGGATTGAGGATATGATAATTGTAGACAGATTTTAAATTATTTCTTTTCAGGCATTTATCAGAAAAGCTTGTTTAGAGATATTAGCAAGCACATTATTTGTTATAACAAAAAAGAGAAAAAAGGTACTTAAGAAAGGTCAAAGCAGAGAAAAAATATTTTAATAAGAGTAAGAGGAAAACAAAAACCTAAAAAACGGAGAGACAATAAAGTCACTTATCGACTTAAGAGTAGGACAAATACAAAAAATATGGGGTATTGTTTCATCATACAATCTACACAACTTACACTGAGACGAAATCCAACAAAACCTCTGCTGGCCACTGAAAAATAACTTGTTGGGAGAGCATTTAAATTCGGTTTAAGTACAAAATCAAAATTTCTTGCTTCAATGAAAAGAAGTTTCATTTTACACAACAGAGCTTTACTTGAAATACCTAATGATGTCAAAAGGAGAGTGTGATCTGGCAATTTCAATTTATAAACATCCAGGAACATCAACTTTTTATCAAGTGCAACTTTAACCAAAGATATTGACTTAATAACCAACATCCATAAATCAGCAATCCAATAACTTGAAAATAATGATTTAAAATCTATCCACACACGTTACACAAAGAAAAGATATAGATCTTTGGAGATGTAGAGTTGAGACTAAATGTAAACCTAGACTATTAAAAAGTTTTGGTATTTGAAATTTTGCAATACTGATGGCTACCACCTTGCTCTTTCAAAATAATTTTGAACAAAGCAAATTTATAGCTCTCTCAAAACGCTTTGTTGGCCTAATAATTAGCAAGTAATAACTAAGCCTTAAATAGACTAAATAGTTTAAAAGCCTAATCTTACCCATAAGTGAAATGTTTATATTGATAGATGATGCAACTATCTTTTTTGTTTTATGAAGAATAAGATTTTGAATATGCCATATAATTAATGAATAAGATAAAACTTTTGGAAAGCCAAGGAAAGGCTCTGGCTTGGCTGTGAAAATTGAAATAATTGACAAACCATATTTAATCTTCTACATTGCAGATTTTTACCAATAATATGACAATTAAAAGTATTAGAAAAGGAGTCCAGTATTTGCAAGAAATCCAGAAGGAAAGATTGATCTGAAAGAAAGTGGAGATGACATCAACATAATAAATGTGATGAATGGCCTGTTTAAGAGCAGGAACATAGATACCAGGCACTTTAGATTATATCTGTAAAAGTAACAAATTTAAATATGTAATTAAACATAATGTGGCAAGAAGAGATCATTGTGGCACTGAGAGATGCAGACGAAAGCCATCTGCAAGTTTACCATCAAATGAAGTAAAGATGGACCTGTTAAGTAGAAGATTGTCTATAATGCAGACATATGGAGTAGTAAACTGATAATCCTGAAGAGTATAAAATAAAATGCAAAGCAATACACAGTCAACGACTGACATAAAGTTCAGGTAAATGACCACAGGTTTTCCTTTATTATGGTGCCTAATATACTCAATAAGAAGAATTAAAAGCTGAACAGCTTCAGTTGTCTAATGACTCTTCTTTGCAAATTGAAATTTGGATAAATGAAGATAAATATTATTCTGTATATGATCTTTAACAATGGATTCAATAATCTTTATTAACAGAGGTGTCATAGAAATAGGATAAATAATAGACAACAGACAAGAAGTTAATTGCTTCTTAAAAAAAGACCATTACCACTGGATAAGGATCAGGAATATTCATAAAATCTTTATCTAGAATATCAACCATCTTACAAAATATTGGAGCTGTAGAGCATGAAAGATGAAGAAAGACAAACTTAGGAATACCATGAATTCTAGGATGTTTATTCTCTGGAAATGAATTTAATTTTTGAATAATCATAGTTTCAGTTATAATCTCAGATTCATTCCAGAGGTCACCAATTCTAAAAGGCAAATTTGAAGCTTAGTTTTAAAATGTTTACCTAATTATATCAACATAATTGGGCCAGAACATACTTTAATTCCTGTGCCAATCATTAATGGAGTAGGTCTGGAATAAGAATATAAAACCCACCTAATATAATTGTCTGTCCAGTTATGATGACTTTGAAGAAATATTTTGGAATGTTTAATAGACACGTAATAAACAAGAGATTTCTGTATATCATGATAATGCACGTTATGTTGCATAATATTTTCTGTAGTAAAATCAAAAGAAGAAAGATGAGAAAGTCTGAAGGAAATACTGGAAAAAATATCATTCAATTGCTTAAGCAAAAACTTTGGACCTCTTGTCTTCCTAGTATAAGAATTAATAATAGAACGGAGAACACCAACAACAGAAGGCCATGCAGATATAGCAAGTAATGAAAAAATATTCACTCTTCTAAAAATAATATAGGCCTCCAAAAAATTTAAGCAGAAGCATTTAATCTATTTAAGAGCCTTATTGTAAAAGAAATATGAGAATCAGCAACAAGGAAGTATCAATCAACAATGCAACTTGCATAGCCAAATGATCAAAGAAAGGAACAATCTAAAGCTTTGTCGCAATATCAAGTTGATGTTTAGGAGAATAGTAAAGAAGATCAATTAAAAAAGTAGTGTGATGAGTATAAAAAGAAAAGGCATTAAGAGAAAAACATCCTTCACCAGATAAAAACACTACATTAAAAATGTAGAAAGTTATTATTAAAATGCATGTAACACATATTGAAATCACCAAGAAATATAGTTGGATAAGAATTAGAAGACAAAAGACAATTAATTTTATTAAATGTAAAATGAACAAAGAGGAACTCACTCTTAACATGTAAATAAATGATATTCAGAATAAAACTTCCAAATGTAATATTGATCATCAAAAAGTCATGATCTAAGTGCATAATTGTGATATCATTATAAGCATGATGCTTATTGAAAAGCAATGAGACACCAGCTGAAGCATATATATATATATATATATATATATATATATATATATATATATATATATATATATATATATATATATATATATATATATATATATATATATATATATATATATATTAGGAACATAATGAAATGAAACAAGATTTTGCATTAAATCAAGAATTCGATAACTGGAATGATTATGTAACTTAGTCTTTCCAAAGCATACAATATGAAAATTAAATTTCTGAAGCCAATGCATTATAGCATAAACCCTAGGAATAGAATTCAAACCTCTAACATTAACAGGAGTAACATTGAACAACACAATTATAAAAAAACGTATAAATGAGAAAATATTAATGCAAATCATCTATGAAGAATTCAAGTGTAACATTAATTTGTAAATTGGGATCAGAAGTATGAGATATTGGAGATAAAGGACTATTATTTAAAGTAAAAATATAATCACTTTGAGGTAAATGGGGCAATGAAAGAGCTAACTTCTGAGAATTTTTATGTTTCAACCATTTACTTTTCTTATTGTCCTTCTTTCTAGAACTCTTCGAATGTCTTGTCAGCTTAGTCTTCAAGACAGAAGGTGCAGTATCAGAATCAGGATTAGAAAAGTTACTTTCATTCAGCTGTGATCCTGAAAAATAATAAAGCTTCCTTTTATTATTAGAAGAACCAATATCAGATGTAAGTGGTTGACCTTGCAAAGAGTAACAACCAAGAGTAAACTGAGTACTAAAGTTACTCTCCTTCAATAATATATCTCCATCTTGAACTGCACAAGTGGAGTCAAGTGATGGTTGAGTAATATCAGTCAGAATAGAGCGTTGAGCAGAAAAATTATTCTTAATAAGAAAAGAAACAAGATACTCACTGACTCTTTTCCTTAAATTAGTAGAAACTTCTAATGGAAATGGTAAAATAACGTCAGACTGTTGATTAGTAATAATGTCAGAAAGTTGCTTAGTAATATGTTCTCTTGAATGCTGCCCTTGCAAATCTTGCAAAACATTAAGACTGCAGCTATAAATATGTGTCTTCTTAAGCTTACAAATATTACAAAACATCTTTGAACAATCTTTAACAAGATGAGTCATTTCCTTATAAACAAAACTTTGAAGTTGTAAACCTTTGATAGAGACAAATATTGTACATTTATCTACCTCTAAAGTAGACATAATATCAACCAAAGCAAGACCTTATTCAACTTTAAGGTGAAAGCAGCTGTGTTTGATTATATCTCTAAACCAGCCCTTTTCTCAGTAAGATATTTAAATTGAGTTATCTCACCTAAATTAGAAAATAGCCTCTGAAGATCCTTAGCCTCAAAATTAAGATAATTTTTCACAAGACCAAAAGTTAACCTAGGCCTATCCATGTTAATAACAATCAAGAATCTATGAATTAATAAAAGCTGTTGTCTTCTAAAATTTTACTTCTCCAAGATATTATGAAATTCCAATATCATGTAATGTTAATTAGGATGATGATATAGCCTCATGACAGCATCATCAAAAACTAGAAAAAACTATTCAATAGTAAAGTTGTAAAGCTGACAATTATCCTCTGTCGTTGTAAGAATCAAAATATTGCCATTAGAATAGTTTAAAAAGAATTAAATAAAAACACTGGTATCCTAGAATTAAATTGAACATTTATATTTTGATGTTCGTCAACTAAATCTTTATAATTGGAAAAATTTAACGTGGATGTATCTGCAGAAACATCTGACATTATCTGTTCTTCATCATTCATATCCAAATAACAAAATTTCTCTGACTGCGATTGTGCAAGTTCAGAGAGTGCATTATTATTAAGAATCGGAGCATAACTTTTCTTCTTAACCTAATTATTATATGCTTGTATCATATTTTCTTTCAAAGTAGTAGAAGAAATATCCAGTCTCAGAATTGAAGATATAAGGCAAATTTCCATTTAAAGAATCAGTTACAGAACCATGTATATGAGTATCAGAAAATGAATAATCATTTAAATACAAAGATCTCAAATCCTGTTTCATGGAATCTTGAATAGCATTAGAAACAATTAAAAATTGTGGCACTAAAGGCAAGTACATTGATAATTTGCTAGGAGAAACTCGAGGCAAATCAGAAGTAATTAAATTAAGTTTCAAGCATTGAAATACTTTCTAAATGACTGTTCATTACTCTATCAGAATTTGCATCTGCTGAGACAAAACAATCAAAAATACCTAAATTATTATCTTCAGCTAGAAATGTTTCATTGTGCTTATTGCTAATGTTGTAAGACCTTATATTATGCTCCAAGTCAGATGATATAGTGGTAATATAACCAACTGAATCTGATATATTTTATAGTGCAAGGTCTGAAAAGGCTTACAGAATGAAGAACTAGTGACAGTGGAGTAAGATAAATTATTATGTCTTGGAGATAGCTGCATCAATAAATCTTTATTGGAAGAAGGTATATAATCATAAAAAGTTTAAATCTAAAATTGTATATCTTAAAGATTCTCCTGAATGTATTTTATTCCCTTCATTAGACTCAGTATTTTGTCATGTCTTCAGATTATATTTCCAATTTTTCAGATCCTAAATCATTTCCAAAATGTCTCCCCCTTTTGTAAAACAGTATTTTGTCCATCATTATGTTTCACCTACTATCTTCCACCCTTCCAGTCGATACATATAACCTTCCAATAATTTGTTTTAATATGTAAGAGTGTATATTTACATGCATGTGCATGTATTTGTAGTTGCACGCTCATCTAATAGTCATATTAATGTTTATATGCATATAAGATATACACATTTACAATTTTAAAATTAATAATATTAAAATAAGTTGTAAACACCAATGTATGTGTGGGAGCATACCTATGTGTATATGTGAAAGGAATTGTAATGTCATAGATTTAGTAAACATTACAAATTTTGTAAATTCATTGTAAATTATTTTTAAGTTACTTAATTTACAGATTTGTTCGTATTTGGATATAATTCTTCAATTTAGGTAGTCTGCCTTATGCATATAATGGAATGTTGACAGCTTAAATCTCTGTTAAAGCAAGAGAAAATTGAGGTGACCAATTTCTCAGATATACCTCTAATTAAATGGAAAACTGAGATCAAAGACTTTTAAAGAGTTAAAATAAAGTTCAAAATCCCGAAGACAAAATGCCAGATTCGTTTGTTTTTAGTAAAATTTATGCTGGCTAATAAAAATTGAAAATTGAAAATGAATAGTGGAAAACAACTTTTAGTGGCTTGTGAGGGGGGTGAGAAAGAGTTAATAAAAAACCCCAAATACAAACAACAAGGTTCACTCATACACTTTTTCTGCTATGAGAACCATGGGGTAGAGCAAATGCTATTCCTCACTTTATAACGAATTGCTCCAAAATGGAGATGGAGTTCAAGACCCACAGCCTTCCAAGAAGTCATTGGTCAAGACAGCTTAATGTAAAACACCAGCATGAAATACCTCAGCTAGAAGAATAGCAATAAATTTCTTCCACAGCCATCTATAAAATTAAACTAAACTATTAAAATAATTCATAAATCTAAAGCTAGCTAAATATTGAACATTCAAAATTAATAATCGGTAATAACTTTTTACAAGTAAATTTTGTAACTTTATTTTAATAATAAACTTTATAAGAATCTTGTCTGCTCAATAAATAGTAGTAATTTATATTTTTCTTAAGATAGTAACTGTAGTCAGTTATTATCATTATTTATCTATCTTTCTGATCTGTGGTGATATGTATCTCCATTTTATTTAATGTTAATTTATCTATTTATATTATGCCATTTAGAGTGGAGATTGATAATAATAATAATAATAATAATAGTAGTAGTAGTAGTAGTAGTAGTAGTAGTAGTAGTAGTAGTAGTAGTAGTAGTAGTAGTAGTAGTAGTAGTAGTAGTAGTAGTAGTAGTAGTAGTAGTAGTAGTAGTAGTAGTAGTAGTAGTAGTAGTAGTAATAATAATAATAATAATAATAATAATAATAATAATAATAATAATAATAATAATAATAATAATAATAATAATAATAATAATAATAATAATAATAATAATAATAATAATAATAATAATAATAATAATAATAATAATAATAATAATAATAATAATAATAATAATAATAATAATAATAATAATAATAATGGGGAGTTAATTAGATACTTTCATGTAGCTAATTATGTTGCTGATTATCACACCTTATACATCTCTGATCTGAAAAACCTACTCATATATATATTTAAGCTATTATGTTTTGGCTTATTGTTTAATTCAGGATTGCTTATTGAATGTCTGTTTAGATAATTATGAGAGAATGATATTTTAAAGTATATCATAAGTAATTAGTTAATTTTAAGTCCGAAATATGCTTCACTCCCCATTAGTTTATTCTCATAAATTATACAAATTACTGGGTAAACTAGGTCACTTTTAATTACTCCCTATTAGCACAATTTACGTCTGCTGATTTACAAACTGGATGTATAGTAGTTTTACAGAATGAAACTATTGATTTCATATTTCAATTTTAATGTTTATATTTTTGAAAGCATTACAAATGTGTTTTCATAAAGAATACAGCTGCAATATATGCCTTGCTGTTATGTTTTTATTAAAATAGGCTTTGATTTTCAGGGCCACCCAATTATTTTTAGTTCGGACAGCTCACTCTTTTAGAACTGGAAAATGAGGATCCAGATTGTTTATTAAACTGCTCCAATCACCTAAACTAATTGTTCACTTACTTTAAGATAGCAAGTCATATGGTCCATAGAAATTGAATACTTGGTACTAAATCCCATGAGTAACTGCACATTCAGGCCACATCTCTTACTTATTTTATGTAGCACCACAGTCTTGAAAGTTATGGTGCAAATCACCAGTTTGCCCTCCATAATATTACTTGTTCAGCATTGATCTGAATGTCAGACCTAGCTTATATTATGCAATCCGCATTATAGAACACATTTACTGCTCATTACGTAAAGATTAGCTATTGTTCTTGGATGATTTGTCTATTGACAAACCTTGTAGGGACGTTATACTATAATTAAAGCATGAGCAGACCATATAATAAAACTGTAATAAACATTCAGTTGTAATAAACTCTTTTAAGTGCATGCATGATGAGAACCTGCTCTCATCACTATAAGACACTGATATGTATAAATTATACATGCACTTTTATATTTGCATTGTTTATTTTATAGTTTATAATTAAATATTTTAAAACTCATAAATGTTTCATGTGTTCTTCACAATTCATTATCAAATCTTATTCAAATCTATTCTAATATAGAATTACTTAATAATATATGTATTATCTAGCCAGCCATAAGTGTGTGTGTGTTTACTAAGTTATTAATAATTTAGTTAATATTTCCAGAGTCTCTTGCTCCCCCCATTGATACTGCTAGCACAAAACTAAGAAACTCTGAGTGTAGCATCATATATGTCATTAATAGGGTAGTAAGTTATAGAGTGTTGTGGTGAAGGAGCTGAAGTTCAATCAGATTCGAGGTCTCAACACCTCATCTATATCAGCTTTGGTGTAGTTTGCTGAAACTCTGGATTTTGTTGCATGAATGTACAAATATGATCAGCACAATAGATAGATAGATAGATAGATAGATAGATAGATAGATAGATAGATAGATAGATAGATAGATAGATAGATAGATAGATAGATAGATAGATAGATAGGTAGGTAGGTAGGTAGGTAGGTAGGTAGGTAGGTAGGTAGGTAGGTAGGTTAGGTAGGTAGGTAGGTAGGTAGATAGATAGATAGATAGATAGATAGATAGATAGATAGATAGATAGATAGATAGATAGATAGATAGATAGATAGATAGATAGATAGATAGATAGATAGATAGATAGATAGATAGATAGATAGATAGATAGATAGATAGATAGATAGATAGATAGATAGATAGATAGATAGATAGATAGATAGATAGATAGATTATTAAGGGAGTTGTTACTTAATTATATGTAGCTATCTAGAATTAAAATCTGATTCAAAAAACTAAATAATTTATGTTATCATCAGTAGATAAAATGCTAATTTCAACATATATTATCATTTAGTAACACACACACACACACACACACATATATATATATATATATATATATATATATATATATATATATATATATATATATATATATATATATATATATATAATTCGCTAAGTCGTGAAGAAAAAGTTGTCCTATGTTAATTTCGTCATTTTTGTTTTCTTGAAAACAAATACTGGAAAACTTTTTTTTATGCATTGTACCTTTTAAAAGTGTTATATTTATATATTTCTTTTAATGTACATTTATTTGTTTTTAATGTAACTACTAGTGAGTGTAGAAAAATGCTATTTTTGCATACTACTAGTCTCAATGCATTCTTATATGCAATTAAACATTTTATTATCAACAGTTTATATTTTATTTTTATTTAAATATGGATTTTTTTTCAGATGTTGGAAAACAATTTGTTATTGAGGATGGGTCCAATATTCATTTATATATAGAAAACATTAATCCATCAACCAAGTCATTAATCTGGATAGCAGTTATTCATTATCCAAGGCTTCTAGAAATTGTCCTCTACAATTACACTACAAAGATTTATACAAATTACCCATTATTTAGCAATAGATTAAATGCTACATGGATTGGTACTTCAGCTCATTTATACATTAAAAGGTTTTACAATATTCATCAAGGAATGTATGCAATAGTAGATGATAAAAAGAAGATGGTCAAAATTATTGTTTTCACTACATATAAAAAATGTAAAATATTTTATGTCAAATACTTTTTAATATAAACAAAATTTTATTTATATGTATATTAATATTTTATGTAAATTTAACTTCACTTCATACTTATAATCTCTGATTAATCAATGCACAAAGTTATAAGTTATTACTAAATATTTTTTAGCTTTTTTTAAAGAAACAATTGAACAATTTCTTACTTATAAACAGATAGTTTGTCTTTATATATATATATATATATATATATATATATATATATATATATATATATATATATATATATATATATATATATATATATATATATATATATATATACAAGTTTTGTTATTGATATTACATTTAAAAGTAGTAACAAGTTATATACAATACGCTTTTTTAACATATGCACAAACATATTATTAGAACATGTAATTTTTATGTTGAATAATTTAGCCAAGATGATGCATTGATTGAAATACATGATGCTATGCTTTTGATATAGTATATTTGATCTTTCCACATATCTTTAATTACCTTAATATCTATGTTGATAATTAACAAGTAAGCATATTAACACTAAATAAGAATTATAAGCCTACATCAGCCTTGATAAGAAGTTCATATTCATCATCAAAATGATAAGCACAATGAAAATTGTTCAGGTGTATACTACACAGTATCTATACTAATAGTATTTGTCACATTTTTATAATACATTACATTTTATGTTAATCCTCCATATAATTTAATGATTAATCTGACCAATATATGACCCTCGATTAATAATATCTTATTTAATGAAGGAAACAATGAATTCCTTTTGAAATATAGACATGACGATTTTTTATAAAAAAAAGATGTTGGTGAATAAAAATAAACAATAATTTATTTATAAATTGAGATTCAAATAATCTCAGTATATATAATTTCTTATATTTATTCTCACAAAACACCTAATTAAGTAATAAACTTTTCTAAAGCATCAAATGAGATTACAGTTAATGCAAGTTATTATTACTTTCTTTTAAATTATATTCTCCTAATTTTAATGGTAGTTATCTTTAAATAACTAACTTCTTTTTTTTTAATTTCATTAATAAGCAATGTTATTTATGGATAATCCTATTTCTCAATTACATTTCAATTGTTGTTTAACACACACACACACGTATATATATATATATATATATATATACGTGTGTTTTCTAATATATATATATATATATATATATATATATATATATATATATATATATTAGAAAAGAAATATGTACAAATAATAACATTCAAATACCTTTGAAAACGGTAACTAATCAAATTTTATAAATATTAATTATTTAATCTGTTGTATAATATACTATGATATGATGAAGACCTCATTACTGTTATTGTTGAAGTTATTGAATTTTCAATATTAATGACCTAGAAATATAATCTAGTTAATTAATATCCTTTAAATTCATGGGCCCACATACATTTTTTAAATTAAAGTTAGTCTACCAGCACTCCTATATGGTAATATTGGTAAACATATGCATAACTACACATATGCCTTTATTAAACTAATAATAATTTATAGTAGAGTCTGCTTTTATTTTCAACCTCTGATAAACACTACATAATCATTTCAATTCTTGATACAACTTTGAATGTCGATAGATATTAACTACCCCAAGAAGTCATTAATAATTATTTGCATAACAAAATATGTTAACATAAAAGTAAATAACATAAAGATTGCATTAATAATGCACATGTTTGAATCTTTATGCAAGACAATAACTAATCATATTAATAATAATGTGTTAATAATGTTATAAGCTTAGTTTAAGATTAAAATAATTATAATGGTATCTTGTATTTTTCTTTTTGCATTGTCTTTTATTCTTATTTAATTTTTGGACATTCCATGACTATTGGAACTATTCCCACACATGTGCTCATAGTACTTTATTGCGAATTTAGACATTTAAGAATTAAATTATAATTTAAGACATTATGATATAGTTTATTTTATATAATACCTTACTTGATATTAATAGCAATTATTTAAAGAACATTATTTTTTTGTTTAAGTTATTACAATATATATATATATATATATATATATATATATATATATATATATATATATATATATATATATATATATATATATATATATATATATATATATATATATATATAAAGAAAAATATAATGATTTAAAATCTCTCCACATACATTCTTATGATTTGAGAAAAAAGGTCTGATGAAAGTTCTTGTTATTGTACTGAAATATTAACTATTTAGATGTAATACTTTTACTACAAAAAACTCCTGAAAGTAATGCTATATATATATATATATATATATATATATATATATATATATATATATATATATATATATATATAATACTAGGAATTCATCATTTATCCGTGAGAATATTAAAATTTATATGTTGTAGGATAAATGAGTCCAGACCCTACATCTCCAACCCCAAGAACTCCAAAAGGAGGGGGGTGGAGAAGAAAGGAAAATTTCATATATTAGCTATCTATAGAGATGGATGAAGAAGGTATATATAGACCTAGATAATGTGAGGAATGTGATACACATCTATTACTTAGGAATTAAAGATATATTAGGTTGTATTTCAGTAAAGAACTGACTTCATCATATATTGATTTAAATAGAAGTACTGTAAATGGTTGTGCTGGCGTTTTTATGGGTAGAATAATATTATTATCCTTATTGTAAAATTAAACATATTAAAGTATATAGTTAATGAATTGATGTCAGTTCTATATCCTTCAAGGAGATTCACTTGTATTTAAGTATCATGTTGCATTAATCAAGTTTATATCTTATCAGACATAACATATTTAAGATCATCTGTTGGTATTTCAACTCGAATTCAGAGTCCCTTGATAAATAGAATAGATAGGGCTCAGACTATGACTGGGAATATAAATATTAAGCATGTAGATTTTGTTTTTTTTTATTACCCTTCTCTCATCTTATGCATTACTTAAGCAATAAATGATGTCAGTGGAAATTGACACTCAAGAGAATGAAATTTAATGCATAATTTCAATTATTATTACATATAGGGTCAAAGATGGAATGCATGTCGGTGTGTGTATATATGTGCATATATATATATATATATATATATATATATATATACATACCGATATATACCTCTTCATATATATATATATATATATATATATGAAGAGGTATTAGTAATTAAATGTATTTTTTGTAAAAAAATAAGATTTTTTGTGAGTAAAAAAAGAGAGTGAAGGATAAATTCAACTTTAAAGATAAAGATAAATTTCATGTTGAAAGAGTAGTAAAATTAAAAAAAAAATTACTGGTTATTTTAAACCGAAAAAAATTCATTATTAAAAAAAAAGAAAAAAACAACTATCAGATAGTTGTTTTTTTTTAGATTTACAGATAAAAAACACTGTGCAAACAACAGGTGGTATCCACAGCTGTAGATATCCCAGTGGATAAGATGTTCATAATGTTGCCAAAGCTAGGTCATATATATTTGAAAAAAAAGGGGGATTGAAGAGTTAATTACCAGTTCTTAGGGAGAAAACATAGAACCAACTTGTCAGAAAGTTTTTCTTTTTTTTTTCGAGTAGATATTTTTTAAAATAAAATTTAATGTTAAGCTGTGATATACTTTGTTGTAAGATCAGGTATTATCCAAAAATTTTCAAACATCTGATAATTTAAATGAAGTAAAGAAGTCAGGATGTGGCCATGGCTGATTATAACAGACCAAAAGAGACGTCAGCATCACTAGTAGCTAATGATTCCATTCTATGGACTCAAATAAACAGATAAAAACTGCAATACAGAGAATGAATGAAAGAAGTGTCTGAACAGGTGCCTATTTATCTGTTTGTGTGCCTATAAAAAACAATTGCAAAGTTAAAAGCAAATTGTTCATAAAAATGCAGGCTATAAATCGACCATTCTGGTCCAAATCTCAAATAATCATTGTCATTCCTGTAAATATGGAGTCTGAAATTTAAAAAAAAACATTCAAATAAACGACTGTGATTTATCTACAGATGATACCATGTGAATGCAAATTATTAATATTGAATCAACTCTACTTAAATAAAAGTTATTAAACTGCCTGAGAAGTACCTACTGATAATATGAAACTTTTCTCAATAGTTCTTAACATTTTTTTTGTGTGTCCATTTTTTTCTCACTTTCTCCAAACAATGAATTAATCAGCACTTATTAAGAAAAATGAAAGAAAAAAGAAAAAAAAGAAAAAAGAATTTGGAATAATGCTTAATATTAGTTTATATATATATATATATATATATATATATATATATATATATATATATATATATATATATATATATATATATATATATATATATATATATATATATATTATTGTGTATAGGAATATTACATGCACAGCTTCTATATGTATATGTTTTTAAAATGATGTTTTTTGTATAATATTATTTTTATGTTTGTATCATGAAAAAAAGAGATTTTTTTTGTTGTTATGATTCTTATTCTATATGTGAAAGATTAATATAAAGATTTCTTAATATTGGTAAGCAACACAAACACAATAATATCTATTTGGGTGTGCCTTGTATATGAGGATGAAAATCTAGAAAAAAAGAAGGGTCAACATTTATCATAAACGGAAATAAAGTTTGTAGTAATCAATGACCTAGTTTAATACTGGACAGGATGAATAATGAGTATGATTAGAAACAGTTCTATCTTTAGGCAATCATATCTTTATAACTTAGGAATATTTTCTTTATCTATCTTTCTAATATTCAATGTTATCTATCTTTTATGTGTTTTATACTACATGAGTATGTCTGTTTTGATTTTTTTGTACTCATATAAGATTTCCATAAACTGAAACATCTATCATCTACTAAAGTATCAATGTCATTATATTCTAATACATTTGGCCAAGATCAACAAAGTCTACATGTTTCTTGAAGTTGATTAATTGTCTTATAGAAATAGCTTAGTAATCATCATCACTATTAAATTCCAAGCAGTATCCATAGTTTAAAGCATAATGACAGTTTGATAAATAATTAAGGTAAAGAAGCAACATAATATTTCTCAACTCTTTGCCATTAGCGCATCCACTGGACCATAGAACTTTATTGTAATATACATTAGTGCATACATACTGTAGTAATAATTTATCAATTGTAAATTAAAGACAACCATTATGTGTGTAATGTCAGTGGTAATATCAGTTGTAAGTTCAATTGTAACAGATGGAATAATTATTATAATTTTTATCATCGTTATATCAGCTATTAATCTAAAATCTAAATAGAATAAATATTCACTCAATTATTTTTTTAGTTATGATCTAGGTTAGGAGTATGCCTCACAGTGGAGGAATCATAAAGATTTTGAAGGAGATAGGTTATATAGGATCTGTTCTATATGTATCTTTTTTTTGTCCCCAGCTATCTGGGTACAAGAATTTGACTATTTATTTACTCACCACTGCAATTACTTTTACCAGTGGTAAGCTAGTCCATATAATAATCCATTATAATAATTTGGTGCTGCCAACTAAAATCTTGATATGTACTCCTAATTGAGATTAGGAGTAGATATAATAGAACAAATGAGTAAGCAAATATTGGCCATAGAAAAAATAAAAAAGAAAAAAAAGGAAACTGGAGATGTTGGAGAACAGAATATATAACTGTAAGTTAGACAGCAGGTGATTTACTCTTGGGAAAGTGGTAAAGATGTGTGGGTCATTGGTAGTCACATGCCCCAAACAAAATACCCAAATAAATTATAGGAGAAAATATTATTAATTTATAAAATAAGCGGATCACTTTAATCTTTGTAAAATCAAACTAATATGAATTTTGTTAAGGAAGAAGGGTCAGTAGTGTTAAAGGGTGGTAAACAAAACATGTCCTAAACTCTCTTAGAACAATTCAAAAAAATAACCAAGGATTTAAATGAAAAACAATCAACCCAGTAAATTGCAGAATCAATATATGGAGTTATGTGAGGAATGGAATTAAATATTAGATGATCAATTGATTAAAACAGATACTCAATCAAGTAAAATGTATATTCAATCCAGTAAATTAGAGAGTCAATATATAAAACTATGTAGGGAATTGAATAAAATATTAAATGATCAATCAAGTAAAATTGCTAGTCAATCTAAAGAAATATCTGAAAAAATACAATGTCAATATGAAATGCTTAACAATAAAGTTGATGCACAGTTGGGGGAATTTAGAAAAAATGATTGAATAGATTAGAATCTAAAATGACTGTTTCAGAAATTTTGAAGAGAATTTGAAAAGTAAGATTCAAGAATTTGTTAATATGAAAATTTTCCAAGAAAAATGGATAGAAAGTTTCAAGAAACAGGGTTTAACATGAATGCCCTTAAGATAGATGTTGAAGATGTTCAAAATTGGGTAAAAACAAAATAATAAAAAGATAAATAAAAATGGCAAGGCAGATTATAAAATGATGAGAATACAAAAGGATATAGAAGAAGATTGAAGTGTAAGTGATCAGCTCACTAAATTAAAACAAGAGGTATAAAATATAAAACAAAGCCTGTAAAAGATAGAATGAAATAGAAAGGATCAGGAAGATCTTGGTGTAAAGTTAACCAGTCACAAGATGGTTATAGGGAAAAAGTAAATCAGTACATAAAGAAACAGTGACAGAAATTAGATAATGGGATGGGAGAACTGATAGACAATAGATTGACTGAAATGAAAGAAGATAATTTGGAGGAGTCTTACCTGGATAAAAAGCCCCCCCCCCCAAATATGTCAGAAGCAAAGGGGTTTTAGATAATAATCCAACATATAGAGATAAAATTGGGCAATCCCCTTATTAATAATAGATAGTATTAGGCAAGTGGAAAATAAAGAAAATATTTGTGAGGAAAAAGGAAATAGTAATATCTCAAAATATATTCAAGTAGAAGTATTTAGGGTTGACTATGAAAAAAAATCCACAGAATATCTGGGAGTTGATGATTGAAAGAGCTCTTTGCATAAGTAGATTATCTGAAAAGAAAAATCTAGCACTTGTTCGGTATTGGTAAAACACCACCTATCGATCATAAATACAAGTGATAGCAAGTTACATGATTAGAACTTGTTTTTGTTTTTCATATATATATATATATATATATATATATATATATATAATATATATATATATATATATATATTATAACAGGGCTGAGTTCAAACCCTGTTCTAAGTCATAGGGTGATACCACCGAGCATACATATATAATTAAATCAAGTGTAATATTAAGTAAATTGTTATTTTTCTTTCTCATTGTGGTCTTGTATGCGGGTGCGTATATATATATATAAAAGTTGCAAATCGCTATCTCAAGACAAAGCCATTTTAATTAATAAAATAAAATGTTAAAAGTAAGAGGCAATGAACAGTCGAGTGTAGATTCAAGGTAAAATTGAAATTCCTGAGCATAGATAATAAAAAAAAACAAAGAAAATAAAAGTTATTGAAAAGATTTTCATTTTACAAACCACATGGTTTAATTAAAAAAAGAGAGAACAATAGCATGATTAATTAGAGTCAAAAAGCTGACCTTTGAAAGGGACTTCTAGAACTGTGACTGTCATGAGCAGGATCATAGGAAAATTAGTAAAAAGAAAAAAGTTTATATATCTAAAAATCATGAGCAGGCTGGGGTAGAATAATAGAATGGGCTGGGCTATGCCATCCATCCTGTGGAGATACTATCATCACTGTCAATGTAGCAGAGAAGCCCTTCCTAAAGCTATGAAAAGAACAGCATCACTGGACTCCATTGATTGCCTTACGGAAGCCTACCAAAGAAAGAAATCATTTACTCATAACATGAAGCCAGTGGAAAATTACCAGTAATCTACACCTGGGTGAGATAAAGGAGGTAATCCAAATATTTTCATAAATGACAGTAGCCTTTTGAATGAAAGCACATCTTATTAAAATTATGCGTAAAAGGGTTAAAAGTAAATGAAGAGACAATTGAAATAATACCCTGTATAAAGATACGCCTAAATAGACAATGTCTGATTGCAATTGGTTTCATGCTATGATATATATATTTTGTGTGTTACATTTATGAACTTATGCGAGTGTGTATTTACATGTGGGTTATTTAAGTATTTGGGAACAAACTAATATCCAATTATGGGGTTCTATTGGATTTTTATTATTTTCTTTACAAAAGTGAACAAATAAAACTTTTGTAATTTTTAATTTGATATAATTGAGAGTGATTAATTTTAGAAAGCATTATATTGACTACATTTTATACAAACTCGGATATATATACATCTAAACATTACATCAGAATTTTTTTTATTTGTTTCATATATGTGTATGCAATTAGGAGATTAATATTTGTGGAACAATTTTACCCATGAAAGGGCATATTATACTATACAGCTAGTAGTAGAAATCAGTGGATTCATTTTGAATAAGTTAATATTTTAGTTTAATAGGCAATGCAACATGAAATACTAATCGTCTCAGTGAAGAATTAAGAAAGAGATTAAGAAATAGGGTTGAAAAGGGCTAGATAAAAAATTAGATAGAGGACACAGTACTTTGGGTATGAAGAGCAGGTCTGGTGTATCTGATATAGAAATAGTAATATATTATCTAAAAAGGGAGTAATATGGATGGGGTGATAATAAAAATGTACAGAGGGGAAAAGGAGGAGTGGTCAACAGAGCTCATTAAAAGCCTACAAAGATATTTTGATACCCTTGGAATACCAGATAAAGATAAAGTAGTGATAGCATGCCACCACCTTGAAGGATATGCTGAGGCTTGGTGGAATTCACTTTTACACCAGCAACAGAGATTCCCAGATTATAAAAAGGGTTTGGAGAAGGTCTCTGGTGGAAAGAGCTGCAGGAGCACATTAGAGTCAGGTAATGAAGGAGAAGTTTCAAGAAAATAATGGAGAAGAATATGTGCATTTTTTCAGGAGACAGGTAGCAACTCTAAAGACACTAGAAGCATGCAGACTGTCTGAAAAACAGATTCTAAAAATAGTGTGCAGGAATCTACCGGAGAAAATCAGCTGGATGATAGAAATAAGGAGGGAGAAAACAGCGAAAGTGGTAGATAGACTATTGAGTCAGATAGAGGTAAGTAAACAGATGAGGTAAATTTATGAGCAAGGATTGAGGTTGGGGGAGCAGATAGAACTTCATGAAATAAGTAAAGAATATGGACAAGAAAAAAGTAAAATAGGAAATTTAGTGTGTTCATGGGAAGACAGAGTCCCAGGTTGTGCATGTTAGACATGCTCTAAAATTCCTACAAAAGTGAATCAAATCAAGATGGAGGCCCTATTGGATTCGAGTAGTCAAGTTTTGGTAATAGCAAAAAGACAATACCACAGAATTAGGAAAGAACAATTGGATGTATCTATCCTACCATTGGAATCAGCTCATGTAACAATGGCTAATAACTAAAAAGCCATGATTGAGTCCAAACAAATATGGCTAGATATTAAAATTGATGGAGAAAGCTGTCCGCATGTCTTTTTGATAATGAAATACTTGATATATGACATTTTGTTAGGGTCAGATTTTTTGCATAAATATAAATGCACTTTAGATTATGAAGTCAGGCAAGCCATGTGTAATAGAAAGGTAGTTAAGTTTCTGAGTGAGGGTTTATATAGGTTAGTTGGTGCATTATGCATGGTGGAAGACCGTATGAATGACATCATTATGGAAAGGCTATGAGAGGCAAAGATGGCCACGGGAAGTTGGGAAAGCACATTGATGCAATCATTGCAAGAATACATCAAGTTTTCTCTGACAAACCGGGAATAATACTGGGTTTTGAACAAAGGATTAGAGTAAATGAAAACCAACCATTTAAATCCAGGTCATACCCTGTTCCTTATAAAAATATCGATCCAAAGTGAAAGAGCAATTAGACCAGATCATAGAATGGGGCATTGTTTCAAAATGCTCATCAGCTTACTGCAACCTATTGGTGGTCATGAGGAAGAGAGATGGTACAATCAGGCTGTGCCTTGATGTGAGACAACTGAACAAAATAACCATTCCTGATTGTAATGTTCCGTCACCTATACAAGAACTTCTGGGAAGATTCAAAAGAAAAATAATATGTTCAATGTTTGACTTGACTGCTAGTTATTGGCAGATCAAGCTACACCCAGATGACTGTAAATATATCATGTTTTGATATGATGGTTATTCATATCAGTTCAACCAAATGCTGTTTGGCCAAATTAACAGTGGGGCCAGATCGCTATGATTTTTAGATCAGGTGTTATCTCCTGAAGTAAAAGATATCACAATGTACATAGACATTGTGTTAGTGGCATCAGACACCATGGAAGAGCATATAGGACATGTAACAATGTTTTTAAAGGAGTGCAAGGAAAAGGGAATTAAAATAAACTTAAAAAAGTACAATGCTTCAGGAAGAAGTTATGTTCCTAGGTCATATGGTAGGAGCACAAGGTATTAGGCCCTACCCTGATAAGGTCTCAGCCATTAGAGACTTTCCAGCACCCAAATCCAAGAAACAAGTATGGTCCTTCCTTGGCTTGTGCAACTTTTACAATCAGTTTCAGGAACAATTTGCAGAACAAATGGAACCCTTCATGAGGTTATTGAGGAAAGATGTAAGGTGGGAGTGGAAAGAGAAACAAGACCAAGCCTTTGAAAAAGTGAAAGCAGGAATTATTGAATATGTACTGTTGACATTTCCCAATTTAAAGAGGCTGTGCATGGTGCAGATGGATAGTAGTGGGTATGGTTTGGGAGTAACAGTGTCACAAGTGCAAGCGGATGGTCAGATAGGAGTGTTGTATTTCCTGAGATGATTGATTAAGGGACCTGAACTCCATTATGTGGCAACTGAAAAAGAAGTTCTAGCAATTGTTTGGGCTTTCCAAACACTTCATATACTCTTGTTAGGATCAGAAGTCATCGTGGTCACTGACTACAAAACCTTGGAATTCATCAATCATAGTTACTTAACCAATAGTCAGTTAGTATGCTGAAGTCTATACTTCCAAGAATATAACTATACAGTGAGGTATTGCAAGGGTTTGGAGAATATAGTGGCAGATATTCCTAGCAGGAACCCTATACCTTTAAAATCTCAATATTTGCAGATAGAAAATTTATATATTGCTGGCGTGAGCTCGGAAATAGATTAGGTTGAAAATGATCTCAAACAGCTGGATCAATAACAGAGAGAAGATGCCCAATTGAAACAGGTAATTGAGCAGCAGGAGGATGGGGAGACCAAGGTTGTAGGTTGGTATGAACATAGGATTGGATGTTGTAGATTAGAGGGATCCATACTTCAATATAAAGGCATGAACAACCTGGACGAATGGAGGCCAATCATGCCTACGCAGATGACAGAGGCAGTGGTGACTCATGTCCACCAAGTGTTTGGACACTATGGGATGTGGAAGACCAAACATTGGCTCAGGAATTGATTTTATTGGCCCAGAATGCATGCTAAAATAGTTGCTGTCATTGGCCAATGTGAAGTTTGTTAGAGAGCTAAACCAGCAAACAGAAATTATGTAGCCCCAATGACATCCATAATACCAAAGAAATCATGGGAGATGGTAGCAGTGGATTATTATGGTCCATTGCCAGAGTACAATAAAAAGAAGTATTTATTGGTGGTATATGATTTGTTTTCCAAATTCGTGGCTGCATACCCAATAGCTCAAGCAAATACAAGGAACACGATATGCATATTAGAAAAGAAACATTTTCCATTAGTGGGAAAACCTCAGATTATCCTCTCTGATCATGGGACTCCATTTACATCTGGAGAATGGGGAAGATGGGTCCAGAGATCAGAGATCCGACATATACTGACATCCATCCAGAACCCCCAATCAAACCCATGTGAATGAGTGATGTGAAAGCTGGGTAGATTGTTCAGGACTTACATCCCAACCAACCATAGAGGTTGGGTCAGAAAAAATAGTGAGATACTCAACTATATTAATTGGGCAGTGAATGAGTCAATGGGATTCTCTCCTATATGGTTGCACTGTGGCTGTGATGCTCCTCAATTAATACTGGATAATCAGTCAAGAAGTGAGGAAAACTCAGCAGATACTAAATGTGATCAGACAGGTGTATGATGCTCCTCAATTAATACTGGATAATCAGTCAAGAAGTGAGGAAAACTCAGCAGATACTAAATGCGATCAAAGACAGGTGTATCACAACCTCATAAGAAAAAAAATAGAAGTGGAATAGAATGCCAATGAGATACCATAGGTTCAAGGTGGGTGACTGGGTGTTGATAAAGACACCACATGTAAGTGATCCAGGGATGTTCATATGTAAAAAATTTTGTAATTTGTATGAGGTTCCATTTACCATTGTGGGATGTTGGGGAAATCATGTGTTTTGGGTAGACACTGGACAGGAAATAAAGGGATCATATAATGCTTGGTCACTCAAACCCGTACCATCAGAGTAATAACTAGAATTATTTTGTAGTTTTAGGAGTGAGCCATTTAAATACTAAAACAGTATTTAAAGGCTTTTGAAGATAGGGGTATTATAACAGGGCTGATTTCAAACCCTATTCTAAGTCATAGGACAATACCACCAAGCGTACATTTATAATTAAATCAAGTGTAAAATTAAGTAAATTGTTATTTTTCTTTCTCGTTGTGATCTTGTATGCATATATATATATATATACATATATATATTAATTAAATAAAAACAGATTGAAACATAAGAAGGCTGAGGATTATATGGTTTGTGCTCTGATTTTTATTTATACGCATGTTTATGTTGCTGCATGAGTGAGTAAATGTAATAGTTTCATAAAAGGAAGAAAGCTATTTTAATTTAAAAAGAAATATTACAAGATGGTCGACTACAGGAAGGATTTTACAAATTATAAAAGATAAATTAATTGCAAAGAAAGGACCAGAAAAGTTGCGGATCGCTATCTCGAGACAAAGTCATTTTAATAAATAAAATAAAATGTTAAAAAATAAAAGACAATGAATGGTCGAGTGTAGATCTCAAGGTAAATTTGAAATTCCTGAGCATAGAAAAAAAACCAAAGAAACTTATTGAAAAGAGTTTCGTTTTGCAAATGACATGGTTTAATTTAAAAAAGAGAGAACAATAGCATGATTAATTACAGTCGAAAAGTTGAACTTTGAAAGGGACTTTTAAAACTGTGACTGCCACGAGCAGGATTGTAGGAAAATTAGTAAAAAGAAAAAAGTTTATATATCTAAAAATCATGAGCAGGCTAGGGTAGAAGAACAGAACAGGCCGGGCTATGCCATCCATCCTTTGGAGATACTATCATCGCTGGCAATGTAGGAGAGAAGCCTTTCCTAAACCTATGGAAAGAACAGCATTCACCAGACACCATTGATTGTTTTACGGAATCCTACCAAAGAAATAAATCATTTACTCATAATAGCACAGCAGGAAGCCAGTGGAAAATTACCAGTATTCTACACCTGGGTGAGATAAAGGAGGTAATCCTAATATTTTCATAAATGACAGTAACCTCTTGAATGAAAGCACATCTTATTAAAGTAATGTGTAAAAGGGTTAAAAGTAAATAAAGAGACAATTGAAATAATACCCTGTATAAAGATACACCTAAATAGGCAATGTCTGATTGCAACTGTTTTCATGTTTGATATATATGTTTTGTGTGTTACATTTATGATCTTATGTGAGTGTGTATTTACATGTGGGTTATTTAAGTATTCGGGCACAAACCAATATCCAATTACGGGGTTCTATTGGGTTTTTATTATTTTCTTTGTATCAATAAATATTAAGTAGTGTTATAAATATAAGTGTGTGTGTTAGTTTTAATTTATTAGAATAGCACTTAGAAACAGAATTAAGATAGCAAATGAATCATTCATGCACACCATGTGCATTTTATATGTTCCCTCCATCTCTTTCCCACGGTCAACAACTACTATCCCTGAGTGAGCTAGCCAGAGGTACAAGCTCTAATCACCAGAAAGAGATACTCATCTTCTCCCAACATAATTATTATTTATCCGTAAGTAAGATTGGTGCTTGGAGTCAAATTGACATCCATAAATGTGCTGGGTGAGTAATTAGAGTTCATTGCAGAACCAACTACATATAAATGTGTTCGCATTATAATTTTCGTTAAACAAAAAGAGCAGAAACTTAGATTTGAAATACGTAATAAACATATACCACATATTTACGTGTTTATGCTGGGGAAATTCAACTTTAAAAATAAATTCATGTTAAAAAGTGGGAAAAAGAAAAACCATTTTCATTTAAAAAGGAAACCACTGGTTATTTTAAAATGACAAAGAATAGATTTTGAAAAAATAAAAAAAAATCAACTATCAGATAATTATTTCTCATCTTTACAGGCATATTTACAGACATTTTGCAAACAACAGGTAGTCATAGTTGTAGTTATTCCAGTAGATAAGAGGGCAATGATGTCAACAAAGGAAGCACATATATATTTGAGAGAGAAAAGGCTGGAAGTTAGTATTGGTTATTAGGGAGAAAACTTAGAACAATCTCATTGGAAAATTTTCAAATTTGTTTCTTCAAGTAAATTTTTTAAAAACAAAATGCAGTGATAAAGTGTAATAAACTTTGTTGGATGACCAGGAAACAGCAATTAATTTTGACACTGAAAATTCAAATAATGTAAAGAAACCAAAAAATATTCATGGTTGATTATAAAACATCAAAGGAAATCCAACCTCACCTCTGCTTCACATCTCCATTGTTTGGATTCAAATAAACATTTAAAAACAGCAATAGAGAGAGAGTGAATGCAAAAAGTGGCGAAAGTGGTGACTGTCTTAACTAGAAGATAGAAAAAAGACCATTTGATTGTTAATCAAATTATCCATAAAGAAGTACAGACTGTAAACCAACTATTCTGGTCAAAAATCCATATAATCATTGCCATCACTGTAATATTGTGAGCATGAGATTTAAAAAGAAAAAAACATTTAAGGATAAACCAGTGTGTCCTATATCTATACATTTCAGATGGTAGTGTATGTGGACAAATCCCAATTGTTAACATGGAATCAATTCTACTTAAATAAAAGTTATCAGATAGACTGAGATGTTATATATATATATATACATCAATTTTTTTTCAATAGTTCTTAACATTTTGTTCTTGTGTCCATTCTCATTTCTCTTTCTATTTCTAAAGTGTCAAATTAAGCTAATATATATATATATATATATATATATATATATATATATATATATATATATATGTTAAAACGAAGATTTGCACGGGTTAAATATATAAAATACATATTTTGCGGGTTCATCCGTGTTAAAAATTTTTAATATCAATATACTGACGTTTCGACTTGGTCACACAAGCCATCCAAGTCGAAACGTCAGTATATTGATATTAAAAGTTTTTAACATGGATGAATCCGCAAAATATGTATTTTATATATATATATATATATATAATTAGTTTCCAACCAGTAACCATGTAAACATTCACAGTAAATATAGCAATCAATATTTTTAACTGCTGCCAAGGCAACCTTCACACCTTTTAATAGCAAGAATGGAAATATATGCATATATAAAACATGTTTTGTATAGTAATTTTTGTTTGTATCATGAATAAAAAAGAGTTTTTTTATTGTTATGATTCTTACTATACATGTGAATATCTATTAGAAGATTTATTAATATTGGTAAGTAACATGCACACAATAATATCTATATGTGTGAGCATGTGTTATATATAAACATGCAAATCTAGAAAAAAAGTGTCAACATATGTCATAAAGTGTCAAACATTGGGAGTCAAGAGGTCAGCGACAGCTGTTTTACGAGCAGTTGTCCCCTGTTATTGGGTTCACTTCCCAACTGATGCTATGACAGATGAGAAAAAAAACATATATCATAAAGGGAAATAAATTTTTAGTAATCAATGGCCTAGTTTAGTAGTGGACAAGATGAATGATCAGTATGATAAGAAATGTATATATCTTTAAGCAAGCATATCATTATGATTTAGGGACATTTTCTTTATCAACGAACAGTTTCCAAAGTTCTTAGCAAATAGGTAGTTGAAATTGCCGATGATGTAAAATACAAAATATTCAATATTTCTTTTCTAATGACAAATTATGTTTATGGCTGCAGATTTCTAGTAAGATTTTATTGTTTAATTAACTGGTGGTTTTTCAGTTTATAATTCAGCAATCATTCTTACAAATTGCAAAAGCAGCATTAGTTTTTCAACTAACATTAATTATAATTACATTTAACAAGGAATTTATAATATCTTATGAAAGGCTGTACATTAGATGAATAGTTAATTAATCCATAATAATCACTTAAGTCTACATAATTCCTTAAATGATAATACATTTTAATGATAGGTTAAGTATAAATGAAAGCAATGAGAAAAATGTGCACATGTAATATTCATGCTCTTCCAATCATGTTAAGTTACAAGCACATATAATAGAGGTTAGTTATCCATTAGTTTTATATAAGTCACATATTCAATTCCTTAATCTTATAAGACATGAATGGTTAGGTATACATCACATCCAATTATAATAATTAGGGCATTTTTTACTAAGTTACATACACACATCTTTCCAATTGAGTTTTATTTTTCTATAGCCAGAATAATTTATTTAATCTAGGGTTTATGAAATGTTTTGCCAAAAAGTTCAGCATACTTCTCCCATAAAATAGCAAAATTTATCAATTCATTTTTTCTTTAATACAAAAGATTAAGATTAGATCAATTAAACTTGAATTATAGTTGCACAGATGTATTTTACATGATGATATTAAATCTAAACTTAGGTAATTGAAAACATAGGGTGATAAACCTTGTTTGAAGTTGATTATGTTACCATCCTGTTCTTTATCTTACAAAGAAAATTTCTTTAACAAGCTTCATATAAAAAAAATAATTCTTAAAAAATTGTACTTTTGAATTTTAATTGAATATTAACCATTTGATTTTGGAAGATAACATATAGAGAAGGAGAGAGGTGTATAACAAAGCAGATTACTTTCTTATATATTATTTATCTTCTATTACTGATTATTGCTTAGATATCCATTTTTCTACAACTCAAGAGGTTACTCTCCCTATAGGTCAACTTAAAGAAGGTCAATACCACCATTTGCACTGATATAATTAATTCAATATACTCAGTAACTTTTTCTCTCTTGAAAAAAAATCATTCTGTCTTCTAAATAATATTAATTAAATTGAATCAATAAAAATAAATACATTTTAGAATAATAAAATAAAAATAATTATTTGACAAAAAAAGTACTTGATAGTGTATTTAATCTGTCTGAAAATCCACGGATTCATCTACCCAGGAATAACTTAGTATGTGTTTAAATTGGTTATCAAAGACATTTATTATAAATTTAAATATTTCACTCTAGAAGATGATATTCTGTATTATAATAAAATACATGAGTAAAAGATGAAATTATGAGATGACACAAACATGCATGCAAATATACATAATCTTCATTATAGGTACTAAACTAATCTGATTAAAATAGAAGCTTATATAACCACAAGTCAAATATATTATACAAACTATGCTATGGACTGGAATATTAATGAGCAATTAAAGCAGAAAATCACTAAACAAATCAATTATTTTCAACTGTAATATACCAATTTTAAATTCATTATACTCTATTTACTTATTTTTTATTGTTTTTATTTTTAAATAGACAATAAAAATTAGTTAATAGATAAATACCTTTTTTTTCCCAAAACACCAACCTGCTATCATTAAATTAAATAAAACTGATAATTTATTAAACATGTTATGTTAAATAATACTAGTAACATGAATTCATATATATATATATATATATATATATATATATATATATATATATATATATATATATATATATATATAT
>JAQFVV010000604.1:201417-301417 GCA_028023455.1 Epiperipatus broadwayi
AATATATATTGAAACGATTGGATCCAATCTCGATCCAAGTTCATGACTTATTTAGCACTAACCTGAGATCAAACCTGATCTCTACTTTTTTAATAGTAAATTTGTTTAATGGATAGTTTTATATTCATACAAACACCAAGCCTATTTTTCCTTTTTTAGCCTTCTTATATTCCTTTAATAATGGACATTTTAATTTTACTTTAATTTCTATAATAAGGTTTAAATAATGTTACTTTAATCGAATAAGATTTATTTATTGCATATTTTTGTGTCTGTATATGATATATATATATATATATATATATATCATATACATATATATGCATATATATATATATATATATATATATATATATATATATGCACCTATTTTAAATATTAATTGTAAAGTCTGTTAAATCGATTTGCTTAAAAACTTTTTTTTATATTTTTCTATTAAATTTTTGTCATTAAAAGTCACATTCTTTTAGATAATCTAGAAAGTCACATAGGCTACTCAACAAAGTGTAATACATTTACTTTTATTTATGGATGGAAAGGAAAGGACTTACCTTAAATTAATTTTATTTTATCTTAGTAATCCATTTGTGAACTAAAAATGTATTTGTAACAAAAGACTTAAAAGATGTATCGGAAGAGTGTATCTTAGAATCACAATAGAGCAAATTATTTTAAACGAATAGACAGAACAATGGCTGAAGCTATGGAAAGATACAATATTCTGAAATAATGGCTAAAATAGTATAAATAACACCCAAAAGGGGATGATAAAGATGAGATTACTACAATGAATGAGTTGCAGATCGAATCTATGTCAGTTTACTTTATGATATAATATATGCAAAAATGTAGACTAATGTTGGGATGCATAGTTATTATTTCCCGAGCCTTTCCCAGTAACATCAGTTAGCTATCGTGAAACCACCTAATGCCTTCTAAAATCATAAAGAAAACTGTTGGAGAATGAACTTTGCTCAATAATAAAAAAAAAAAAATAGCTAGCTATTTCATTCATGAAAACGTGCCTCATTTCATTCTCCAAAAAAAAACTTGCAAACAGTTATGAGGGCTACACATGAAAGGATTTGTTGGAAGGTAATATTACCACCAGAAGAATTCTTTCTAAAATATATAACTTGATTTTCTTGTTTTAAATGTCTTTTGTAACATCAGTGATTAAATATTGCAATGCTATCCTAGATAAACTAGCTTTGTAAGACATGTAGAACTTATATAGCTTTTGTAATTTTGCTTTTGACATTTCTCTCTATAATATTAATTCAATTTTACTAGTTTCTCTTAAAAATGCCTATTTTATTTTATATTTCTTTTCTTATGGCAGTTTTCTGTTATTTATTAATTTATGATTTAAAATATTTAGTATTTATGTGCCAATAAATCTAATTCGATGAATTGAAACCTTTTTAAATATTTTCAATTGGCCCATGATTTATTGGTTGATCTAATACTCTCCTAAATGAGTGAGTACTTCTTTAGCTCATTTTTATTCACCAAATTGGAATTATGTTATTAGATGTAATCCAATAATACCCATATTTCATAATTGTGATCTGTCAATAAAATGAATATTGTGTTGTGGTATTTTATTGTCATTGGAGCACTAATTTGATTTTGTGAGAAGGAAATGAATATTTATCACAATAGATTTTAGTATGCTTTGATGAGATGTTAAATGGGGTTTTAAATGAAATCTGCCTTTGGGAAATCTCTAAATAGAAGGGAGTAATTACTAATATTGTTATATTGTACAACATTATAGTTGTAATTGTTTTATTTCAATTTGATTTTGAAATAGTTCAAGTTGCTATGCTTTGGCAATTATTTTATTATTTAATTTAAGTAATGGACATGAATAAAGTGTCTACTCCATTAATATAGACATTGCTGACATAAGCAAATTATTTTAAGCTCAATGAACTTGCTATTCTTTTAATATATGTATTTTTGGAAATCTAAGCTAATAATGTGGATTTCAATTCTGCAGATTCCTCATAGTCAGATGGTAAGGTGCAAGGGTAAAAAGGCCCTATGTCATTTCTTCTTATGTCTGAGGAAGCTCTCTCTCCAGGTTGCATCAATCTTATCAATATTTTTATTCCTGCTATGTCAGTACTGCTTTTGTTTTCAAGAGCTATATTTCTTTTAAAGTTGCTTCTGAGTTGTGGTAAAGTGAACTATATCAAAATCAAAGTGATCTATTATTGGTTTAGTTATCCATTATAACATCAGTAACCCACTTGATTTATAGTGATTCCCTTTTAATAGCAAATTCCTAAACGTACACAATATTTTATACAAAATGCATTATAGTAAACCCATGTTTTAATTATTGATTTATTTGTTAGTTGTGTCACATTAAAGCATCATATAATTAAAAGACCATATTATTGAAGTATAAATCAAATATTCATTTGTGAATGATATTATTTTATATTTATAAAATATTAATAATAAATTAGTGCATCTAATAGCAATGAGTTATATGTAGTTTACAGATCACTACCTCATTGACACATATATCTTCTACATCTATATTGAATGAAGCATTTAATTAATGTATAATGTTTTCCAAATTTTAGAAACTAGTAAAGAAATTAGCCCTATTATATTATCCAGTTATTTAATCATATTAAACAGTATTGTAAAACAAGTCTGTAGTATAAATTGCGTTTATTATTATTAACCTCAGATATTGTATTGCTAATTTGATGGCTTAAACACTCATAATTATTAAATTCTTATTCTAGTTAGATAATTTATTTATGAGTTTGTTTATTCATTTCTATATGTTTTCTATTAGTAAAATAAAGACATGTGATGATAGTAGTTTTATATAATTTATCTGTGTTTTTCATGTACATTTCTGTGAGCTAGCAGGTCATACAAAAGGTGTTTTTGTGTAATAATAATACTATAGTTATGAGAAAAAAGTTCAAAGAGATGTAAAATGTGAATGATATTGAAACTGACTGGTACAAAGATTAATTTTTGGCACTCAACATGTGGCCGATTACAACTTCACCCTGGGATGGATTAGATGCTAGTCAGTAGTATGGTGTTGTAATTTAATGTAGTAGTAAATAATGTGTATGAAAAGAGTAGAAGTAGTATATATATATATATATATATATATATATATATATATATATTTAGTTATATACATTATAATTTAAAATTTATTGAGTATCAATCATGTAGCATTTAAATTTAAGATGTTTAGTGTCACAAAAAGATTTTTTTTGAAGAAAAAAATGTTTAGGTATCAAACAAGAGCTAAATAAGATGGTTGGTCTATGGGTGTTGGTCACAAAAAATAGATATATAAGAAATTTTTTTAGCACTCTTGAAATAGTCATATCAGACAAATGAAATGACTTTTAAAATAAAGAGTAATAATTATCTTCCCTAGTAGCTTTATGAACTTTAGTGTGTTTAATCATTTTATTTATTTTGCGTTTGTGTTTATAAAGTAGTCGGGTTAACCATATTTCATACCTTGGATTTATGATAGATAAATGATATTCCGAAATGATAGTTAATAAATAAAATATATGCATATGCATTGATATCCTTATTAGTCGCTGTAAATGATGAAGACCTTCATACTGGATCATATGTTGTCAAACAGACAGATGTATTCAGTAATGCTTTAATGACATATGTTTTAGAGTAACCATAGATAGGTGAAGACCCTTATAAACTGTATCATATGTTGTCAAGCAGCCAGATGTAGTTGGTAATGCTCTAATGGCTCATGTGCTTTTAGAGTAACCGTAGATAGGTGAAGACCTTTCTTATGTAGTGCCAAGCAGCTAGATGTAGTTGGCAAGATGGTTTTATGGCCTACATACCTTCATGTCGATAAAAAATCCAATAAATCCAAGAAACATAGTAGATTACCATATAGTCTTGTGGAAGTTAGTATGTGTGATGTAATGATAGATTTCAAGAAATGGAAGGAATAGAATAGTGTATGACCATCTTCCACATTAATATTAAAATAATGATTTTTTTTTGTTATATTGGTGCAGGGAAGAGTGCTTTAATTAAGATAATAGTCTGTTTTAGTAACTTTATTGTGACTATCTTAGCCAGTACTTGGTCAGGTCAAAGTTAGTTATACATCAAAATAATGTAACTGTGGATGGATAAGCAATTAAATGGGTTATTTACATACCCTGTTTGATCTCATCTTGTTGGCTGGCACCCTTATAATTAATTAATATTGTCAGCAAGCATGAGTGTCAAATTGGCAATCAATAAAATTAATTTTATAATCAGATTCTGAACTTATAGATAGCTAACTAATTAATAATATATTTATGTATAAGAAACATTGCAGTATTATCTAATTATTCACCATTTAGTTTTGTTTCAGACATTGAAGGACATCTGGATACAATGTAAAATGTGAGTACATTTTTCTTTATAAAATATGTCTCATAAATAAAAATAATTGTAAAAAAAGGGTATAAATAGATTTGAGGGCACCAAACAATAGATACATGCAAATGGATGGGAGCAATGGTGGTGTAAAGTTGTAAGATTATGGGAAGATGGAAGATGATGGCTATGTCTCAGATATAAAATTAATTATTTAAATAATGTCAAGAGTGGTATTCGACTTAGAAAGAAAATAAAGAATTGAGGACCAATGATTTCGAAAATAGTTATTGATAGAGATATGTTAAGATAGTATAGGGTTTTGTTTTTTAAAAAAAATATAAATGGGACATATAGTTTAACCCATAGGCTGCTTCTTCATGTTTGGAACTAAGTAAAACTTCTTTTTTTACCATTTTTTTACACTGTAATTAGAGGGAAATGAAAGGAATGGATCCAAACTCGATCCAAGTTTCATGACATATTTAGCACTAACCTGAGATCAAACCTGATCTCTACCTTTTTAATAGTAAATTTGTTTAACAAATAGTTCTATATTCATAGACACACCAAGCCTATTTTTTTTTAGCCTTGTTATATTCATTTAATAATAAACGTTTTACTTTTACTTTAATTTCTATAGTGTTAATTTTAATCGAATAAGATTTATTTATTGAATATTTTTGTGTGTGGCTATTATATATATATATATATATATATATATATGCGCCGATTTTAAATATTAATTGTATGCACCTATTTTAAATATTAATTGTGAAGTCCATTAAATAGATTTGCTTAAAAACTACTTTTATATTTTTCTATTAAATTTTAGTGATTAAAAGTCACATTCTTTTAGATAAATGTGGAAAGTTATGTAGGCTACTCAACAGAGGGTACTGCATTTACTTTTATTTTTGAATGGAAAAAAAGGGACTTATCTTAAATTAATTTTATTTTATCTTAGTAATCCATTTGCGAACTAAAAATGGATTCATAATAAAAGAATTAAACAATTTATCGGAAGAGTGTATCTTAGAATTACAATAGAGCAAATTATTATAAATGAATGGAAAGAAAAATGCCTGAAGCTATGGAAAGATAGAATATTCAGGAGTAATGGCTAAAATAGTATAAATACCCCTAAAAGAGAGTGATAAACATCAGATGACTATAGTGAATAAGATGCAGCTTGAATCTATGTCGGTCTATTTTATGATTTAATATGCCCAATAGACTGAGGTCAGGGCACATAGTTGTCATTCGCCAAGCCTTTTCCAGTAACACCAGTAAACTACCGTGAAACCATCTAATGCCTCCTAAAATCATAAAGAGAACTGTTGGTGAATGAAATTTGCTGAATAATAAAAAATAGCTAGCTATTCCATCGATGGAAAGGTGCCTCATTTCACTATCCAAAAAGAACTTGCAAAGAGTTATGAAGCCCACACATGTAAGGACTTGAGGAAGATAATATTACTACCAGAATAATTTTTTCTTAAATATATAACTTGCTTTTCTTGTTTTAAATGTCTTTCATAACATCAGTAATTAAATATTGCAATCCTATCCTAGATAAACATATTTTGTAAGGCCCGTAGAACTTATATAGCTTTTGTAATTTTGCCTTTGTCATTGTGCTCTACAAGATTAATTCAACTTTAGTAGTTTCTCTTAAAATGCCTTTTTTTATTTCTTTTTTTTTTCTTATGGCATTTTCTTGTTTTTTATTAATTTATGATGATTTAAAATATGTAGTATTTTTATGTGCCAATAAATCTAATTTGGTGAATTGAAATCTTCCTTAAATATTTTCAATTGGCCTGTGATTTATTGGTCAATCTAATACTGTCCTAAATGAGTGAGTATTTGTTTAGCTAATTTTTATTCACAAAATTGGAATTATTTTATTAGACATAATCCAATAATACCTATATTTCATAATTGTGATCTGTCAATAAAATGAATATTCTGTGTTGATATTTTCTTGTTATTGGAGCACTAATTCGAGTTTGTGAGAAGGAAATGAATATTTATCGCAATAGATTTTAGTATGCTTTGATGAAATATTAAAGAGGATTTTAAATGAAATTTGCATTGGGGAAATCTCTAAATGGAAGGGAGTAATTACTTTTGCTTAGTACAACATTATAGTCATGATTGTTTTATTCCAATTTGATTTTGAAAGGATTCAAGTCACTATGCTTTGGCAATTATTTTATTATTTAATTTAAGTAATGGATGTGAATAAAGTGTTTACTCCATTAATATAGGCATTGCTGACATAAGAAAATTATTCTAAGCTCAATGAACTCACTATTATTTTAATATATGTATTTTAGGAAATCTAAGCTAATAATATGGATTTCAATTCTTCAGGATTCTCATAGTCGGATAGTAAGGCTCAAGGGTAAAAAGGCCCGAGCTCATTATTCCTTGTGTCCGAGGAAGCTCTTTCTCCATGTTATGATCTGCAAAAACACAGAGTGACCATTTTGTTCTCATATATAATGGTGAAATTTGCATCAATCTTATCGATGATTTTATTCCTGCTATTTCAGTACATCTTTTGTTCACAAGATCTATATTTCTTTTAAAGTTGCCTTTATGTCATGGCAAAGTGAGATATATCAAAATCAAAGTGATTTATTATTTGTTTAGTTATCCCTTTTAACATCGGTAATCCGCTTGATTTATAGTGATTCCCTTTTAATAGCGAATTCCTAAACGTACATAATAATTTATACAAAATGCATTATAGAAAATCCATGTTTTAATTATTGATTTATTTGTTAGTCGTTTCATGTTAAGGCATTATATAATTAAAAGACCCTAATGTAGACACATAAATCAAATATTCATTTGTGAATGATATTAATTTATGTTTATAAAATATTAATAATAAATTAGTGCATCTAATATCAATGAGTTATATATAGTTTATAGATCACTACCTCATTGGCACATAGATCTTCACTGCCTATATTGAATGAAGCATTTAATTAATGTATAATGTTTTCCAAATATTAGAAACTAGTAAAGAAATTAGCTCTATTATATTAACCAGTTATTTAGTCATATTAAACAGTATTGTAAAACAAACATGTAGTCTATATTGCTTTTATTATTATTAACCTCAGATATTGTATTGCAAATTTGATAGCCTAAACACACATACTTATTAAATTCTTATCCTAGTTAGGTAATTTATTTATTAATTTGTTTATTCATTTCTATATAAGTTCCATTATTAAAATAAAGACATGTGATGATAGTAGTAATTTATCTGAGTTTCTCGTGTAAATCTCGGTGAGCTAGTGGGCCATACAAAAGGAGCCTGTGCGTAATAATAATACTATGTATTGCGTAGATATGATAAAGGAGTTCAAAGAGATGTAAAATGTCAGTGATTCCATGATGAAAACAGTTATTGTGGCAACAACTTATGTCATATGTAATAAAATGTAGTTGCCTGTGTAAAAATAAATCACTTTTTAGTTATAAAAATAAAGTATTTATAAATATTTTATACTCCATTTATTTTTAATATAAAAATGTAACAGATAAATCCACATATTAGAAATGATTTCAACAATAACAACTGTTAATACATATTAATTTAACATATCTGTCTTCTAGTTAAAGAGACTATTTATATAGTGAAAAATATAAATATAGATTTACATGATGAAAATATATATTAAGATGACAAATGGTTATATACTATCTATTAAAATATGCTACATGTGTATAAAAAAAGCATCATTGAGTTACAAAAATAATATATAATTAGATGGGACTTAAACTCAGCTTTCTTAAACTCACAATATCCATCCATTTCATATTATACAAGCAATAAACATCACCACATACATTTGATATATATATATATATATATATCAAATGTATGTGGTGATGTTTATTATATATATATATATATATATATATATATATATATATAGTAATTGACGGGAAAATAGCCTAGGTATGTTCCTGCCAACACACCAGAGGTAATGGATGGGAAAGTAGCCTAGGGACTGACATATAATGCAGATGTAACAAACTGGAATCTATGGTTTAATGTACTATGATTGAGTGCCCCAGATGTCATGGGCCACAGAGTTCCATGAGGCTGGGAAAGGCAAAAAGGCATATCTAGCTCTGGTCAAATTTTGGATCTTCACATAGGATGCTGATGAAAAATTGAAATGCCTAACCAATGATTATATGTACATTTAATTGACTAGCTAAATACCTATTGATTAATATTATGCACAATTTAGGTTAGTTCATCCACATCTAACCCCTTTCCTATTTTGTTATGCCCTAATATTTGAGCCCAGTGACAATATTGCCTTTGACTTCCTTAACAGGTATGATCAGATAAAAGAAACAACTTATGCACCTCCATATAAGTTACAACTAGCATTACAAACACTAATATTACCACAAAACTATTATATGAAAATAAAATAGGTATTTGCATGTTAAGATTATTGGTGGCCTGTCAAATGCCATGGCAACTCAATCAACCAGAGTCTGCAATAATGCAAAGTATTTAACATTTATTCACAATGATAATATGAACTTAGAAATAAAATATTTACTATTAATACTACTGCTATTACTACTACAACTACTACTACTAGTAGTAGTAGTAGTACTACTACTACTACTAATACCACTACTACTACTATCACCACTACTACTACTATCACCATTACCACCACTATCACCACTACCACCACTACCACTACTACCACCACCACTACTACTACTACTACTACTACTACTGCTACTACTACTACTACTACTACTACTACTACTACTACTACTACTACTACTACTACTACTACTACTACTACTACTACTACTACTACTACTACTACTACTACTACTACTACTACTACTACTACTACTACTACTTCAACAACAACATAAACAAGTGTCAAATATGAATTTCTACCATTCAATCAGTTAATAATTCTGTAGATCACTACTCTTTTACCCTGTGGTAGAAATTCATTTATGATGATCATTACTTACAAATCATGAAATATACAAAAAAATCAAAAATAATGATTTAAAATAATTGTGATTCTGACTTACTAAATTACACAACTACTGTCTTATTTATAATAATATTGTGATTTATTCCTGCCAAAAACAATCTATCTGATTTATGTTCCCCTAATTTAAGTTTATGTACATATATGACAGATAAAAGAATTTATACTAGTTAATTACTCATTCATACTGAAATAATGTATAACAGAGGTTAATCAACAATATATAATGTATAAAATGCATTCTGTAATTTACCAGATGATTAATTTAATCTGTGTAGATGGGAATCGTACCTCAATATATACATATATAACCTGCTGTTAAGCAGCTAGAAAAATCGATGAGCTGACTGAGATTTTATTTAAATTTATATATCAAAAATAACTAAGTTAACATTCCTCCCTTTTCCTTTCTGCTAACTCTAAAAATGATATTTTTCACAGCATAAACTCTTAAATGCTCCACCAGCGTTTAAAAATAAAACACAGATAGAAGAAAAATCAAACAAATTTTACAATTTTATCTGTTGATCAAAATATGTAGTGGAGACACAGATCACAGAATTGTCCTAGTAGTAGCAGTTCATGATGTTTAGGCATAGTAATTTTCAGTAAGCAATTTAGCTCACCAAATCACTTTATTTGGGAAAGGATTGATCACGCAGTGATGTCCCCTGGCTTCATTCAAAATAAACACATCGATCCTTAGCTATTTTATTTTAATATTCCTGTGCATACAGCTTATTTTTGGACATCAGGCATCTTTTTGGATGTTAACTGGTAGTTAATGATAAGCAGATGCATTGTTGTCAAGAAAAAAGATTTTTAAAAAAATTTTGTTTTTACACAGTCTGTGCTTATGTCTCACGGTATGCTAAGATCTTTACTTGCTGTTAGATTGATGTGGCTGCTCATTGTTAAATACATTTCATTAATAAAAAAATAAAATAATTAATCATAGTTTTATTTTCATACTCTGTTTCCCAGGTACCCAACTTGACATCAGGTCATATCTATGCCACTTAACTACAGATTATGTCACACTATTGTTCAGTTTAGAGTGTATAACAATATATTAATGCTTTTCAAATAATATATATATATATATATATATATATATATATATATATATATATATTATTTGAAATGAATATAATATATATATATATATATATATATATATATCAATGATTCACAAGAGAGAGGGAGAAAGAGAGAGACGGACCGAATTGCACCCCTCACTCCCACACTCACTCATCGCAGGATCGGAATCTCAGGATGGATGGCTATAAGTAGCATAATAATAATAATTTTCAGGCCGTCAAATTGTAACTTTGGTAACATTTTCTTATACTAAATATTATTTTTCATAATTTCTTAATAATTTACAATAATATTTAAGGAAGTGGTTAATACACCATTACCTTACCAAATGAGTAAAACACTGAGAGGATTATTCCATAAATTAATAATAATCTCATAATCTCTTATATTTATTGGAAAGGAGAAAAATTTAAACCCCACTCTCCATTCTACTTTACATCTCTCAATGCTTTCCCATTCATTAACATCAAATCCATAATTAAAATTTCAAAGAAACAAAAAGATTTTTATGCCCATTGTCATCCTTCAAATCTATCCTTCCTTCCATACTCTCTCTTCATTATCTTTATAAACATTAGTAACACACAATGATTTGTCTTGATCGGTTTTCTGATTACCTTCCTATTTTGGCCAGCTCTCTTCTCCCTTGCGACAATCTTTTCTCAGGGCTTCAGAATAGCAAGATTTTATACACTTTGTTATGAATTATTGGATGATAAATAATTACTATCCCAGTGATTATATCCATACTTGAACTTGGTTGAATCTAACATAGCCAATATCTACTTTTTCTAATTTTACCATAATTAAAATCAAATTTTGAATATGAATTTTGAAGTAAAATACTATAAATACTTTTATAATTAAAGGATTTCGATTACCAAGTTGACCTAGGAAGGTACATAAATTCGATGGATGGATAAAAGATTTTATGTCCACCCACTGCACACTATATCACCCACAATTCTACTGCCTATTATAAGTCTATAATTCTAATATTGCTAAATTATTACACTGTCATTCTGTAGTTACTATTTAAATTCTGCAGTATTAAAATAACTTTCTCTTCTCTTAATTCTTAACAATCTAGATTTATAAAACTATTTGTAATAAAATTTACCGGGTATAATATAACAAATTAAATCATGTTTAAAATTTAAGTAATATTGTATAGATGTATGATTGGGATATCCAGAATTTATTGAATCACCAAACATGGAGACATAGACAAAGGGTGTATTTTAAAAGAATAACAATTTTATTCATAAAATAAACTAGTCTTGCGTTGTTAGCCGAGAGGTATCGCAGCCGCCATGCAAGCAAGTAGTTGGTTGCAGACGGTTGTGGGTTCGCGTCCCGGCCGATGCTATGACATATGGAAAAAAAAATATTTACAGTATTTACAAAGTTCTTCATAGTTTCTCTTGTTCTTGAACCATATAACAAAACTTATAAAACCAAATGCACAGCTGATTTTGTTAAATTATAAGATAATAAAATATTTAATTGTTAATGAATTGGGGCTACAATTGCTATTGCTTAACTTGATATGTAAAATAAATGACTATATTATTTTTTAACTATCCCATAATATTTAAATATAGTAAATTTGAACTTTCTCAACATCTTTTATGATTTCCAATAAATAATTTATTCTACAATTATGAATATTAAAATAAAGATAATTATTTATATACCAATGATCTAATAACTTATACATAAATTTGCATAATTAAATATGCCTTATTGATATGCTTTTAACTTTCAGATATTTTTCAGCTTTGCTTATCCTCGCGTATTATAAACTACTATTCTAGTGTTTAAGACTCGGTATTCAGGTTGATCATTCTCTTTTTTATAGAAAAATAAATCATGTACCCATGTCTCTATAGCATGATATTTTCATTTGCTTACCATTCCAGTGATGTTCTCAGTTGGCTGTAAATTAAAACCTACGATACACATTGCTTACCACCACTATTCCACATGTTTTATTTTTTAATTCAACATTTAAATTTATCATAATTCTTGGCTCTCATTATTTACATAAACATTTAAGCAATACTATACCTCAGTACAATAGATCGCACATATAAATACACACTGATCTAGATTTATCAAAATTATTTCGTTACCCTGTAAACAATATTCATTACTTATATTTTATTGTAACTTAAATAAGAAATAAATACCGTTTTATTAAGGCTAAAGTATGTTAGGATTCATCGCTAGTCATACAAGTACAAATGAATATGCTCAACACACTCTGACTATCAAGAAATAAATCATCTTACGGTGTATAAAATTACAAAGTGGGAAACTCATATAATACTTCTAAATATTTCATAAAATTTTAACTAAATATTTTAGTGAGTGAGCTAAGCTACAACTTGACTATGTAGGTGGTGATTCTCTGACCCACCACATAAACAAGGGTCTCATACCAATTTACACACCTATATGAGAATTTACACATGTACTACGTCCAGGAAATACTGTACTGACAAATGAGCTAACAATTTTGTAAGCGTAAATCAGCTTACCTCTAACTTATCTTAAATTTAGTAATACTAATAATAAATAAGAAATGTATCATTTGCAAAAATCATCACCTCTTATCACTTTTGGGACATAGTTATTGCATTCTGTCATAATATGCATTCCATCTTAAATATAATATTTATTGGCATAAATATTTAATAGTACCTGATATTTCAAATTATATCTCTCATCTCTTCTAATTAAGAGTAAAGCATAAATTTAGCAGTTAAATAAAGCATATTTTTAAAATTTTTTATATTACTCAAACTAAGAAAATTTTAAATACTGGTTGAATTTAAAGTTATGCATATAGCTAAAACTCTTTTGTTAATAATCCTCCTTAAATCATTCTCCGAGTCTTTATATATATATACATATATATATATATATATATATATATATATATATATATATATATATATATATATATATATATATATATATATATATATATATATATATATATATATATATATTGTTGCAGCTGCACATCTCAGTTTTTGTGTTTTGTTTTGTTTGGTGTATACATATTTATCTAAATAATCCATTGGAAAACTTTAATAATTTTTCATGAATTAATTCTGAGGTTTCACTTTTTGTTGGAAGTTTTAGCAGATTATCCATTTTAAAATGTAAAATATTAATCCAAAAGTCTTTTTTTTATCAAAGCACTTTTAAAAATTGATAATCCTTGCAATTTAAATTAATAATTTCTTTTTTCTAATTAATTTCTTTATTTGTTTTTTGGATTTCTTTAATTATATTATAGTTAACATTGGAAGTAAAAGTTCTGATTTAAACATATATGTTGGGTTATGGTACATTTGTTGAGAGAAGTCCACTGATCTACATATTTTTCCATAAATTCTCATTATATTCCATTATGTTTGTCATAGGTTGGTAGCATAATGATTGAGATAATAGTTATATTTCTTTTTTACATGAGTCCTTCATTTTTCATTGACAAATTGTCACTTTACTTCCACAACGATATGCTAATGTTTGAAATGGGGGTTAACATATAATATTAGCAATATAATTCAGTTCCACACATATTTTTAATAAATTAGAATTAATTTATTTCTGAATTTTCGATGGTATAAATAATCAAACCCATTCATATTAATAATTAATAATTTGAAATAAAGATTCACAAAATTCAATGTTTCCACAATTTTCCTTAAGCAAAACATTCTCGGAAGGCAAAATTTCATTGTTTGCTGATTGCCAAAACTGCTTACAGTTGTATAGAAAGAAATCATAAAATTAGATAACAGCAGGAGAAACAAATATATCCACAATAGAAAAAAATGTATTCACTAATAATGTCTTAGTAATATTAATAAATTTTGACTAAGTTTCACATTCAGAAAAAAAAAACAGAAAACTGTGAAAAAAAACTTACATTTTTAGTATTAAAAAAACGATAATTTAATCTGAGGAGGATTCTCTAGATAGACTGAGCTCCACCCTCAATTTCTGAATTATCAACTTGCCAATTTAATTATATCTAAATTTTGACAGGTTAATTGCTATTGTTGCAAAAATTATTTATTCACAATTTCACAGACGTCACGTGGTTTTGTTTAAAATGTTCCCATTCATGGAAATACCTGCAAAGAATAAAAATGAATATTTTAATAAATATAAATAATGCATAACAACCCAACTTTAAACTCAGGATTCTGAATGGGTATTGGCTGCTATACATGAAATATTGAAATAAAATAATAATTCTCTAAAAGAGCTTCCCATCGAGATCCCACACTATTTGTATTGATTATTAATTAATTCTATAAATAAAAATTTTATTAATATATTCTACGTATATGCACTTATACACACATATAAAATTCTATCTGAACTGATTCCTTAATACTTTTATTGATTCTTGATCTTTTCTTAGACAATTTGCTTTTAATAAATTATAGCATTATAATACACTTTTATAAAGATACAATTTTTACTAATCACTTTCAAGAAGTTAACTTTATAAATTTTAGACCCCCTGCTTTCTTTTTCAAGCTATAACCCATTAATTCTAATTTGTAAAATATTTGAACAAATAAATTCTCAACTATGACTGTTTCTGATTTAATAGAACTCTATTAAACTGACACCAAAAAATCTATGTTTATAAGACTTTATGAATGATTTTTTTGTATACTAAGTAATTTATGTAAACCCATTCAAACTTTTATTTAGATTTAAACTTAGCACTCTATAAATAGCTTATACATTACTATGAAATACATTTTTGAGGAAAATTTTAATAAAAACTGCCATAAATTACTCAGCTTAAAATTAATGGTGCTTTGGTCAAAACCAAAGGCTACAATATATATATATATATATATATATATATATATATATATATATATATATATATATATATATATATATATATATATATATATATATATATAATCATTTCCTATAAGTTCAAGGTGGGATTCAAACAGATTCTTTTAAAAATCTATTGATGGACTTTGTTTTGCGTACACTAATATAAATGTGTTTCTGTTTCAGAAAGCACTTTTTTTTTTTACTTGTCAGCCTCTGTCCTGCTCCTATAGACTCTAATTGGATTTCCTTTGAGAACTAACAGAAGATTACAGCATCCATTACTTGGTGTGAACTAACTTTTTAAATAAAGTTGTTTTAAAATACCATAATACCTGCTGACATCTATTAGGGAAAATCTCTCATCATAGTTCTAAACCTGATCTTATTATATCCACTTTTTTTTTTACTTATCATCATTATTCATCTTTTTTTTACATATCAGTTGCATAAAAATATAATTACTTAGAATGTCTATAGTATGATTTTATAATTTGGGCATTATATGTGAAACCTGAATTCTCCTTCCATATCCAACCAAAATGCATTAGGACTAGATTGTTTAACTATAGTGTAAGGTCCTTCTTATAAAGATGGAATAAATTAGTATGTTTATTATCAATTTGTTTACTATCATAAGGTGTTTTTACAAAAACTTTATCTCCTATTTTGAAGATATGTGGAGTTCCAGTCGTATTCTTATTCCTCTTATTAGTCTTGCTTAGTATTCGAAGAATTACTTTTTTCATATTTTCTTTCATATCATTTTGTTTGCTGTTGATTTTATTACACTTTATATTGCTTGGCCAGCCTATACTAATATTTGGTTGAGTGGCCAACAAATAATATATCAATAGAAAATGGATGTATATACCTATTTGTCCTTTAACATCATTTTCCTATATTATCATAAGTTATTTATACATATGTATACATACACTAATATTTGTATTTATTTATTTATTAATTTTTTTATAAACATTATTTGAGACTCTATCCAATGTGAATGGTCTATTTCACATGATCTAACTTGCAACCTTTGAAGTTCTTCTATAATGTGATTTTTCTTTTAAGCACTTCCATTTATGTGTCTGATAAAAGTGAAGGATCTTTCATACGTTATACACAAATTATGGACTGATGGACCACAACATTCACATCTCCATACTCATAGACTTTGTGAACTAATACTTTGATAGGTCAAATTTCCCTTAATTCTGTGAACTTAACATTTGCTGCCTGCCTATTAATTAAGTCTTGGTGTGGTAGTGGATATATAGGTAGGTGAGTCAAGATGCACATTGGGGAAAAGAAACAACAGCATTTGTTGTTATTAAAAAGAGTTCAAAATACAAATAAAATTCTAAAGATAATGATAATTTATCTGCATCCATTTTATAACCATAATAAATTATGTATATATGGTTTTGAATTCAATTATAATAATGTAAAAATATTACGAACTGAAAGAAATAATAATAAAAGAAAAAATCAAGAAAGCTATGTTAATATATATACAAGCAAGATTTAATTAATAGACAGGAAGCAGATGTTAAGATAATGGAATTATGGAAAAGTTGACCTTTCAAAGTATTAGTTGACAAAAACTATGGGGACAGTTATAACAGATCCTAAGTGACACATTTATATGTTTTGCTCTTTTTAACAAATAATAATAACTGTATTATGTAATACTTATTTATAAGCTTATATATATTATTTTGAAAAAATACAGTCATCAATTTATATATATATATATATATATATATATATATATATATATATATATATATATATATATATATATATATATATATATATATATATATATATATATATATATATATATATATATATATATAGCACTACAAAATATACCATATATTTCAACAGTAATTAAAATATTTCAACAATAACATCTCTTTATGATAAAGAAATTAAAAAAATTATGCACTTTGTTTATTACCATAATCATCAACCATTATCAATCCACTGCAGGATTAAGATCTCTTCAAGTTCAATCCATCTTCTCTTATATTTAGCTTCTCTTTTCCTTATCACCCTTGCACACCTTTTTATTTTATCCACCCATCTCATATGTTGTCTGTTTCTGGATCTTTTACAACCTTTGGAATCAAGTTTAACATTTCAATTGTTCATCAATTATCATCTATTCTAGCAATATGTCAAGCCAAACTCCACTTCAGTCTTTTAATTTTTTCAATGATGTCAGTAACAACCGTTTGTTCTCTTATCCATATATTGCGTTTTTGATATATTCTTGTTACTCCCAACATGAATTTGTCCATACTTCTTTGAGTGGTCTGAAGTGTCTGCATTGTTCTTCTATTAAATGTTCAAGTCTCAGATCCATGAGTAAGAACTGGTAAAACGCATTTATTAAAAACCTTTCTTTTCAAACACATAGGCATATTTCCTTTTAGTATCAAACTATTTCTACTTAAAGCACTCCAACCAAATTTAATTCTATGATTAATTTCATCCATTATATTTTCAACTGTATTAATAATCTAACCAAGGTATTTGTAATTCTTAACTTCTTCTAACTCATCATAATCAATCTTTATTTTCATAGTTTGAGAAAATCCATTAAACATTACTTTAGTCTTTTTAACATTTATCTTTAGTCCTTCTTTCCTACTTTCATCTGATAACTCCGGCAACATTTCTTTCAGCTCTAAACCATTATTTGCAAAAACAACTACATCATCTGCAAAATCTAAATGACTTAAATAATCTCCATTTACTTTCACTCATTTAGCATCCCATTTTAATACACAAAATATTTTTGCAGCACTACTGTAAAAAGTTTTGGAGATATGGAGTCACCTGGTCTTACATCCTTCTCAACATTGACTTTACCAGTATCATTATGTAATATAATTGTTACTGTTGCATTTTTATAAATATTCTTTAAAATATGACAATATTCTGGATCTATACATTGATGATCCAATGATTTAATCACTGAAGACATGTTTATAGAATAAAATGCCTTTTCATAATCTACAAATACAAAGCATAATGTCAATACATTTTCATTGTCTTTCTATAGCTTCTGTCAATACCTGGATAGACTCTACTGTACTAAAACCACTTTTAAATCCATCTTGTTCTCTTGGTTGGTTGAAATCCAATGTTCTACATAGCCAGGTTGTAATTATTTTGGGGAAAAAATATATAAAACTGATAAAAGGATGATAGGTCTGTAATTTGTAATATCTTCTTCATCTCCTTTTTTAAAATATTAATATTAATACTGCATTCTTCCAATCATCTGGTGCATCTTTATCATTTACACATTTGGTATATAGCTTTGCTAAAAAAATCTATTTCTTCACCTGCTTCTCTTAATATTTCACTTATAATTCATCATTACCTGGAGCCTTTCCTTACTTCATACTTTTAATTGCATGTATCACATCTTCATTTAAAATTCTGGACAATTTGGAAGATGTAATAGATATAAGATGTACTTGTTTTTTATTACTATATAATTCTTGATAAAAATCTTCTACCCAGTTCATGATGTCATCTCTCCTTTTAGTAATAATTCCATCTTTTTTTCTTATTGCATATATAAAATTCCTACCAATACCAAAATATTTTACACTGTTGAGACTTTTATATATCATGCTAAGTTTATATTGAGATAACAAATTTTCAAACTTTAATAACCAAGTTTCAATTGCCTCCACTTTCCAACTCATCTGTCATCCATATCATTGAAAATATGATGATAAATGGTCAAATATCATGCTGATGCCAATATTGTTGTTACAGCCATGTTGTCTTTAACTAATTCTGATCCCTTAGGTATAGGACCATTATATTTTCAATTAATTACCCAGAAGAGGAAAGTGCAGAATACAGATTGAATATATAACACTTAAATACAAATATATTGTGTATAATGATTTTAATATGATTTTATGTCTTTTGTGCTTAGACATTCAAACTTTCTATAGCTTTCCACTTCAGTTTAGACAACCAATTATGCATGATGACATACATGTGAAAAAGTTAAATGATATATATATATATATATATATATATATATATATATATATATATATATATATATATATATATATATATATATATATATATATATATATATATATATATATATATATATATATATATATATATATATATTCTTTAAAATCATCATACATCATGTTGTACAGATCACCATCTACCACACATAAATAGCCACTGCTCATTTTATATTAAAATAGCAAATCTTTAACATTAATTAACAGGATTCAATCTTCTCCACCCTCCGATCTTCCAGCAATCCATATCATTGATCATTCATCATCAGATTTTTAATGAAATGGATAGCTGAAAATTTGAAGGCAACTTTTTACACTTTAAAAATTAATGTCAATCCACAGCACAAGATAAATCTTTTTAAGAGAAAATAACACACTATCATATTTCTTTTACCTAAAACAAACCTGAAGGACTTCAAAAAAAAAAAGCATGAAAACCTTAATTTTACTAAATATTTGTGATCATGGTGTTTTAATCGTATTTTAGTATTGGATTATTGTCATAATCTAATATGAATATTGAATGTCTTTAGAAAAAAATACATTTATTTAAATATTCCAAATACATTCAACTGTTAGTAATAGCACATCAAACAGGGTAATATTAATTACAGTTGAATGTATTTGAAATATTTAAATAAAATATATATATATATTTTTTTGGAAAGACTTTCAATACTCGTATTAGATAATGGAAATAGTTCAATATAAAAATACAAGTAAAACATGAATTTGATCTTTATCTTTCAAATTGTTTTATAATAAATATACTCTATTAATGTTGTTGCAAGCACATAAAAGTTATGCTACAATGTATTAATTTTATTTTTTTGTTGAAGAATAAAAATAAAGAGTAGCTTTTTTATTCATTCTTTTCTGAAGTAGATAATGGTATAGTTATCAAATCATTATTACTCGTTAATATAATAAAGTATAGATTCTAGACTTTTTATACCTCATTATTTAACCATAGAAAATGTAATTGTTTGAATATAAACATACATACGTCATTTTAAGTTCTGCATACACGGCCAATCTTAAAAATGTATCCAATACTTTATTATATATATATGGAAATTTTTTAGGTTTCTATTAATCCATTTAAATCCACTTAATTAGAAAAAATACCTAACATAGAAAAGATTTGTTTCAGGTCACGAGTCAAAGGTTTAATTTGATTCTTTGCCTGAGGCAATTGTTCTAGGTTCTGTGCTTCCTAATCAAGTGGATTTAAATGGATTACTCCATACCTTCAAGATTTCCATCTACACATTCATTTAAAATAGTATATATATATATATGTGTGTGTGTGTGTTTCTTTAATATATATATATATATATATATATATATATATATATATATATATATATATATATATATATATATATATATATATATAAACCTATTATGTTGCTTTTAATATAATCTATAATTATTGTTTGTTAAATTTATCTTCATATATTATTGTAAGTAATATATGAATGTATTAACATTTTAAAATCTTGCTTAATTTTTTAAAATAGATGGCTTGACTTATCCAATTTTTTATATTGATACCCATGTAGAAGCAGGAACTATCGAAATAATGATTTGTCCAATTACAGGAGATGAAGTGTTTTTTTATCGTGATGGATTTACACAGGGAGATGTTACATTACTTGGATATTATAGCCATGGCAAATTTTTTTATCCAAATGACTTTTATGAATTTAGAATGGAACTAACAAAAGAAAATTCCACTGTAAGTGGTGATGTTTGTTCATTATTATTTTTTAATTTATTGATAGTCATATGCTTATTATTTTTAATATTTTTTACATGAACATTGGTTTGCATTAGAATATAAGTCACAGTTGATATTGTAATGGAAATTTTCAGTTTATGATGAAAATGGAAAATTAGCATTAACTTAAAATGAGTATATTTCTGTGTATTAAATTAAAGTAAACCTTCAGTCATTGAATAACTACTTAGTCATCAATTAAAACATAATATATAACTAAACAATGTGATCCAGTAATTAAGAACAACATATGTCTAATTTACATTAAACTTATAGGTAAAAAAATTATTATTATAATTTTAATCTGTAGGACAATTTTTTTGCTTAAACTAAATGAGACAAATGCTTTTGTAATTGTGAGATCATGAGATTTTTAATTAGTAGTATTGTAGTCACATTATACACTGAAAAATATACAGTATTAAAAAGCACATTAACCCTTTATTAGTGCTGCATAGACTTAAATATTTTAGCCTTTTCTGGTGCATTTATTGTCTCACACATCAATATAAAATACATATAATGATTAGTACTTATCAGAAAATAATACATTTGACTTCATTTGATAGATATTTTTGTTTACTACTGAAATAAATTTTAAATCTTCCATTTTGTGTCTGTAAATATTAAAAAAATTAGAACCCAATCAAAACATAAACTTTACATGTCATTTCAAATAGATTATTTTTAGTTTATAAAATCAACAAAATATTTTATTTCTTAATTCTTATTGATTTTAAGCATATAAAGAAATAATTATTTATTTTTTCTTATATCTAATGAATTATGCTTTAAATGTTTAAATTTTTTGAATATTTATTGCAAAATTGTGATATTTTTTGCTAGGAAATATAAATTAGATTGTTTACATAAGGCTGATCTTGTAATTTGCTTCAGGCCATACTATACATTAGCTGCTAATATAATATTATATTTTAAAAAATAAAGTGTTTTAAGTCAAAATAAGTTTTTAATAATTTATATTTTTGATATTTAATAAATATAGTGTAAATTATTTTAAAAAAATATTTAAAACTGTAATAAGTTAGCAAATAAACATATTTTTGGGTCATTGGAAATACAATGTCATAAAACACTGAATGTATTACAGCCTTGTCAACAGACAATGACTGAACATGTCAGGGCAGTCTTATGTCTATTGTTTGAATGGGAATTTTGAATTTCCTGGCTTCTATGCAATTTTTCTAAGCAAAATTTTGTTATAATAAAATATACCATTTTACATGCATTTTAACATATAATACTTATGGAAAAATTCACTAGAGGACAAATTGGTCAAAACAAGCAAAACTGCAGAATACAACTTTGAATGATTAATCTAAATGGAAACCAAAAACATCAAAGGAAAAGTAATTTATCCAATATCCACTTCACAAAGTATTTCAACATCATATATATATATATATATATATATATATATATTAGTTCATATGATATCTGCCATAATTTTTTTGTAGTTATTAATTGTATATATAATACCAATGCATAATTCTATATGGAAATATACAAATATTAAACATTAAATCACTCCTCATGGTTAAGAAATTCAGTACTGCCCTCTATGAACTAATATATAAATACATTAGAGTTTGTATTTCAAAATAGCCAGATGAAAATTATTTCACTTTGAACTGACAGCTATAAAATGACATATATTGAAATATAAACAAACTCAAACAGAGGAATTGAAAATTTAGCAAGCAAAGATCTTAACTTTTTGCTTCAAACACACATTTTACTGTTATTATATAAGGAAAAAGTAAACATTTATAATTTTAATTTAAACCACCTAACACAAAAACTATATATATATAATACCAGTGTATAACGCTATACTGAAATACATATACAAATATTAAGCAATTAAATCATCCCACATGATTAAGAAATCCAGTACTGCCCTCTGTGAACTAATATATAAATACATTAGAGTTCGTATTTCAAAATAGCCAAGTCAAAATGGCGAACTCTAATGTATTTATATATTAGTTCACAGAGGGCAGTACTGGATTTCTTAATCATGTGGGATGATCCAGTACTGCCCTCTGTGAACTAATATATAAATACATTAGAGTTCGTATTTCAAAATAGCCAAGTCAAAATGGCAAACTCTAATGTATTTATATATTAGTTCACAGAGCGCAGTACTGGATTTCTTAATCATGTGGGATGATTTAATTGCTTAATATATATATATATATATATTATCTAATTATATATATATATATATATATATATATATATATATATATATATATACTTGAGATTGTTCATTTATATTTCAATATATATCATCTTACAGTGAACAGTTCAAAGTGGTAACATTTTTGAGCTGGCTATTGTGAAAGATGAACTCTAATGTATTTATTTATTAGTTCACAGAATATGGTACTGTGACTTTTTTAACAATGTTGGGTGATTTAGTGTTTAATATATATATATATATATATATATATATATATATATATATATATATATATATATATATATATATATATATATATATATATAATTGGTCATTAATTGAAAAGAAATGGAACAAAATGGCTAATTGCATCACTCATTTTATTTATACATTGAGGCGATTATCTGAGTTTGAGTCCCTAAATTTTGCCAGTTATAAATATATCACATTTGATAGTAAGATTAGTTTAACCTTTGTACATATCATTACCAAATGGTTGGTTTTATGTCCTCAATGTCATTGTTCCCATATTGCTGATTTCCTCAATATTCAAACTCTACAATTATGTGCATGATTGTAATAAGCTAGGGTGACAATTACCATAAGTTTAATATAAAACTGAAAAATTTTACATCTCAGTTATATGTGTGGTATGTCATGGACAATGAAAAGTTCGATAAATGGTAATCCATACATAATAGAAACTGAGACAAATGATACAGTGTGGATAACGGAAAACTAGATAAATGATATGGCATTTATAATGGAATGTTAGATAAATGATATGACATGGGTAATGGAAAGTTAGATAAATGACATGATGAAGATAATGAAAGGTTAGATAAGTAATATGGCATGGATAATGAAAAATTAAATAAATGACACTGCATGGATAATGAAAATTGTGATAAATTAGGAATGATACACAAATTCTAATTATATAAAATAAATCATTAACAACTTTATTTATGGTGGATAATTTACAATATTTTAGAAGAAATCAATTTGATATTTAGGTAAGTCAGATCATCCTTCATTTGATTCATATAATATTATGATCATTTCCATAAGCTTAGGTTGGTCACTCACTATCCACTCCAACCATGTTTTAGTCTAACAATGTACTTTATGATTATTATGATATGATCATACTGTTGCCCAATTTTTTTTCACTGACTTTAACTTTTCTATCTTACTCCATGGCTATGGATCATGATTTAATGCCTGCTACCTTCAGTTATAATATCCCCCACTTTGCATTACCAGTATTTATGTTAGCAATAGCCATCCATACTAGAGGTTTAGTCAGTCATACATAATATCAATAAATAATAATCATTAATTTAGCAATAATAATAAACATATAAAGTTGTCTGTACTAGTGTGAGTATTTAATATTTTATAGATAAAATCTCACCTCAACACAAGTCAGCTCATCCAGTTTATTAGTTAGTAGGTTTAGGGCTCAGAATCTAGATTTTATTACATTCAAAAAAATATAGTGATTGACCTAGAGTCCCTTCCCTACATAAATATAATTGATGACTATTAGGCTGGATATTTAATTCTTTTAATGAAAAAAATTTAGAAAAAAAGTTATAGAACAAAAATAATGTATTCTATATAATACATATATAATTTGAATAATTGAAATTGTTAGTCCATGTAGTTAGGTAGACTTCAGTACATTAATACACAGATGATAACATAGCTGGTTCCATCAAGATTAAGAAAATTTCTGTAACTTGGAAGCTGGTAATCCATTTGATGTTTTTTTGGTCAGTGGATGACCTGACAGTGGAGAGGCAATCTTCATTTGTTTAATGCTGTTTTGTCCATTCAAGTGAATATTGTCCCTTCCTGGTGATGGTGAAGACATTAATGTTGTTACTAGCTTATAAAGACCTATTATTCACAGAAATATGGCTGGCAGTTTTTCATCTATGACATTTAATGAGTTTTCTACTCCCACACCCTCTTATATTGCTTATATTTGATTGAAATTAATATTATCTGCTATAGATTAGAATGTGTTTGATTTTCTTTTATTTTGTTTCTTTGGGAAGCTAATAATTCTTCTTATGAGCTTTGTGTCACTGCATAATAAAAGTTTGCATAAATCAAGAAATTATGAATGTAAGTCTTTTCTACGAAAATATATTATTTTTTGGACCTGTACAAACTTCTACTTGAATGGTTTCTAATAACTTTAGAAAATATTTTTTTAATAAAATTATCAAATCATAAATTGAACATTATTTACATTTGATAAACATCAAAATAAACATTACTTACATTTAAGCATTAGTTTAACACATATTGATAGCTTAAAAAATATCTATTTACAAAAAAAAATTCAGTTTTTTTTTTTTTTTGCTTATCAGTCTGTGTCATGAACATGTTATATATAATACTGTGTTTCCATGGTTTACATAATTTAATTTCATTTAGTATCTAACATTTATTTAAAAAAAATAGTAATGTAATAACTTAAGTTTAGATCCCATTTTTTTGTTACTCTATTATACTACATTCATGAATTTTTCAGCTGAGCATGAGTTATTCTTATGTTGTAGTCAGTAGCTTTAACACTAGAAACAAACAAAAAAAAAACAAAAGGCAATGACCCAATCTACTTATAGTACAATTATTATATTTTTTAGATAACAAAGAGTGTTAATAGATTCATTAAACCTTTAATTAAGTAGATTTTGTTTCAGAGTCTTTGTTTTTAATAGGTTGGGACCATACTATATATATATATATATATATATATATATATATATATATATATATATATATATATATATATATATATCTATATATATAAAGAAAATGACTTATAAATTCAAGAAACACCAAAGGACTGACTTTCATCCGAAAGAAAAAACACAGTAAAATGGTGATATTAAAAAACTATATATTTGATAAAAGTCTACAAATTTAACAACCCCCATCTGATTGGTCACAAAATCTAACACATGATATTTAGCCAACCAATGACAAAATTATTCCAATGCATACTTAAAACAAAAAAAAAATACATTTTCTTTTAATCAAGCTTAAAATATATTTAAATTGAAATAAAAAAATAAAAAATCCAAAATTATATATATATGCATACATACAAAAGTAGATTGTGCTCATATTAATATCTGTTAAAAACTAAAATACTTATACATATTAATCAAAAATTATAGTTAGTGCAAAGGACAATAATTATTGATCATAATTAATTATTGACCTATATACGCATTAAACACAGATATTAAACATCCATATAACCAATCTTTACATAAAAAACTCATATAAGAAAAAAATTCACATATAATAAACCAAGTTGTTCATACAAACTTATTGTTGATAATATTGGTAGTTCTACAGAAAATATTTCAGCTTATGTTGATAATTTTATTAAATTTATTCCACTGTCATTTAATTCTTATATTAAAGATATTACTCATTTTCTTTGTGTGTTAGAGAATATTAAATCTGAATTACCAGATGATTGTTTTTGGTTACTTTGAATATTGTATAACTGTACACGAATACATCTCATGATAATGGAGTTGATGCTATTAAATGTGCTTTACAAGATAGAAAGTATGTTCATTCTTATTACTACTATGGTTGAATTAATATATTTGGTTTTAAGAAATATTTTTTTTTCTTTTGATTCTAGATACTATTTACAGAAACAACGTACTGCAATGGGTACAAAGATATTACCAAGTTATTCAAATATTTTTATGTCAAGTCTAGAATCCGCTATACTTGATAATGCTAGGCTGAAATTTCATACTTGGCTTAGATATATAGATTATATTTTCATGATATGGCAACATAATGAAGTTGAATTTCTTGATTTTTTAGGTTATTTAAATAATTTTAATAAAAATATTAATTTTAAAATGAACTTTTCAAATTCAATTGCTCATTTTCTTGATGTTGAAGTTATTTACAGTAATAGAGTTTTTACTATAACTGTATATAGAAAGCCCACTGATAATAACCACTATCTACATTTTTTTATAGTAACTGCCCTAAACATTTAAAGGCTAATATTCCTTATAGTCAATTTTTAAGAATGAGGAGGATTTGTAATAATGAGAAATTTCTTCAACATAATAATAGTATTTTATATAATAGATTAGTCAGTATGAGGTATCCTAAGACCTTATTGGATAATGCAGTAAGCAGATCTTCTTTAATTGATAGAATAAAACTTTTTTTATCTAAAAAGAGTATAAAACAATTAGATATTCAACCATTGATTCTTACTTTCAGTAGAGATTTACCCAATATTATTAGTATATTGGTGAAACATTTCAACATATTACACTCTACAGATTATATAAAATGTATTTTTTCTGATCCATCTAAGGTTGTATATCGAACATATAGGTCACTCAATGATATACTTGTCAAATCCAATTTTATTAGATGTTCTGTACAGGAAAAATGATGTTATCCATGTGAGGATAAAATGTTTTACATGTAAACATATTGTTGTGAGAAAAATGGTCCGAAGTACTAAGAATTGTAATTTTAAAAGGTATATTCCTAATTATGTTAAGGTAAAAGAGTAAATTTGATATATCTGATAGAGTGTAGTAGATGTTTAAATCAGTATATAGGTGAGTTAGCAAATAGTTACATGTCAAAATGTCTAATCATAGATTTGACATTTTTCATGAGAATAAAGATAGGCCAGTTTCAAACACACTTTAATTTACCAAGTCATTGAATTGATGATTTAAGAGTAGTATTTCTACAGGAGGGTTTTTCTTCTACAAGAGAGAGAAAACAAAATGATAGTTTTTTATTTATTTTTAAATTCAAGACCTTAGACTCACATGATTGAATTTAAACATTTAAACATTGGGACTATTACATTTTTAGGTTACCTAGTCTCCGAAATATTTTTATATGTAAGAGAGTTTTTTTTTTTTATATTTGAATTTTTTTTTATATGAAATTTTTTATGTAAAGCTTGTTTATATGGATTTTTAATATCTATGTTTAATTGGTATATAGGTAAATAATTAATTATTATAAATAATTATTGTACTTTGCACTTACTATAATTTTTGATTAATTTGTATAAGGATTTTTGTTTTTAACAAATACTAATATGAGCACAATCTATTTCTGTATGTATGCCAATATATATATATATATCCACTAGAGGGAACTTACCGATAGTTCTAAACAAGCTTTAATTTATAAGTGCCGAAAAAAAAAAAAAAGAATTCAAAATCTCTACCGGAAAATCATCATCCCCATACCAATTGTTTTTGAGTTTATGGCTCACATCAGTGACGAGTTAGAAATCCAGATACTAGATTTAAAATACAAACTCAACAATCAGCACTTAATTAATACATTACTTTCAATGTGTAAACCTGATTTTTTCAGACATGTAAATGTCTTCAAATCCAGCCTTCCAAACCAGATAGTTATATGGGTCTAAACTCAGTTCATTTTCACCATATATTAACAGCTAAAGCAATATAAAATTACAAAAGCCTTCAAGGGTACACTTATAATAATAAATAAAACAAGAAACAAATTGTGTAACTTGGTTTCAAGCGTATATTAAAATGTTCACTAGAGGTAGTTTACTCATAGCTCCAAAGAAGCTTTAATTTGTAATTGCCAAAAGAGAAAGAATTCAAAATCACTATCAGAAAATCTTCAGCCCCATAAGCTCAAAAATAATTGATTTGGGGATGATGACTTTTTTATAGAGATTTTGAATTTTATAAATTAAAGCTTGTTTGGAACTATTGGTAAGCTTCCTCTAGTGAACAATTTAATACAAGCTTAAAAGCAAGTTACACAATGTTTCTTGCAAGTTACACAATCTGTTTCTAGTTATATATTTAACCGGATTTATTTCCGATTCAATGGTTTTATTACTAATGTTAAAATTTCTTATTATTATTTAATAAAAAAAAATGTACGTGTATTAAAACATATACTCAGTTATATTTAAATAGAGCATTTTAATTTTTGTTTATAAAATTGATTTTTGTAAAAATATTTTACTTTCACCACCTGTTTTAATCAAGTTGATTAAAAACAGGCAAGCTTGCTAATTATATATCCCTGTTTGCTTTTATTTTAATCATTTTTAAAGTTAATGCTAAAAAGTGGAGGTTTAATTGCATTGTCGTTTTTGTTTCAATATCCCTGGTTGGAATTCTTAAATTAGATTGAGCGGGAAATTAATATTTGCCTTGCCTGAGATATATAATTAGAGACTAATGAAAGTTTTTCGCGGGAAATGTAGTGAGGCAAGGATAGCCCGCCAATTTTTAGATAGAGGAGACTCAGTATAGAAATAGACACTCGGATTATTGCCTCCTGAGAGTCACACCATTTTGGATAGCAGTTCGGACATTTAATTCCTGCTAAAAACTTAAACCATTATCGACAAACTTCATTACTGTGCAAGATGTCAAAATTTACCACTATGAGTTTTGCCATCATTAGAATGTCTTGCTAATTTAAACAAAGGATGGACCCACGCCTACCAGCTCTACTTCAGTCATGCCATGAGCCTCTAAAATAAACACTGCCTCTACCTTGCTGCTGTCAAAGGACCTGAAAATGGACTAAAGATAAATGTGTGCACTCTATGCTTTGTCGTAAGATGAAATTTTCTTTTATTCTTTCCAGGGTAAATTTCTTTTCAGTAAATCTCTGCTCAATCTAATAAACCTGTAATCTAAATTAATATTTAACTTCATATTGATTAGCTATATTTATTCTCTTTTGTTGTACTTTGTTGTGTGTCTTGGAATCTTAGTTTTAAGATTCCAAGTTTGCTTTCAGTTGTTATTTATTGGAGAGTAACGTGTGAGTTTTTTTATTTTATGCCTTCTTTTACTAAATGCTTTGACAGTTGCATATATTTTGAAAGCTTACCTGTAATTATTTTAGTAGCCTGAATTAATTTTAAATACTGTGTTTGCGCTTTGGCAAATCACCAAATCTTTTGGCCTGTGACTTTATTTTCATAGTCTTCATTTCTTATCTCTATGAAAGCATAAACTATAATTGTTTTTGCTTTGTAAGTTTATAAATCACCCGTAGGAAGACAATATTTATCCCTTTTGTAAATTACAGGTGAGAGAGACTTTCGCTGCTAAAGCATTTATAGCTTTCATATTTTCGTACACATGTATACTCTCCGATAGATTTATTTTGTATTTACGTGTATAGTTTAAAATTTATCAGAGCGTGTACTCAGAACTTGTATCATAAATTTATTGTTTATTATAATTATTGGTAATTCATTTCTTTAAATTATGGGGCAGATGTAACTGATTTTCTTATGATTTACTTGTTTTCTATTGAGACCATTAATTCTTAGATTAGTTTTGCCAATCGTTTGGTTGGGGAGTCTCCAGTTTTATTTATTTGTTTTCCATTCATTCTGAAGCATATTTGTTGTGGTTCTTGAGGTAAATCAATCATCTTTGCTTTGAATGTAGTTTTAAGATGCAGCTTCTACTAGCATATGACATTTTGGATCCTGATACATTTGTTTGTGGTTTAAAAAAGCTCACTGGTGCTGGTTTTGTTGATTTATTTCAAGAACGTATTGTTTTCATACCTGTGAATAGGAAAACCAACATTTAGGTGACTTTTCTTTTGCTGAATGAAAGTGCTTCCTCCCAGTAGAATTAGTTATTAGAGAGTCAGTAAGTCTGCTAGAGAAATGTGTTTAGTCTTTCTAGTACATGCCTGAGATAACCCTATTGATTTTCGTGTAAACTTTTCTTATAAGTTATTTTGCTTTTAAATAAAAGTTTAAAATTTGTTTAAACTTAATTTGGCTGAAGTTTGTCTTTGTGCTTTGATTTTATCAACTGTCTAAACAATATTTAAGATATCTTGTTCCTCCTTGAGTTTAGTTTGGTGCATTTTGATTCGCATATCCTGTCCACCCTTAAAATAAATGTCTAGTTCCGATTTTCAGACTTGTGGCGCCTTCGTGGTCAGTATATGCGAATCTCAAAGATCTTTCATCTGTCACAATATATATATATATATATATATTATAACCTACGCTCACAACACCGCTCATATACATTATATGAATAAATGCTCAGGGTGCCAGTTCTATTAATGAATAGAACAATATAATAACATATCTGATATAAAATTATTCTGAGGCTCTTTACCTATGTCTACATTCAGATCAGCTCAGTGGGAGGTTATAGGAAGTTCAAAAAATATATAATTATAAATAAATGAAGGAAAAATATTATAAAACATTAAATAAAATATAAATCCTTTTGTTAATTAACTGCATGATAAAGAATAACAATGTTTATTTGTACAGACTATTAAAATATCCTTTCAACTTAATTTCTTTCATCATCCAAGTATAATATATATATATCAGGTTGATATAATTATATCACTAAACAATTCTATGACTTGGTATGTCATCATCTAAACAGCTACCTTAATGCTATTCAAGGAATATACAATAAGATCTCAGGGAATTAAAAAAAAACACAGTTGAATTAAAGAAACTACATTGGCCCACAATTTATAATTCTAACTTATAACAAAATGTAATGAGATAAATTGACTAAATGTTTTACTGTGTTTAGCAATTAGATAACGACATAAATAGGGTCTATTTTAATCTCACATCATCATCTAACCAATACATTAACTAGGCAACCTTTCTTATACGTTTATCAAGTGGCAATGTTTCTTATAATGTTTGGATTGAGGAAACAATATTATCAGACACCAGAATACTTAATATCATAGCTATAAAACAATATATTTATTTTATAATAGATATATGAATTGTGGAGATGTGGAAATTAGTACACAAATGTATACAATAATAACTCGACACAGTTTTTTTAATAAATAAACAAATCATTTATTACACTGAAAATTTAATTTAACATAATTATTTTACAATAAGACTACTTGTCTTAATAATTTTAATTCTCATATAAATCTTTGGACATCAGTTTGGGATTATCCCTATTATATTATATTATTTATTATTCATACCTTTTTGAAAGCAAAATTAACAAACAAAACTTGAATATTCTGACTTTGAATACCTGCTTTGCTTAAGCATTTCATCTAAACATAACATTAGCTAAATAATGTATCATATTATTGCTACAATAAATATTTTGAGAGGATTTACTATCGATTAATAAAAAAAAAATCAAATTAGCATATTTGGCCATCAACAAAGCAACTTTCTTTAACTAATTAAATAATCATTTTTAATTACATACACTTTTCATGCATAACAATAAAATCTCATCCATTCTGATGATTGATGATTTATAACTTTATGTTAAATGAATATAATGTATTTTAAAGCGTTTATTTCCTGTTTTAATTTCAATAACATTATACTTTATATTCGCAATATTGTTTATATTATGCGTGTGTATCATATTCCAAGCAACAATATTAGAAAACAATCTTTTCTACACATTATCAATCCATTGAGGAAATATTAAACAATTACTTCATTTCGGACAATGTCGTAAACTAACCAACAAAATAAGACACTAATATTATATCAAGAATTTAATTTAATTATTTATCTGGCCACATACTAAATAACACAGAGCTATATTTTCATGATTATACAAACTAAACGTTCCAAGGGAAATTCACACGAGGAGCAAATAAACTCTTTGTTTAACACTTTGACAAAAATCATCTAATTCTGAAATTCACTATTGGTGTGGGACTTTTTTTCATCACCATGACTATAAGAAAAACATCACTCAACTTCCTAAATATCATTTCATACTTCAACAATAACTCATCTAATTCTGAAATATACTATTGGTATGGGACTTTTCTTCATTTACCAGGACCATAAGAAAACATCACTCACTTCAAAAATATCACTTCATAATATGCATACAATATAAAATAGGCTCTACTTATGGAAAATTATTAAAATATACTACATAGGCAAAATCTCTTATCCCTACAAACATAGAACACATTCAGAATAATTTCCATTCCCAAAGCTCTTCGACGTATATAACATTATATATTTGCTGGCTGATAAATACATACAGATAACCTACAAATCCCTTCAGTTCTTTACAATACAACAACATCCGAAATTTATATGCAAAATATCTATAAATTGGACTTTTATTAAGTAAATGTAATAATTGCGCAAAATACAAATACACGCATAAATAAGAATATATAAAAAAATAATTCTAAGTTATATACTATGCAAGCAACACAGTAATTAAATAATACATTAAAATATAAAACTTATAATTCCAAATAAACTTTAAACCATTTTTAAAATTTAATAATCATAAATATTACGAACGATATTTCTTTACTATCCCTAATATTACGAACGATATTTCTTTACTATCCCTATCCGACTATTTCTATTATATGTTCGTTGATTTAGAAGCAAGAACTCTCTCTTTGAGACAAGAAAATATATAAAATACATATACACTTCTCTTTAATAATATAATGAAAGAGAAAAAAGAAATACATTTCTTTCTTTTACCCTTTTTAAAAGAAACATAAAAACATGTTGAATAAAATCAATTTTATCAGCGTATCCACAATTTGTGAAAAACGCATCCCGAGACGATCTAGAAGTACATACTAGCACAAAATTATGCACAAAACATAATAATAAATATGTCTATCTATCTATTATATATAGTAATGATGACAAGTAATATATAAAAAAATAAAGAAAACATAAGTCATTTTGTTCTTTGGTTTAAAATAAAAAAAATTCACTTGCAAAATCTTCTCCGAGTTCATTAAACGATACAGAGATAGATTCCAAACTGAATTCATGTTTATTAAGAATAGGAAACATAAAAAAAATAATCATAATTTAAATTTGATCCAGTATCTCCAATGTTCTTAGTGTAACTAATTGAGCTTACCACACCATACGTAAGTAATTATTCTTTATCATGACGGAAATATGAAAGACATTTTCAGCTACAGTTGTACAATTATTTAATCCACTCCGTAATAGTTTTTAAATTAAATAAGCAATTGTTCTTAATAAATTTCTTAAATAACATTTGTTTTTCCAACATTTTATAAGCTAGCATACTTATAGTTATTTTTAAACATTGCAAATTAATATGTCATAATACATTGGTAATTCCACAATTAATAATAATTTGTTTTATAATGCATCCATATCGAAGAGAACATAAATATACCGCATTCCCGTCCTTTCATTTGATTTAAGTACATATTTAATAAGTAGTATCCTTTAGTTATTTGGGGTAATTCACATTTTATTTCTTTCATAAAAGCACATATTATTTTAGAAATTCTCAATAAATAAATAAAATCATTTTTCCGTAATGAATTTAAGTATGGCATGATATATTAAAATACACATATCCTTTAATTTAACTTTTGTAAAAGTAAGATATAAGATATAATGAAAAATTAAAATAAATTCTGTAAAAATGTTCTGCACACATTTCCAAAAGATATTATAAGATACATGTAGATTAGTTAGATGATTATAAAGTTCATGCATTCTATCTTCCTTCTTAATGCTAAATAAATAAAGTAATGCAAGCTTAATATTATAGATATACATTTTAAAGTAGTAATAAGTATGGGGTGGTTAACTAAAAAGTTTAAATTAGGTAAAGAAATGAGAACTGATATACCTGCTTATATTCTAGCCTGACATGCTATTTGAAGACCTTTTCTGTACTAGAATTTCCTATGACTTTTCTTGAAGTTTACTTTAAAGCCTTTAAAATTAATTTGACTTCTGGAAGAGATATATATTTGTTATAACAGAGAAGAATAATATACTGGCTGCAATTATAACAATAATGAGCAATTTTTAATAAAGACTATTTGTTAAATAGATATCTATTCTCTCCATCAAAAGGTCATCTGCACTCAAAAAGGTTAACTCCACCTTTTGCACTGAAGCTAATTTAATATGCAAGAAATCTTCTCTTAAAAAAAATTTTGACCTTCACAATTAAATTAAAAAAAAGTAATAATATTTTTTTTTTTTTTTACAAACTTGAAATAAATGAATATTAATTAACTGTTTAACCAAAATGATTAATAATTTATTTAACTTCTAAAATAATCTGCTGATCCAAATATCCATTAATCATTGGAAAAACATATTTGTTAAATTATTAAAGATAATTACTGTAATTTAAATGTTTTTATTGTAAATGTGCTATTGTTTGCTGTTATTAAAAGGTGAGAATGAAATGAAACATACTATAGGTATACACTCACACATCTATACTGCAGTCTAAATATTCACTTATTTTGATTAAATGCAACTAATCTGGTTATGGGTTAAACATATTTTATTAATCAATATCTGAACATGGGTAGATGTCAATGAACCATAGATCAGGAAAACATTCAAACAATTATTAGACACCAAAATAAAATAACTTTGCATCCTACTAACAAAATATACCAATTCCCATAATAAATAATTCCTCTCTCTTGTATTAAATACTTCATTAACTATAATAATAATAACAAATGCTTATAAAATGGTTAATCAAAATGCATAAGCAATCAACACCTAAAGTTTTAAACAATTTCCAGCAAAATCTTAAAATGTTAAGGTTTATTTCATTTTTAAATACAATGCGGTTACCCATTGTTGATATATTATGACTTACTTGCTTGTGCCCATTCAGAGGGTCACAATATATATATATATATATATATATATATATATATATATATATATTGTGACTCTTCCGTATATATATATATATATATATATATATATATATACACCACATCAAACACATTAAAAGCACACTTACTTAATTCAAACCCAATATCCACAACTACATTCTCCACTTATAATATAAATCAAGCTAAATGTATAATGAAAAAGAAATTCAAATGAAACTTAGTACCAAAAGATGACATGTTCACAAGTCAAGTAGTTTAGAAACAATCATTCGTTTCTATAATTAAACGTTTATTTTTTTATAGGTGGACATTTAACAAATGTATGATAAATACATAATCTAAACCAAACTAAAAAAAATACACATTAATAATTACCTTTGTTGTAAAAACTCAATTGGTGTTTAATTTATACACATTACAATGAATGACTTATTAAATTTAAGGACAAACGAAAAAATTTTAAAAAAACTTAAAGGAAACAAATAATAAACATTTTATTGTTATTCATCTATCATATATATATATATATATATATAACCTTACCTCGCCTCCACTCCCCAACAGTAATAAAGAGAGAGAAATCTATATGTGTGATGATGTATTTACCCGGGCACCAAAGTGTAACTATCAATTATCTGTAGTGTCCACTAGAAATCACCATTGCCTGATGAAGCTTAAGTCCATGAAGGAGGCAAATCATTAAAAAAATTCAAGAAAATTAATAATAATAATATTTTTTATATTATAACTAATGTTTCTAGTTCTTAATTTTGAAGTCAGTAATTATTACACAAAGCAACTTTTCTCCACAGGCTCACAGATAAGACTAATGAATCCACACAGCTATATGATTTCACATGGACACTATAAAGTGTCATTTCATTACTTCAGGTGTTTAGTTTTATGGAGGTTGATCGGTAATCCATGCAAAGGACCTCATGAATTAAAAAAAAAATTTGAAATCTTATTACTTAAATAAAAGAAGAGGAGAAATTTTCACTCATTCCCCTCCCTTTTTAATACATTAATTATCTCTTTATTCCTCACATCGATCACCCTCAAACAGTTACAATTATTTACATTTAAATGTTTATGTTCTCCATCATATCTCTACCACAAGCATGGCTTTTCACCATGTCACTTTAAAGACACACACATGATTGGAATGTACAATATATTACTCAATTACTTTTGGCTGTTATATTATACCAGCAATGACCATTTTGTTATTTAAAAGTTTAGAATCATAAATACTCTCGTTCATAGAGTCTTGACCTATGATGCGGAGCAACAATTAATCACATTCAAATCCATTGCAGATCCCTATCCCAACAACTTTAAGTCGGATAAACATACACTCAATTTAAAAGCTAATGTCTAGTCTTAACTAAATTTAACAATACGAATCATAATAACAGTTATAAACATTATTAACTGCTAAGCTGTTAATTAAATGATATACTTATTTCTAATAAATTTTGTTTATAACTTTAGCGACTGGGAATGCATCCAAATATCAAGAGTTGAGAAGGGACTTTATGTCCACTCGTAACATTAGTCAAAGTTCAGTGAATTGAACTAACTAAGTATTAAATTTGCAATTAAATCATTCTCTCGATGTTTGCAATATGATCACTATAGTTTTAAAAAGATATGCTTTATCAGATTAATTCTCAAATGTCAACATATAAAATGTATTAATTATTAATAATATCTAATAAAGATGTTTCATGACACATCTGTACTGGAAAATATGAAATGTTTTCTATAAGTTTTGTATATTAGATTTCTGGAATTAATGGATATGGGTAATTATTATTGGATACCCAAGCATTAAGACACAATATAAAGTTTAAATTTTAAAACAAAATATATATTAACACAAATAAAATGCCAAATATTACAATAAAAAAATAAACATCATAGCAATCACCTAGCAAAGAAGAATACAAAATAATAATTAAAAAATATTTACAATAGATCTCCCTTCTGGCTACGATTATAAAATTTTCACAAGGCTTATCCTATCTCAACCCATCTGAATAATGACTTTTAGATACTAGTACTTGGGACAAATAATTATTTTATAATACAAATGACTATCAATTATTTTGACCCGTAATATACCAATTTTAAATTCATTATATTCTATCTGAAATGGTGCTTCCGCAATATTGCAACAAATATAATTATTGTCATTATTAATTAGCTTATAACACTTCTAATTTTTTTTATAACAATATCTGCTGCTTACACTAAGAAATTCATATTTTGAAAGATAATAAAAATTGCATTAATTTTAAGATTTTAGTTTATAATGCATTTTGCGAAGTATGACTTCCCAATACTTAATACTTAATATATATTTGGTATCTGTGTGATAGTTTAATAAGCTATATGTACGCATACACATGTATTGAATAATATATATAGCCTGACACAAGTTTCTACCATGTTCTTACTATCCAGTGATGACTTGCTCCAGCATGATGCCGGGATGATGCGCATTGCTTGCCTGACTTCGAACAATTAACTATGAAGTTGGAATAATGATTGGTTCACTCATAAGCTAGAACTAAGCTCAGCTACTCAGTACATCAATTTATGAAAATATGATAGTAAAAATGAGTCTCTCAATTAAATAACTACTCTTCACTAATATGCAATGACCTAACAAACAGTAAATAATAATTTATCATTCAATCCAGGCAAGGATAATAATAATACGTTCATAATAGAAAATAATTTAATAAGAATTTCTTGGTGATAGCACATACCTTCTACTTGAAGCTATAAAGTATGTGAGGAACATGTTGCTGCACATATGTAAGAGGTATGCTCTAAAACACCACATTGTACAACCATATAAAATATTTCTCTTATGAAGCAAATATAAAATAATGGAGCTGGGATATATCATCGACCTCCTAAATACTTTTAACTATAAATATATTTAATCATGAGATAGCTATGCTCCACCTCAACCTCTGAGGTGGTAAGAACTAAAATCACCTCCAACAAACAAAGGTCATTTCTTTTCTCACATAACATAAAGGGTATCATATTATTGATGTGTGAACCTATTAGTCTAATATGACTAAAATAATTTTATATAAATGATAATTCTATAGACTAAGAAATGGGTATCCTTTACTTTTTAAATACACATTTCAAATAAACTCACTCTCTCCAGGGCATAGCAGTCAAATACTTGAAAATATATGTGAATTAAAGCAATACAGAAATATTAATTTTAAACCTGTTATCATAATAACAGTTTAAAAATAACTTTCTTCAGACTTCACATTCTCCTAGCATTTCATAGCAAAAATATTGGGTCATGCAATTATATAACAAATAAGGTATATTTTCTTTTCTGGCATAGGTTTAATATCAGGTCAATTTATAACACTTAACTAAGAATATGTAATGGAATAAATCTAACATATAGCATAATAACAAATATAATAAATATTTTTTTATGTAAAGTCTCTTTTGGCACACAACACAATTGGCAACAGTTCTCTATTGATAAAGTTATCCATATTGATAAAATACACATATTATTGTAGTGTTTTCGTGGAGTTAAAACTCAGCTGAAATTGCATAAATAACGTTGGACTCATAGAGGTTTATAACTTAGTTACTTTATTATTATAGTAAACAAAAAGCATTTATAATATAAAATTAAGATACAAAAAAAAAACAAGGATTATTAACATTACAATTGTGTTATCAATTATTTGATGATACATTAGATTGTTTATTTATGGTGGAACTAAAACAAGATAGTCCCTTTCAATTACATTGTATTGATGCAGTTACTGATATTTTAGCAGTCCTTAGATTCCAACTATTTTATGCAGGTTGTTAACTGTTTTATTTTCTCTACTTTTAACACTTCATCCTTAACATTTTCACTCATGGGGGAGTATGCTAATTGGGAAAAAAATTTCCCAAGTGAAAAAGGTTCTTTTTCTATTTCACTCTTTTTATCAATGCTTCTTTACTCACCATTCCCTCTAGTCATTATTTCTACAATTAATCAGTCTTACTATTCAGTGATCTCCTCCTCACTCTAGAACATAGACTTTTACTCTTATTAGTAATCTGCATTCTTGTGAGTTTCTGAGAAAAGGAGGTCTCTCACTTTTCTTGTCTGTTTGATTGTGTGTAGAGATAGTGGAACCTGTTCTTCCTTGTATCATACTTAATGTCTCTGGTTCCACAAGAACATTTTTTCTGTGAAATTCATGATAGCATTTCCTTTCCTTCTTTGTTAATGATTCCCACTGGTGATTAGTTTCAATAAGAGTCTTGTTATCATCTAAGGGTGTAACTGCTGCTCTGCTTTTTATGCGATTTACACGTTTCTGTACAGAAGGACCATTTTCCAATATTATGTTATAAATAACTCTGGAGATCAGATTTATAATAAATATGGGTGTTCATTTCAGGAGCCTTCAGGATTCAATAACACACACCTCTTAATACAGTATAACATTTCTATTTATTATTATTCTTTCTTGCCTTTGCAAAAATTTTTAATGTCCATTTATTTTAATCAACAAATCAATATAATATATTTCGTTTTGACTGTATTTTTTTAATCAGCTGGAAAAGCCATCGATTTTGATAAATTACATTATTTTGACAAATTATCTGAAAATTATGTGGTTTAATGACTCTACAGTAAAAGTTAATTATTAGTTTTTTTATGTAATTTAAAAAAAATGTATTACATAAAATAAAAATAGTAATACAAATATAAAATTAAAACTAATTTCATTTATCAAAATACACTTATTTTAAAATATTTATTTATATTTTTCTGGTATCTCTATGCATGCACACACACAGTAATGACCTAACTTGACCTTCTTTAGTTAATTATAACTTGTTAATGACTACAAATAAAAAAATATCAAATAATATTATATTAGAAATAAATAAAACAGGAGTTATTTTATGATACAGTTAACATCATCTATTATTATTTTAAATAATAACCTAAATATTTACTTTGATAAAAATTATTTCTTATATCTTCTACAAAACCAATTATAATTATGTTACTTACTTTGCACATATAATTATATAAATTTTATTAAATATCACTACATTACCAATTGCTAAGACATCTTATTCACAAACAATGCAATTTCTTCTTTTTATCATTATTTTTTTCTAAAACAGATAAGTGCATTAAATGGTTGAGCTAAAATAAATTCGGAACTTATTGAAACCAGATGAGGCTTCACTTATGTACAACATTCCCATAGTTTGGGAAAAAATAATATAGAAATAGTAATAATTACAATTGAAACATGTACACTCTTTTAATTATCATCTAACAAGTAATGGCTAAAAATTAACTTGCATTGTTACTAAATTACACCTTTAGTCTAGGATACTTAGTTTTACAAATCTCTATATTTTCTTGGGGTAAGGTATAAGGCTTCTGGCAGTGTAGGTACCTCTCGTTCCTTCAGGGGTGGACACTAGGAAAAAATTCTATTTTACTTGTTTGGTTATTTATTAGGGCCCTTTGTACAATTCATGGAACTTTCTAAATAATTTTTTATGAGAGGCCTACTTAGTCTATTGCCACCTTACTCTTTTCCCTGGTTACATTTCTATTTGGGATTGTTTGCATCTCACTAGTGGATGGCTGATCAATCTCTATAAACCTTTTTAACCTAGGCCTACTAATATGAGAATTTCTCTTACTATATACTCTATTTTTATCCCTGTATTTTTTTCTCCTATTATATTGTGGCATAACCAACACATTTACACTATTTATAGGAAGTTGGAACTCCCTATTGGCATTTGTTCTAGCTTCCAAGTTTTTATCACTTGCCTTTAATGAGTCCAGGATTCTACTGCATCGTTGATCATATGCTGATCTGCAGCAATAAGGACCTATTTTATGTGGTGTGGCAGATTATGTCTAATAATTCTGACTATTTGAGGCTGTGACAAGGGATAAGCAGTTAAAGTTTTAAGCTTAATTGCCTGGTTCCTAAAAAATGTGTGTAACTCCCCTTATGTATAGTGTATTTTTCCTGTAATTCTTGATACCTAATATTGTCTTCGCAGTCTTCTCTCCAGACACTTGCCAAGATCAAATACTTAAATTGACCAAAGGTTTAGGGCTTATCAAACATAGACTGCCACCAATCCCTTGATGCAAAACATAATGGATTGCTTGTAATCACAATCTTTTCCTCTTGTGACAACCTTCCCAATGCAAATAAACTCCTGAGACTCTGCAGATATTCATAGGTGTTTTCTAAATATTCCCCTATAAACATCTTTATCTGCAATAATCTTAAAGCTAATGAACTTTGACTGTCCATATTGAAAAAAATTCCTATTTCTATTCTCCTCTAACTTGTCAGAGCTTATTCTTTTCTGTCCTTCTAGATGATTTAAATCTGGTTTTTGATAACAACCTTCATCATACTCAAAAATTTTCACTTTAGGATCAGTCGAGGTTCCCCTTTTAAAACTATCTGCATCACCCCCTATTCTGAGGTCTCCACTCTCTTTACATTTCATCAATATTTTTATACATAATTTGTCATAATGACACTCCACATCTTCATCCTTGACACTCTCCTGATCAGCACTACTCATTCTTCCTTTACTTCCTTATTTAATCTTTGATACATGTCATCTATTTCTCTTAATTTCTCCTGCACCTTCTTTTGCAAACTATTCAAACTAGGATTAGGCTGTGTCTTGATGCTTTATATCTCCTGATTAACTTGACTTATATAACTCTCTATCTGATGATTTACCTCTTTTAACTTTGATTTTATTTGATAAACCTTACAATCTGAATTTAATTACAATTGTTTGAATTGTTGATGGACATCTTCAACTCTTCTGACATTTTCTGATCAATTCTATTTTCTATCTTTTGGGATAAATTTTCTTCAACTTGAACTTTGAATATCTCCACTTCACTAGAAAAATTCTGCAATGATAACTTCACCTTCTCATCTATTTCATTTTTCCAACTTTCTACTTTTTCCCACATCTGTATACACTTATTTTCCACTCCTTCTATAACATTCCCCTGATCTGTTTTTTGATCCTCTAATTTATATTTTAAATATTTTATCTGATCTTTACAATCTTCAACATTATCATGAGATTTTATAGTAAGACTTTCCAATTTACTCAATAATATATCATATTGGCTCTGACAATCCTGCTTTATACTTTACATTAACTCTTCTTACTTTTGTGCAATTAACTTGATCTCATCTAATTGATTATGTATAGTCTTTTCAGCCTTTTGAAAAGTTTCTTTAAAATGGAGTCGTAATTCCACATACCTTACTTCAGTCCTTTTCAAATTATTATTTATATTTCTAAAATTTGCTTTAAATTCTTTTCTACATTTCTGAGATTCTTCCCTGTCTTTCAGAAATCTTTCCTAAATTTTTGAGATTCTTCTCTATATTCTTCTCTGACTTTTTGAGATTCTTCTATCTGCATATCTAATTTTAAATTCAAATTAATGCATCCATCATTGCATTTGAAGATTTATCTTCAACCCTAACAACTTCTGGAATACTCACACTTAAATTTTCATTCCCACCTAATAATTCATTACCCAAGTAAGGAACCTGAGTATCAGGTAATGGTAATTCTTGGGACACTCCTGAACTATCAAGGATTTCAATAATTTCCCTTTGACTATCCATGGTACTTTCTTTTCTAAACCTTAATTATATTTCTTATAAATAATAATAATAATAATAATAATAATAATAATAATAATAATAATAATAATAATAATAATAATAATAATAATAATAATAACAACAACAACAACAACAACAACAATAATAATAATAATAAGGTATCCATTTCCTGACACCTCCTAACAATCAAAACCACAGCAATAATGTCACAATAAGGAACATTTTACTCTCACAATTACTATCATTATATGTTTTGTTATTTTTTATATGAGTCTTGGTTCACAAATGTTCAAATAAATAAAAAATAATAATTATTTGTTAATAAACTTCATTAACTAAACAATAAACATCAAATGACAGATAATACAGATATTTTAATCTCATAATATGAGTAAATTCAATACAAAATCAAATATTTATTTGTATGAAGACAATCCACTAACTACACATATCATAATACATCAATGTTTTCAAATACCATTTTAATTTATACATGTTAATGCTAATTAGCTCTAATTAGTGCACTAAACTACCTTGACTAATTCTCTTTCAATTAGTAAATTTGAAAAATCTACATAAAATTAAAATTAACAGGAAAAATGACTTCAAACAAAGTCAGCAAAACCTAACAAAGATCCATCAACATCTTACAAGTGCCTACACAACATAAATCAGGACCTAAATGTTTGACACCAATTGTAACCAGCAATGACAGGGGGGAGGTAGGTGGCAAAAATATGAAAATAATGAGGAAAGAATGATAATGAAAAACAAAAAAAAAGGAAGACAAATAAATGAAAAAGAAAGATGAGAAATGGAAGATGATATGATAGAGGGCTCTAATTGTAACCTTAATTAATGAAATGAAAAGACAGAGAGTAGGTGTTGATGATGATGAAGATAAGATTAAATGATGAAAATATAAGATAATATGCAGATGAAGATAAGATGAAGTAATGGAATAAAGAGGAAGATGATGTGATAAGAGAAAAAAATGATGTAATGAAAGAAAGATGAATGATGAAGATAACGATGAACCAATTATCCTAATCCAATCTGTTTTAAAAAGAAAAGATGGAAGATGAACAAATGGTGAAAATATTAGATAAAAATGAAGATGGAAAAGGACGAAATGAAATAAAGATGACAAAATAAAATGAACTAATCTATTCTAAACTATTTGAAAGGAAGAATATGAAAGATTATTATACTATTAGAGACTTCTAATGACTTGTCTAAGTGGGGTTACAATAAAAATCAAGGATGATTAATGATCCAGAGATATACAATCAGACAGAAACCAAATCCAACACTAATGAAAATAAGTACTGGGGTATTTTCACTAATTTAACATGAATAATATAAAATACAATTTAAACCATTATTTAATAATTATTAGAATCAGTGCTCTATCAAATCATATACTCTGAATAAAACAAATGATACTTTGTTAGAAGGACTATCTCACTAAATTATATTAACAAGGCAACAAGAATAAATAATCTCAGCAGTTTTAAAATTAAATTCTTGTGCAAGATAAATGTTTGAGTTTCCTAAAGATGATTGCTAGGATAAATAAACAAGTGAGTGATATATTGGCTGACAATAAGATAACTATCTTATGTTCAATCATGGAGTAATAAACAAAAAATATTAATCCAAAGATTTGATTAATTAATCTAAGTTTAAATTAATAACGGCCTATTACCCATGTAATCACTCAAGCAATGAAAAAGACAAGGGTACTTTTTATGCCTTTCCCCATACTCACTGACAACCTATTAAGGACCTTAAATGCAATTGGATTTTAAAATTTTAAAAATATACAAGATACTGTTTGATAATGTCCAGTTTGAAAATAGTAAATATTCTTTTGAATCACTAATATTCTTCATCTCATTTCATAATCTTCATTCTGAGAAGATATAATAATAATATAAAAAATACAACTTTAAAATTAGCATTCTATTAAATATCTGTAACTATGTGATTATCTGTTACTGTGATTTAATCTGGGAATCACCTAGATTAGCATACATTTATATAATTTAATCGAGTATAAATATATCTTTTATATAGTTTATAAAAGTTTTGTGAACCTTTGGAACTCAGTGCAATATTCCATACAAAAGAAAAAACTAACAAAAACGAAACTTTTTAAATAATAATAATAATTTGGTTTATTAATAACAATAAAAAAATATTTACAAACAAAAATACTGGAACAAACATTGCCAAGATAGTGCTGGAATCTTTTAAAATATTTTGACTCTCAAACTTTGTTTTGACTTACAAAATTATAACATTTTATCTAACTAAAGTTAATGTGTATTCCTCCTTATTTTTTTTAAAACTGTTTATTTTAATAAACACACAAAAATGAATAAATAAATACAAGAGTAAGCAGAGGCTATTTGATATTAAACTCTAATATCCTTAAATAATTAGAGATTCTAAATCCTTTACATTTTAATTACAATGGTATGAGTTTAACAAACATAATTCTATTTTGATTGGCATATTTAATAATACTGTTGTGTCATTTAACAACCAGAAAAACACACTAATAGGTTTATAATTACTACCCTAAGCTAAGCAAACACTAAGCTCGGATTAGCATATACAGCATATAATTTAAATTTTTATTAGTTACACTGACACTAATAAGATTACAGCTAATGATGCATTTAAGTAAATTTCTAGCTAACTTTAAACTAAACTAGATGCATGAGCCACTCACTTATCAAAGGTAATTTATACACATATTTCCAAAAATTCTGTCCACATAAAATTATTAAACCAAATGTTTTAAAACCGAAATTTAAAAGACTTACAATTCCAGTGGTGAAAACTCTGGATGAACATATTAAACTTAGTATGTGTGTATTGCCACTTATAATCATATGCATAATCTACATACTTAAAATAAATATAAATTATTGTTGGATGGTTTGCGGATGAAAAACTATCATAACAACACAATTCAGATATACCTTTAAGCATTAAATATATATATATATATATATATATATTACTTATAATACTTATAATAATAAGAGAGCATTAAAAATACCTAACTACAAACTGAAAAAGCACAATTCCTCAAACAAACATATCTTGTCAGTGCCAATCTAAAACAAATGTAACATCACCTACTGTGTTGAAACTAGCATTAATACATCATGAGTGATAGGCCAAAATAAATACATATATGCTCTGCACAGCTGAAACAGAATGTGGTGGCTTTCCAAAGTACCTATCTTTAAGGCAAAAAATAGGATACCTGGACTTCTCTCAGCACATCAGGAAAAGAAAAGATGCACCAGTAAAATATCTAATACTCTCCTTGGGATATAAGGTCTTCAAAATTTGTGATCATCATCACTAGAACTACAAATTTCTGATATACAATAATGCTCAATGGGAACGAACAGTATCACCTCATGGAAAAGCAATGCAATAAGAATGAAGAACCTTGTCTACTTCATTAAGCTTACTAATAATAATTAACAAAGCCTTGCTCTATGATGTTAACAAATACTAAACTAATAACAAGATATAAACAACATTTTAACTGACTAAGTTATCAATAAGAATTTTAAAATACAACGCATGCAATCAATGTCCGAAATAACAATGCAAACTATGTCAACTGACATATATAAGAATTACTTAAAAATTAAATGCACATAAAAAAATCTAGGCAAAGGTACAATTCACATGTAATAAAATATTAAATATTAAAATATAGTGATTAATTGACATTTAAAAGATTACGAATTAAATGCAAGAAAATTAATTGTCAATGTTTATATAAAATATTTGCTGTTATTATTATTGTAGCATTTAATAAAACAAATGAATGAAAATCTTTCTGATAAATCTCTTGGGCTGATTTAAAATAAAACTGAATAAAATACCACGCATTTAAATAAGCTAATAATGAAATATGAAAATCTCCAGGGATAAAATTACAAAATATACATTAAGTTGTGAGACATTTAACAAATATAACCATACTAATATGACCTGAGAATGGTAGAATATCTACTCATTCTAATAAACCCATTAAGACTATAATTATAACATTAATTTACCTGACGTGTTTATACTAAATAGTATTACACACATACACACACGCATATATATATATATATGATTTCTTTTTTTTTAAACCAATAAAACACACAAAATAAAAATACAATAATTTTAGTTCATAGCTTCAGCTGCCTACATACTGTTTTTTTCTGCTCAAGACATTTAACTAAATTATTGAATACTATTTGTCTGATGGCGTGTAGCTTCTGGTCAAAACATTTAACTTAAACATGGCAAAGATTTCCAAACAAAACATATTTAACAGTTCTCTAAAGTTAATGTAATTCTTCCTTTAAATACATTTTTATATAATAACACATAATACTAAAATAATAAGGATAAGCCAGTGATAGAATGGTAGGTAAAACAAATTATTCTGCTGAGAAATTTATTAGGAATCCCGGGTTTACATTATACAATAATACAGCATCATATTTTTTTTTGCAATTCTTTTCCTAAAAGAACACATTTTTAAACAGCTTTTCTCTTTTTTTTAAATTATTTTCGCAAACAACATTTAAAATTTGCGTGCAAATAATTTCTCTTTACTCTTCTTAACATAAGAGTGGGAGTATTTTTCAAGTAGAAATTTCCATCTGTTTAAATAGCTAGAATAAACTATCTCAATAATATGTCTAGGTATAAGCAAATACTTCAGTTCATTATAATTATACTATACATTTGACAAATAAAGTTCATTCTTAATTAATTTCAGTGCAAAACATTTTTTAAACTATTTTAGAAACAAGTGATTAATACAATGATGAATATTTTTAGTTAGTATTAAGCATGATTAATGTAATATAGGTACTTGGAATCAGCTATAAATGAATGTAACAAGGATATTGGCACATTTCAAATATACAATTAAGTTACTACAAATGTTTTTTTTTTTTTTCAATTTTCCTCATTAAGTTTTAGTCTATTTAAATAATAACTAAGTAATTCTCCATGACAAAGTTTGGTGCAGTAATGCTTATCTAGTCATAAATACATTAATTGTCCATATTTTAATTTCATTTTACAGAAGGTATAAGTTATGCAGTTAGAAGATAAGATAGCAGATATAAAATTTCTTTTAAACATTTTTACCTTAGCTATTAAGAAAATTAACTGAAAGTCTATGCTAAAAAATATGGGTTACTTTTTTCTTTTTTAGCAGTTACTCATTATAATCTTGAAAAATTAGATATAATTTAACATACTTTTGTTGAAAAGAAACAATAATATTTTCTAAAATAAATTACAACTTGTTTTAGGAGAAGGAATATTTCAGGAATATTCAGGATTGAACAAGAGATACCTTTTAATACAGTAAAACTTTTCTATTTATCCTTATTCTTTCTCTCCTCCCCAAATTTTTTAATGTAAATTTATTTTAATCAACCAATCCTTATAATTTATTTTATTTTAACTGTAATTTTTTTAAATCATCTGAAAAAACGATTGATTTTGATAAATGACATAATTTTGATCTAATTATTTGAGCATCACATGGTTTAATGATTCTAAATTAAAATTTAATTATTAGTTTTTATGTAACATTAAAAAAATAAACTGTATTACATAAAATAAAAATAGAAATACAAATATGAAATTAAAACTAATTTCATTTATCAAAATACACTTTTTAAAATTTTTTTAATTATAATAATTTTATTCATTTATTTGATTTTCTGTTAATTTCATATTATAGTTAATTATTTATTCATTTTTTTTTGGTATATCCATGCATGCACACACATCGTGATGGCCTTATTTGATCTTCACTAGTTAATTATAACTTTTTAATGACTACAAATAAAAAATATTAAAAATATTATATTAGAAATAAATAAAACAGAAGTTATTTATGATACAGTTATCATCATCTATTATTATTTTAAATACTAACGTAAATATTTACTTTGATTAAAAATGCTATCTTATATCTCCTACAAAACCAATTATAATTATGTTACTTACTTTGCACATATAATTATATAAATTTTATTAAATATCACTATATTACTAATTGTTATGACATTTTATTTAAATAACCAATTTCTTTGTTTTTTTATCATTATTTTAAAAAAAATGGATAATTGCATTAAATGGTTGAGCTAAGATAAATTCTGGCACTTATTGGAAACAGATGAAGCTTCACTTATGTACAATACACACACACATATATATATATATATTACATTGTCGAAATATTAAGATATTATATTTAATTCTTATAATTTTAAAGTTATTAATATTTATGCTAGATATGTTAATGATGTTTTTGTTTGTGGTCTTAAAGACATTATTGATGTTCTTTTATATAAACTGAATAATTTAAACAATTTAAAATGGACTATTGAGAATGAACAAAATGGAAAAATAAATTTTTTGGATATACAAATATTTAGAGATGCTTCTGATTTAAATTATAAATAGATTTTTAAACCTATTGGAGAAAAAGGATATATTCATTTTAAATCACATGTTCCAATGATACATAAAATGGAAAGTCTGAAATCATTTTAGCATTGGAATGATAAATTATGTAAATATAAGAGTGATAAAATTATAAATATTGAACTTTTTGCTAATGAACTTTTAAAGGTTGGTTATGATAAAAACCAAATCTTGCATACAGTAAATTCATTTAATAAAAAGAAAAGTGTTTGCAGTGTTACTTTAAATAGTAAAAAAATGGATATCTATGCCATTTATAAATAACATGCAATCTAAATTAATTAAGAATATATTTAAAGAAAAGTATAATATTTCATTTTGTGTTCCTCCAAATATTAATCGATTGATTAATAATTCTAAGAGTATAACTCCTAAATAGCAAAGAAGTAATATAATTTATCAAATTTCATGTGGATGTCAAAAATTATACATCTGGGAATCGAGATGTTCTGTGGAACAAAGTTTGAAGGAACATCAATTATTATATAATCGAATTAAAAATAATGTGAATAGTCAATTTAATACAGTTTCAGTATTCTTTGACCATGAAAAAAATTGTAATTATAAGTTTACATTTAATAGTAATGAAATAAAAATATTAATGGAAGAAAGAAATCATGAAAAGAGGAAAATTAAAGAGGCAATATTAATTGATAAATATAAGAATGATGTTATTAATAGGAAAATTGCAAAAATGGCCATACACAGCTTATGGATATATATGTAACATTAAGTTTAAAAATTTGCAATTCAGTTAAAGGTGACGAGGATTATCATGTAATCAAAAGCGCTACAAAAATATTTAATCTATAATATTGTATTTACCGTTAATTTTTTTTCTTTATATATATATATTAATGGGTATTGTATATATATATATATTGTGACCTTCTGAATGGGCACAAGTAATTAAGGTACACTCTATCAGTGGTGAATATCTGCATTTAACTAAAAAAATGAAATATTGTTAAAAGTGTAAAAATTTTCAGTTAATATTATTAAAACTTATGTGAAATTTGCATATAAATGTTAGTTGAGAATCTTATAAGCATTTAGTAATTATTATTGTATTTTATGTAATATTTAATGATAGAAAGGGGGTGGATTATTACAGGAATTGTTGATATGCAAGTTAAGTTAAAGTAAAATTGTTTTATTTATTTATAGAATAGTGTTTGATATTTGTTTAGATGGTTTTCTGATCTATTTATTCATTGGCACACCCATTCATGTGTAGGTATTATAATTAGTGAAATATGTTTAACCCATAGCAACATCAGTTACATTTTAGTCAGAATAATTCAGTACTTATGTAGCAGCATGTGTTTATGAATGTATGTCTGTATCATCTCTTCATCTCAACTTCATATGTAATTACAGTACAAATATTACAACTATAACAAAACATATAAATTACAGTAAATATCTTTAATAACTTTGCAAGTATATTTTTGAGTGATTAATGGCTATCTGGATTAGTGGGTTATTTTACAAATTAAATTGTTTTATCAACCATTTTATTTAATAGTTAATTAATATTCATTTGTTTCAATATTGTAAAGAGTTGTTTTTTAATTTGTTTTATTAGTTTGATTTAATTTAAAAAAATCAAAATGATTTTTTTTTTCTTCAAGAAAAGAATTCTTATATATTTTTTCCTTAGTTACTGAGTGCAAAGGGTGGAGCTAACCTTTGTAGGATAAGGTTGACATCTTAATTGATGGAAGGAATATATTTAAACTGATAGTCAGTGACAGAAATTCATTATTGTTTCATCCATTACTTTGTTTATTCAGCTTCTTCCAATTGTACTATCTCTTCTAGAAATCTAGACTGTTTTAGCTCCAAAGTGAAAATTTTTAAACATTATTATTTTATAAAAAAATTATGGAAATTTTAGCTACCAGACAGCTTTAAACAAGGATGTCAGATTAAATTTTAATAAAGATATAGTTTTCTTCATTTCTTTCCTCTCAGTTAAATATTAAATTAACTGTATTATTTTAAAATGTATTTCTATGCTATTAAATTTAATCTACTTTTTCTGCTTATACTTCTTCTTCTTCTTCTTCTTCTTCTTCTTCTTCTTCTTCTTCTTCTTCTTCTTCTTCTTCTTCTTCTTTTCTTCTTCTTCTTCTTCTTCTTCTTCTTCTTCTTCTTCTTCTTCTTCTTCTTCTTCTTCTTCTTCTTCTTCTTCTTCTTCTTCTTCTTCTTCTTCTTCTTCTTCTTCTTCTTCTTCTTCTTCTTCTTCTTCTTCTTCTTCTTCTTCTTCTTCTTCTTCTTCTTCTTCTTCTTCTTCTTCTTCTTCTTCTTCTTCTTCTTCTTCTTCTTCTTCTTCTTCTTCTTCTTCTTCTTCTTCTTCTTCTTCTTCTTCTTCTTCTTCTTCTTCTTCTTCTTCTTCTTCTCTTCTTCTTCTTCTTCTTCTTCTTCTTCTTCTTCTTCTTCTTCTTCTTCTTCTTATTATTATTATTATTATTATTATTATTATTATTATTATTATTATTATTATTATTATTATTATTATTATTATTATTATTATTATTATTATTATTATTAAGAAGAAGAAGAAAATGAAAGAGTGTGAATTTTATAATCATTTAATAAAATTGTGTGAACTTTATAATATCTTAAGGAAATCTATGCAGAACTATTTAACAAAACGTATTATAGAATCTCAGCTCAAATTTTATTCTGCTTATATAAAAGTCAAGTTGAAATGAGAAGATGACTGTGTAATTTATTAGGCTGTATTTTGATTTACTACATAATGATAACTTTTGTTTATTATTCATGCTTATAAAAATGTTTTTTTTATTAAAGAAGTAAATGTGTGGGTTACAAACAATGAACTGATTACTGATATTTATTTAATGTTTATTTGACTCAAGTCAAGTGGAAGGACATTAAAATTGTATATTTCTTGCTTTCCTCAATGTGTGGATCTATTATAAAAACAAAATTTTATTGCTTAAGGAACTGCAGATTTTATGTGAACAAGTAATTAGCAATGGACCAAAATTAATTTTCTCAGTGCTAACTTATAAATTATGTGAAACTAATGTTTTTTTAGGAAACCTTTTAAAGTTACTGTTGAGTTAAAATTTGCAGAATTAATTAATGATAAATACTAAAAAAATACAATGCTGAAGTGTCTATTTTTTCTCCGTTATCATAAAAGATTGTTACTTATGTGTCATATAAGTAAGCTTAATTAGCTTTTTGCTAAGAACTTTGGAGAATGTTGAAATAAATTTAAATTATAAATGTTCATTATATAGGAATTTGTTTTTATGTTTCATGTTTTTACTAATCATGCTTATCTGGAATCATCTTCAATTGGAATCACATCATTAAGGAAACTTTATGTTTAAAAGAAACTTTACAAGAGACTTTTTTTCACTTAAAGACTGAATATTTTTTTTGTTTATTGCTATTAATATACTATAGATAGATAGACAGTTTATTATTTTTATTTGCTTATTTAATTGATGATATTTCCTTGACATCTAGACTGTCTCAGATGGAGTGCATTGCAACTTGCAAATACTCTGGTAAATGATTATTATTTTAATAGAATTTTTTATGCAAGTTATATATACATTTTGGGTATTTTATTGAAGATATATATTGTGGCCTGTCTATAGGTGGTATGACCCTAAGCATAGTTTCCAAGTCCCTTATATTAGGTCGTACTTGGATTCTGGTTAGGTTCTATTAACAAACTTATTATATCCTGACCATTTTCTTTAACTATAACAATTGAATTTAGATAAGATTAGTATTTATCCCAAGTTACTTTGACATGAGTAAATATTTCTAAAATAATATATATTTTAAATATAATTAATATGAGAATCGTTTACCCATAAACAGATCACATCCCCTTAACATTAAACAAATACAAAATATTTGATCAATGGCATAAGAAAACCTAGATACTCCTCCTTATTAAGTATCTACATACTCTCATGGCTAACAATAATATCCAATATTTTATATTTATAATTATTAAGTTTTAATTCAATCACTCATTAAATTAATCTGTTAGATAATTATAGATAAACAGTGATTCCTATTATTTTTGATAATTAAGATTGGCAATAATCACAAAATAACTTTACAATAAGGAGGTCTCAGGATAATCATTGATTTATTAATTCTTCATACTACCTATGGAATATCAAGAGGGATTTTACAGATTTCCATGGATAGTGTACAAATTTAAAAAAGGCTTATAATTTAAATTCATAGTCAAGCTTTATATGTATGTTCTTTAATACTGAATATTAAAATAATATTATTAACTAAACTGTGGTTAACACTAATACTTTCACTAATAACTAATGTATCATTTAATTTTATATTAATAAATACACTTTAATAATTGGCAATGTCATCAATGACCTATGGGATCAAGGCAGCATGTAACAAGTAAAAAAAAATTTTACTAAGAGATTTATGCTTATTAAACTGTTTAAATTAAATTGACTTTTCATTTTAATTTTGAGTGTGTATTTTGAGTTTTGTGATGTGGTGAGAATGAGCCCAAAAAAGAAATGCAGCACTTAGAATTTGATAAAACTTTTAAAACAATAATTTTAATAATATTCATTACAAATGATAATAAACATTTCATTAATATCAAATTTAAAATAACTAATAACAAAATGATATACATATATTATCATAACAATAACAACAGAAAATTAATCTTCAGAGTATGATTATTAAACAAAACTAATGATTTCCCATTATATGTTGATATATTTATCCCTATGTATGTGAACTATATATCACACATTCAGTTTATTAAACAATCATTTTTTTTTTCCATTTATGGAGCGTTAGTTCAATCTCTACATAATAATAGTACTTGATGATTAAGTAACAATACAGAACAATAAGTGAAAACATAGGGTCATAATTCTGGAGGTTATTAAGCAAACAAAATTAATACTTTTATCTTTCATATAAGAAAGAAAATCATTGTATTTAGTTTATCAATTCGCCCACGTAAATACAAACTTCTCTCTGGATTGTGTATATATCATTTTTAAATACCCTTTCATATTAAAATATCGAGTATATTTATTTATTTCAAGGATTCATAATCTTTAAACTTAACTGAATTATTAAATAACTATTAATATAATAACACTTGAATTAATTCCTTATTAAATGATTTAGTTCTCCCCCCCCCCCATTATACTAACAAATCATAGATTAAAATATAAATACCAACATTAGAAAGAAATTCTCTTTTAACTCTCAGCTAAAGTATAAAAACAATTTCAAATCTTCTAGTTGTTCCACACTCCATAAACTTATCATAACGTTTTTATTTTTCCTTATTATTATTTTTTTTTTAAGATTCTGCTTATCCTAAGACTTACGCGAGGTATTTGAGTTACTGCAACAATAATCCTTGTTTTGTTCTTTGTTTAGTAATAAAAATTTATTTGTGGCTTGCCTTATTTATTTTAGATGATATATATTTCTCTCTATAGTAAAAGGCACACTTATGATTTTAATTAAAAATGTGTCGTGCAACGTTTTTCAGCTAAAACTTTATAGAAACTGACATCTCTGCCGGTATGGCTCCAAATAAATAATTCTATTTCACATTGTAATTAAGATTATATATATATACAGAATAATAATGAACACTTTTCATTTATTACTAATTTAGTTCCATTGAATTTTAAATATATATACTTAACTGTTTCCAAGAGATTTACTATTCTTTTATCTATCCTTACTGGATATTTACGGTGTTTATTTATTTCCTTTTGTGTATTACTGCAGTTCATTTTCCCTATGCCACAATTATTATTACTTTTCAGTGAATATATTTGTTGATTATTCATCTCCTATTATTTCTTCAATATTTATTAATTTTCAAGAGATTATTGGGAATTACCGATTATTGACTTGCCCAGTAGAAAAACGATTAATTTATTCCATTATTTTAACAACAGAGCTTATAATTATCCATGTATATTGATGTAGAGTTGTAAATCATAAGGTTTTAGGAATTTTAATCCAACTTTGGTTTTTTTTTTTAAATATATATCACCAAGAAAAAAAAAACTTAGTTACTTATACTTTACGATCAAGAAACTCTTTTTTTCCCCTCTCTTGAATTTCATATTGCAAGATTGTTTGAAACTCTTTGATTGGATAATTTTTTCCCACTTTTTTCTAAGAAACAAACATTTATTTTCAATGTTTTTGGTTTATCATTTTAAAATGACCGATTTTTCGTTTTTTAAAAAAATATTGAAATACAATATTTTTAGAAATTAAATAAAGATAGAATTTACTATTTTAAATCAGTATTTTGTAAAATTAAACCTTATTTATTTACTTTTGAATATAGAAAGATTTGAAGATAAATAATTTCTATTTTTAAAATCAAATGCGCACAAACAATAATTATTAGCATCTGTGACACATTCTGTTTACAAAATTACAAGTTAAACTTCACTGATTTTAAATACTAAATGATATTACTTGTCCATCCATTTGCATATATACGACTCTATGGTTATTATCTATGTGTATCTTGAGTTAAGATCATTTATAAATTCCCATTAGCTAAAACCGAGTTTAAATCATATGATCTAATACATCATGACTGTCTTCTTTTAATAAGTAAATATTATTGGATTTGTAAAATTTAAAATTATACACCAAAATTTTATTTTAGAATAGACTGGGCCAATAAAAGTGCACAACATATATATATATATATATATAATGTCATGAATCTAGCTTTTTGAATTTCAGAGTAGAACAAGTATGAAAAAAATATTGTGTCAGAAATGGTAAAGCCACGTTAATAATAATAATAATTGTCATATAAATTTTTAAAACAACTAATAGTCTTTTATAACTAAAAGTTTTATTTTCACTTTGCCATTTACTTTACCAAGGCAATAAACCTAAATCATGTGCAGTTGAAAATATGAAGGTAGGGGCCTCTACAGATCTTAGCCACAAGCTTATGCATTGGAAGAAAAGAGGGGAACCCTTCTTTACTTCAACCTACTTTCTATATAAATAGGTGAAGCTGAAGTGGTTAGATCTGAGAGCATGAAGCTATTTAATACTTTACTGATTAAGTCCACAATACCTATTATACATTAGTGCTCACAAAATATTTCGATTTACAACAAGTCAATGGAAAGTTCTTTTAGTTAGAAATCTATTACAAAAATTTAAAGTTGTAATTATAAATTTATTTAATGCACATTCATTATGTAAATAATATTCACTAAGGCAATAAAGCTAAAGCTTGCACAGTTTAAAATGTGAAGCTATGGGTTTCTAGAGGTTTAACCACAAGCTTATTCATTGCAAGCAAAGAGGAAAACCTTTATTTATTTCAATTCACTTTCTATATGGTGAAGCTGAAGTGGTGAGATCTGAGAGCATGAAGCTATTCAATACTTCATTGATTAAGTCTACAATTCCTATTATACATTAGTACTCACGAAATCTTTCATTTTACAATGAGTCAATGGAAAGATCTTTTAGTTAGAAATCTATTGACTTGTTGAAAATCGAAAGATTTTGTGAGTACTAACGTATAATAGGAATTGTGGATTTAATCAGTGAAGTATTGAATAGCTTCACGCTCTCAGATCTAATCCTTCAGCTTCACCTATTTATATAGAAAGCAGGTTAAAGTAAAGAAGGGTTCTCCTCTTTTCTTCAAATGGATAAGTTTGTGGTTAAGACTTGTAGAGGTCCCGACCTTTGCATTTTCAACCGCACATGCTTTAGGTTTATTGCATTAGTAAATATTACTTACATAATCAATGTGTGCTAAATAAATTTATAATTACAACTTTAAATTATCGTAATAGATTTCTAACTAAAAGATCTTTCCATTGACTCATTGTAAATTGAATGATTTTTTGAGTACTAATTTATAATAAGAATTGTGGACTTAATCAGTGAAGTATTGAATAGCTTCATGCTCTCAGATCTAACTGTTTCAGATTCACCTATTCATACAGAAAATAGGTTGAAATAAAGAAGAGTTTCCCTCATTTCTTCCAATGAATAAGTTTGTGGTTAAGGCTGTAAAGGTCCCTACCTTCGCATTTTCAACCACACATGCTTTAGGTTTATTGTCTTTGTAAATATAATTTACTTTACCATAATGTTTGCATATTATATAATTTAGAAATTATTTTCTCACTCTTATTGATATGTATGTGTGCCTGTCTTATGCTGTTAGTTTACATACTTAGTAAATATTCAGTTTTATAACTGTTTTTATTAATTTTGGATAATTTCATATTCTAAAAAAATTGAAGAAATTAGTGACCTATCATTTGTATATTTATTTTCCAGCATATAGAGTGAAAAGTATTAAATGGCTATGAGAAAGAAAGTTATTCTTGATAAGCTATATTTATTGGGATTGAGGACTCTCTCCCTTATCATATCTAAGTATTTGCCATGAGTGAAGTAGATTCCTAGATTGCCTACATATGCATTATGAAATGATATTTAATGAAGTTAAGTGATATATTTTCCCTTTATTTTGGTGATGAGACAGAATTCCACCAATAGTATCCCTCGAAGTTAGGTAGTTGCCATTTGATTTATTAGCCAAAAAGCATATTTATTCCTCATGTGCTTAAATTTTTCTTGAATGTTTATTTTTCATGTTATAATAGAATTCTAGCTATGTGTAATTTAGTTGGTGGTTAGATAAATAGTCAGATTAAATACTTTATTAAATATTAAAGTAGAAATAGTGTTATATTTGTTGGTTAGTCTATGACATTATCCGTAAAACACTTATTTAATAATTAATAAGTAAATTGACAATAGTAAATACATTGATTTTGTCTTAAGTTATATCATATGATGTGACACACACGTAGTGCAAATAATCTTGATGACATGTGAGTATAATATTATTAAACTTACACATAAGGAAATATATATTTTAAATTCTATCATGCTTTAAATCATCAAATCATCACAATGATTATTTTTATTTTGAATGTATAAAAAAGATAAATATTTAAAAAAAAAAATTATGAAGCTATTTAAAGTTACTCTTTTAACAGCCAAAGTTAGTAATTTATTTTATAACTATAATTGATCGTGTGACCTCTCCAACTTATATGTTTGTGACCATACAGATATTTATTTATTCAGTGTTGTTCTCTAATAAAAATGTGTTAGATAGCTTAAATATGTTCAACGTCAGAATATTAGGGCATTATTTATTTGTTAACTTATGTTCATAAATGTCTAATCAATAAATGATGAAATACGTAATAAAAGTGATTTCAAACCCATGTTACCAAATGTTTTTTGTCAATTTAGAAATTAGAATAAACAGTCCCACTATGAATTAACTATTACTATTTGGATTTCTAATGTAAATAAATGCTTTGATATTTATTCAAAACTTTGTCATGAGTTGTTCTTATATGCATCCATATTCTAGTTTCCACTTTTGACACATCTATTACAACATAAGTACATTACTTTGTAAATTTGATAATAAATATACTGAAATATGATAATATTGTTCTCTTGATCCAAACATTATATGAAATACTTTACAATTTGGTAATCTTATAAAAATTTTGCATACTTAGACAATGGGTGAAATTAAAAGATGTCCTATTTTCTTCATTATCTAAATGCTAGTTCAATAAAACATTATTCAATTTATTCCATTATATATTTTTTATTTATAGTTACAAATTACTGGATAATAGAAATTTTTTAATCAAACTGTATTACAAATTACCTGAGATCTGATCTCATATTCCCAAATTAACGTTACTTTAGCTATTTAGATTAAGATGTGCTAAATAATGGAGTTATTTAGTATTATGCTTTTCTTTTTCTGTTAAAGTTATATTGAGCTAATAACTAAAACACAGGCTTGTTATATACCTGGGGCTATATATATGTAATATCTGAGCACTTATACTATATATGTGTGTAAAGATGATAGTCTGGACCAACTGATGATTGCTGGTTTAGCATGAAATACCTATATTGGTGATTATTTATCTTTTCAGCATATATGTGTTTAGGTGTATCAGTGTTATTAGATGGAGTGGAGAGAGGTGAGTGGTGTGAAAGTCTGCGCTCATATACCCTATATTACATATATTGAGCTAATATGGAGTATATTTAAATGATAAAAGAGATAAATCAAATTATATATTGTTAGTTTGAACAAATGAAACTCTGCTGATCTCCATCATTTGGTTGATTAATAAATGAGGTATATATATATATATATATATATATATATATATATATATATATGTTATTGACTTTTTTATAACCCTCCACTGAGCTAAGCTATAAGTTAGGCACCAGTAGAAGAGTCTCAATAGTAATTCTAAGTCAAATAAAGTGTTAATTTATTCTATTCATCAATAGAATTGGAACCTTGGGCATTTGTTCATATAATGTGTAGGAGCGGTGTTGTGTATGGGGTTACTATATATATATATATATATATATATATATATATATATATATATATATATATATTTATATATATATATATAAGTTAAAACAAAGATTTGCATGGGTTAAATATATAAAACACATATTTTGCGGGTTCATCTGTGTTAAAAACTTTTAATATTAATATACTGACATTTTGACTAGGTCAGACAAGCCATCCACAGAGTTATAAAAGGTAGAAAGACGGTTGTAAAGGCGCTACAATCACTGATTTGAATAAAATGTTAAAATTCCACCAATAGCAAAAATGTTAAATTTAAAAATGCTTTTTAAAAAAATCTTTCCAAATAGGAGGAAGTTTGCATGTATCATCTCGCTTATTCTTACAATCTGACCTTTTAAGTATCTCAATGGCTTCTCTAATTTTGCATTGGTAAAGATTATCACATCTGGATATGATCCTGGTACTAGAAAAATCAATTTTATGACCTGAATCTATAGTATGGAGTGAGAGTGCTGATGATGATGAGTGTTGTTTAACTGCATTAGCATGCTCATCTCTCCTAACACTGATGCGACGATTACTCATACCTATGTAAGAAGCTTTACAATTTTTACATGAGATTTGATAGACACCATGGGATTCAAGAGGTATTGAATCCTTAGGCTTGGTTATTATATTGCTGATATTTTGATGAGCAGAAAATGCTGTATCTATATTATAGCATTTTTATATATGTCCGATACTGTCTATAGTTCCTTTTACATATGGAACACAAATTCTAATAGCTGATTTATCATCTTTTTGTTTCCTATTTTGTCTATTCTGTGCTTGAAATAAGGCTTTTTTTATAAATTTGTAATTATAACTATTTGCTAATAAAACACTATTAATAGGATTTATTTCTTCTTTCAGATGTGTCTCATCTGAAAGGTTAATTGCTCTATTTAAAAGAGTTTTGGCTACAGAAACTATCTGAGTTGGGTGATGATGAGAATGGAAATGCAAATATCTGTCTGTGTGTGTATCTTTTCTTGATGTTCTCGTCACCAGAACACCAAATAGTTTATCTTTTTCTATTTACAGAAAGGATACACACACAGACAGATATTTGCATTTCCATTCTCATCATCACCCAACTCAGTTTCTGTAGCCAAAACTCTTTTAAATAGAGCAATAAACCTTTCAGATGAGACACATCTGAAAGAAGAAATAAATCATATTAATAGTGTTTTATTAGAAAATAGTTATAATTACATATTTATAAAAAAAAGCCTTATTTCAAGCCCAAAATAGACAAAATAGGACACAAAAAGATGATAAATCAGCTATTAGGATTTGTGTTCCATATGTAAAAGGAACTACAGACAGTATCGGACGTATATTAAAATGCTATAATATAGATACAGCATTTTCTGCTCATCAAAAGATCAGCAATATAATAACCAAGTCTAAGGATTCAATACCTCTTGAATCTCATGGTGTCTATCAAATCTCATGTAAAAATTGTAAAGCTTCTTATATAGATATGAGTAATTGTCGCATCAGTGTTAGGAGAGATGAGCATGCTAATGCAGTTAAACAACACTCATCATCATCAGCACTCTCACTCCATACTATAGATTCAGGTCATAAAATTGATTTTTCTAGTACCAGGATCATATCCAGATGTGATAATCTCTACCAATGCAAAATTAGAGAAGCCATTGAGATATTTAAAAGGCCAGATTGTATCAATAAGCGAGATAATACGTGCAAACTTCCTTCTATTTGGAAAGATTTTTTTAAAAAACATTCCTAAATTTAACATTTTAGTTATTGGTGGAATTTTAACATTTTATTCAAATCAGTGATTGTAGCGCCTCTACAATCATCTTTCTACCTTTTATAACTCTGTGGATGGCTTGTGTGACCAAGTCGAAACTTCAGTATATTAATATTAAAAGTTTTTAACACGGATGAACCCGCAATATATGTATTATATATATAAGTGGTTAATAATGACATATTTATTTTTAGGATGTTACTTGGAGTACATTGAAAAGTATTATTACAATGAAATTAATACTGTTATCAAGTGATTCACAGACAGCTTTTTTTTGTGATAATATTTACTCAAGTGGAAGTTCAACGATTAGGAAAGTAATGGGAAAATTTATTGTTGAAGATAATCCATCAGGTATATAAGACATTAAAATTATGATTTTATTATCCATTTAAATATCTTAACATACATACTTTTAAATTCATGTTCATTTTTTTTAGTTAAAGAAAAAAGAGATTGATATATCCAAACAATGATAAGTGTTATGTTTTCTTCCCTATTAAAAGTGATTCTCTAACAAACCCATCATATTAACGGAATATTTGTTAATAACATAAATATAGTAATTATTTATCTTAATTACTTAACCTATAGCCCATGTTTTTTTATCATTGAATATACAATAAAGTGAAAGTCTTTTGTGGTCAAGTGGAGATTAATTTCATTATAAATGTGCGAGTGTTTTGTAAAAATACAAAAAAAAGATATATTAATTTTCCTATTTTTTGTTTCAATTGTATTCAGTTTTTTTATTCATAAACATTTATTTTTTTCTCTTTAAAATATATCATTTATAGTTTGAATTAAAAATATTATATAGTTAAATAACTGAGAATTGTAGTAATATATATATTTGATTTTAGATAATAAAAGAAAAATGACAGAAATTTGTAATAAATTTTAAAATCAGTTTGAAACAATAAATTACACTGTTTTTCTAATAATATTTTTTTAATATTTGAAAAGAAATTACAATTTAGAAGTAAATGCAATAAGAAATTTTACCTCCATGGAAATAAAATGCTATCATTATTCTTATTTTAGAAAGAATATTCCTATAAAATTCCCATTGTGAAATGATTATTTCTTTTAAAATTAATCAGTCTAAAGTGGAAATATATATATATATATATATATATATATATATATATATATATATATATATATATATATATATATATATATATATATATATATATATATATATATATATATATACCCTAAAACTGACATGCTATAAATTGTGCAAATTTTACAGAGTTCAAATAAAAATTAATGTAGTTATCTTGAGATTTCCAATCTCAAGATAATTACGTTAATTTCTTGAATATGGATCTCGATTTTCAACAAAAAACATATATTAAATCTTGGTGCAAAAAATGTTGGTGGTCAGTGGAAAGACAGTGATCTAGAATTGAAATCTTCAGTTGAAAATTCCTTAAGCAGAATTAAATCTGATTTAAAAGTTTGTAATGATTTAGTAAAAAAGTAAAAGAAAAAAATTTTAATTATAAAACGGATTACGATTGGAACATACAAATATCTAAATTTAAAAAATGTACATCTGCGAATAATTTAATTTGTATAAAATAGGACAAATGCCTTAGACTGTGTTTGTTATTAAAATCTGATTATGAAGACAAAGTAATTACTCAAATGAAGAATCTTAACTTCGTGAAAGTTGGTAAAGTTAATATAGAAAATTTACGTATTCAATTTATATAACATTTTAAAAAAAAGCCAAAAATAAAATGATTGATAATAGTACTTATTATAAAATTTACCCTTCTGCTGCAATATGTCCTAACATTTTTTTTTTCAAATAAAAAACTGCATAAAGAAAATGAACCATTGCATTTAATGATTGATTTTGGAGGGGCATTTTATTATCAAACATGTTGTTTAATTGATAAAATGCTACAAGACATTCTTCATTTTGGTAAATATACAATATGTTCTTCATTTCATTTTTTTAATAAAATCCATAATGTTAAGATTAGTGTTAATGATGTTATATGTACTCTAGATGTTAGTGAAATGTATGGATCAATTGATCGATTGGCATCTATCAAAATTATTTCCAACGCATTAAGTTTAAAAAATGTTAATATGAAAATAATAAAGTTTATAATTGAAACATTACATTTTATTGATAAAAATATTTATGTAGTTTTTAATAAGAAATTTTATAAAATGTATAATGGATGGCCAATGGAATTACCTACTGTTGCTCAAATATGTAATTTTATAATTTCTGCATATGAAAAAATATTTTGAAAAAAGAATATTATCAAAAAAATATTACTGTATATTATCGATATGTTGATGATGTTTTTGTACGTCATAAACCAAATACAATTAATGAGTTGTTTAAGGAATTAAATGGTTTGAAAGGCCTAAGGTGGATAAAAACAGTTGAAGATTTAATGTGCATTCAGTTTCTTGATCTTAAAATATCTAGAAATCAATGCATGCTGGATTATTGTATGACCATTAAACCAATAGTAAAAAGAGGTTATATTCCATATAAATCAAAAGTGCTAATGTCACAGAAAATGGCAGGTTTGAAATCCTTCTTATTTAAAAATAATAGTCTTTGCAAATATTCATCAGATAAAGGCAAAAATATTGAATTATATTTGAATGAACTGTTAAATGTTGGCTACAGTTATAATCACATATATAATGTTATTAGAGATTTTAATTCAAAATATAAAAATAAAAATTTTAATAATAATATTGAATCTCCAGCTAATAAAAAATATGGATATCAATCCCATATATTTCAAATTATCAAGTAAAGTTTATAAGGAAAATTTATAAAGATATATGTGATATTACATTTTACACACCTCCTACATTAAACAAATTAATAAATAACTCCAAAAATAAAACCTCATTTATAAATAAATATTGTGTCATTTATAAATGGATACGTAGGTGTGGCAGTGGATATATAGGTGAATCTAGATGTACATTGGAAAAAAGAATTAAAGAGCACTTGCTATTATTAAAATGTGTTCAGAAATCAAAACAAAATTGCATAGTAGATAATAATATTTCAGCATCTGTTTTTACGACCATAATAAATCATGTAATTATGGTTTTGACTTCAATTTTCACAGTGTACAAATATTGCAAACTGAAAAAATTAACAATAAAAGAAAAATAAAGGAAGCTATGTTAATATACAATTATAAACATGACTTAATTAACAGACAAGCAGCAAACGTTAAGATCACAGAATTGTGGGAAAGTTAGCATTTCAAAGCTTTAGTTGACACAGATTACTGGGATAATTGAAAGCACTCCTAAGTGGATCAAATATTTTAATTATTTAGTTACTGTATTTTCAAATATTCAGTTATATAATTATGCACACACACACACACACACATATATATATATATATATATATATATTCTAACCTCCCCCCGTGCATTCTCACCCCAAAATATATTGTTTATTACGAATATTATGGGTTCTAGCTCAGTTAACAAATAAATAAATGAAATATTCAGCATTAATTAAAATGATTACTAGCTCTAATTTTAAAATACAAATACGGTTCAATTTTAAAATGAATTAACAAATATTTACTATTTTCATGAGACATGGAGTGACAATACAGAGAACGAGATAGACTACATTGAGCCATTATCCACACGATACAACCTCAATGGCATAAGAACACTATCCCCCCTTTTTACTATACCAAATAACTAACTCATAGTATTCTTATGACTTTCTGAGCTCTATTCACTACAATTAAAATAATAATCATATCTTAATCTTCTTTATAACAAGAATCTAGCTCAATTAAATAAAATGAAGTAAAATAAAATAAAATCTCAGGTTCATAAATTGTATTCTAACTAATTTAAAATTACGGTAGTAAAATATGAAAAGGAAATTTTATGTCATAATCTACTACACAGCAACTAACAATAATAAAAATAACAATAATAATATAATATAATCTTATTTCTTCCTAAAATGAAATAAATAAATACGTACGTGGTAGTATTTTAATAATCTGACAACAGAATACGTGTGGCAACATGAGCATATAATTTAATGTAATATTGTGGCAACCGACTTATGACCAATAAATAATATAAAATTATGATTTTTTAATTTTAACATACCAATAAATTCTCAAAATTCTTATAACACTTTTATGTTTACCTTTTGTGCAAAATGTATATGTCTGTTTCAATAATAAATGTATCGTGATTTCATGCATCCATGTGGAGAAATAACAACTCGGACACAAAAACTTTAAAACAAATTTAATACAAAGTTTATTAACAACATAAATAAATTAACAATATTTTTACACTATATACATTGGATATCCCTTACTTTCATATCTCAACTTAGTTTATTAGTTTATAAAATGAAATCAAAATATTATTTACTTTTCCTAGTTAAATCTTTTTTTTTTTAACACTTAAGAAAATACAGTATTATTACTTGATTTATTATTATGGTTAGCTTATTACAAAATGCATTTCTTATATGATTATCACAAACACTTTTCATCCCTAATATTATTAAAATTACATTTTTTACAAAAATTTACATTTGTAATAAAATTCTACAAAATAATAAAATTTAGTTTCATATTGGTTGTATGGAATCTTACAAAGTCAAAACACTATTCTACATTCGGTATTAGGTTTTTATTATTCATTATCCGATGTTTATTAATCCTAATATTCTCATTCGAGCCTTACTTCGGATGATATAATTATAACTATTAATATACCATGCACAAGTATATGTTCATTATACCTTAGTGAATTTTCTCTTGATAAATATGCAATACTCATTCCCTCCAACATTAATATTAAAAAAAAAAATTCAAATTTTATTATCACTTTTAAAATACTTGGTTTAGATTTCTTTTCAAAATCTTATATTCATTTCTGAATTAATTTTACAATGTATTATATGATTCTTTCTCTCTTTATGATATTTTGGACTTTCAATTTTAAAGTTACACAATTCTATACATTGAACTATTCTTACATAAACGATAACATATCTTCAGTTCTATTTTATTCATTATTTCTTTGAAAATATCTTTCTGACCGATGCAGATTCACAAAATAAGGATAGCGAAGATAGTTGCATAGGATCAAAATACAACTAGAATATTACTCGTCATATATCTTGACAATCATGGCACAGTGAATTAAAAGACACTATAGAGGAGTGACCTTTACCTGTCTACCAACCTCTATCATAGGAACGATGCGAAAGCTATTTCTTCAGCTTTATTCTAACATCAAAAGTTTAAAGATATGTAAAAAAAAATGTCCAAACCATATGTGTTCAGTCATAGGACTTTGTTAACTATACTAAATCACACAAAACTAAATATGATCCAAATCCTATATATTTTTCCTATTTCTAAAAAAAAAAACACATCATCTTGGTTTCCTCTCCACTAGTACTTCCAAGTCACTATCCGATCTTATTTCTCAAGATTTTTTCTATACTGTACATCGACAAATACATATCTGCATTACTAACAATAATAAAATTCATTTATTTTAAAACTATTCCACTGTTCTATAAGACAGCTTGCTTACTACTTTCCTCCGTATATTTAGTCATACAAACTACTTAAATATCTGAATACTTTATCACATGAAAGTTCAAAAGAATCACACAATTGTTATGTTAAATTATATGATTAATATACTTTAAAAATTTGTTGTATGCATAATCCGAATTACTCCTATCTCATAATATGTTAAAAATGTTGTATAAAATGTGTACATATAATTTAAACTTTCACACTTCATTCTTAGGTCAATAGATGATCTAAAAAAATACATTATGCATTATAAATAACTATTAAAATTACCAAACGACCTTTATATCCTCGATCGCATTCCATAGGCTTCACCATCCATTTGATCCTTGTAGATATAAGATTCACATCCATACACTTTATTTTAAACACTATTTCTACAATTTTATCAAGCTATTATATTTAAATTTTAATATTACTAAATTTATGTTTTATGTTTTCCCTAATCTCACATCACATTTTATATTTTAAATAAATTAGTAAAAAATATTCCAAACTATATTTACTGTACTTCTTCATCAAATTTCCTTGAAAACCGTTCATACTAAAGCTAAAAAAAAATGTTTATTATTTCTTCTTCAGTCACTTAATGTTCTCCTCCCTGCTTGTTCAATTTTAAGGTAAAACAATTATTGCTCTGTTTAATAAATATTCATAGATGACAATCCTTGGTTTTTTTTTATAATATTTAATACAATTATTAATTATGATATCAATTAATCCTGTAAAGAAAACGTCTACATATTCTCTTCTAATATTTTCTGCTAATATTTTCCCACGTGACTTTTATGATGCATCTTCTAGGTACTTTGATTTAAATATTCAGTAACTTTTTCTGTCTCCATGGATCCATTTTCATTAAGTAATTTAAATTTCCATTTTCCTAATCTCTATCTTTATTAAGCGCTTTTATAATGAACACTTTATAATATTTTTAATTCTTCTTAAATAAAGTTTTTTCTTTTCCTTTTTTTTTAAAAAAATAATGACTCTTTCATATCATTATTCGGTATTTTTTCCTTTCTTTTAAAGTTCTGGTAACTATATACTTTGTAATGTTTCTTTTAAAAAGACAAACATTCTTTCTCCATTATAACTTTTACATAATTTTTTCTTTATGATATACGCATCTTAATTTTTCCATAGAGAAGAATAAAAAAAAACTTCGGAGTAGCCTTTTAAAATTGTGCGTCATAATTTTTCCTGACAACAAATAACTTTTCTTTTAAGTTTTCTGTATAATGTCCATATTATATTTATCTGAGTTCTAATGATTTTCTGGTTGAGCACAAATAAACTGTATTCAAGGCACTTTACAATTATTTTTACTTTATCAATATTTTTAGGTATTTTTTTCTGTAGTATTTCCATTTTACTGTAAGGTTTCGGCTAAACTTGAATAAAAATCCTGGTAAGAAATCTTTTAAATTAGCCCTCCATTTAAAGGCAGTTCAAAATATTATATGTTAAAACAAAACTTTTAAAATAAATACAAAATTTTAAAAGTTATAACACTTTTCTAGCTTACGATCTTATACAGCTAAAAAATATGTTACTCCTTCCTTTACTTACACATTACTTCTCCTGCTCCATATAATTCCTATTTTTTGTCTGCTAAATACCTAAGTTGATTGGTTAATGACTTTTTTAGCGTGAACAAATTTACACATTTTTAGTTTTATAACAGACTAGATTTTTCAAATAAGACATTTATGACGTAATGATTTAAAATATTACTTAAAATAGTATTTTTAACTCAATTATAATTTTATCAAAATCATTTAAACTTTAAAACAATTATTAAAATAACATTTAATATTTCAACTTTTACTTTAACGATAGATAGCAATTACATTTAGTTTTATAATTCACAAACTTTATTATTATATTCTAACAAGCGTGTGTGTGAAGGTATATAATATACAGTCACATGATTACTAACTTTATCAGATGATTTTTTAATTTACGTCTTGGTCTAAATTACCAAAACTGATATATTTTATAAAATTTTGGAAAATAATTTAAAAATGTAGAACTAAATATAATTCTCACCATCCCAAAGATTATTTTAAAATATATTAGATTAAATTTGAATATTAATTATAATTATAATATTACATATAGCGTTTATTTAATTTATTAGTTTTAAAATATTACAATTGGATTGTTAATATACTTTTAACTATTTATAGCTGTATTATTTTATATGGCCAGCTTTTACAACCATAAGCAAGGATATAATTAAGCTTTATTTAACTGTTTCTTTAAAATAATCCATTACACTTTTACATACCAGGTATTTTCAGCCTTAAATTGTACTATAAAATCTAATCGATCATACAATTATCAATATATTACACAAACGTATCTTAAAATTTAAAATTTTTTAGCAATTGACCATTCTACCTTATTATGACCTATAGATAAGGGCACAATATATATATATATATATATATATATATATATATATATATATATATATATATATATATATATATATATATATATATATATATATATATATATATATATATATATATATATATATATATATATATATATACACACACAGAGAGAGAGAGTGCAAATTATCTCTCTTTTAGACAACTGACTCAAGCAAATTTTACTTTAAGTTACTAAGTTAAATGTGTTTTTAAAGGAATATTAAAAAAATACAACTCATTGTATATACATTTATCTGTGCTTTTCTGAATATAAATACATCAATATATGTATAAATCCTTCTTCATCAACTGATGTTTTTTTTTTTTTTGCTGGGAATGAGTTCAGAAAAGTCATAATCGGAAAGTTTACATTTAACTAATTCTTCATCAACTGATTGTTTCTCTTGATGGGACAATTTTATAAAAGTCATAATCATGGCAAGGTGGTCTTGATTTTAGTTCCCTTCTGTCTTGGATGTGGAGATTCCAGGTCAGCAAACAGTCTTCTTTATATTTAGGAAGACTAGTTAATATAAAAGTGGTTCAGCTTCATGATTCAATACACCAGCAGTTAATTAGAGCAGCTACATCTGTGCATTCTTATATGTTCATCTCAGTTCCCTGTATAATTTTGCCAGCCATCTCTGCAGCTAGATTTATTGTGGTCACCCTCTGCAACAATTACCAACAAATTGCAGCTAACTCTTCACAAAATATTTTATCCAAATTTTGTAACTATCTATGAGGCAACTGCTTCACATAAAAAGGCAAGAACTGTCTTCAACATAATTATTATCCAAACTTTGCAGCTGGCGAATTTAGCCACCTGCTCAGAATATTAAAATCTGACTCCTCTGGTCAGCACTTAGAAACATTACAAGTCACAATTTGAGTGATATCTTTTTATCAGTCATTTTATAATCTTGGTTGGGTCACATGATAAAAACACAGTGCTTTTATTCAATCTGACTAATGCTTTTGAAACCAAGTTTGAAGTTTTATGAAGGTGTGATATACATGTTTTAACAGTGATACCAATTAATTAAAATATTTCAAAAATAGACATTTTTATAATTAACAGGTAACATACTTATTTTTAAATTTGCAAAATCAGAATAAAAATATTATTTTTTACTTAACAGATCCTTTTAAATATTTAATTTTATAATAAAATATTATTTTAAATCCAGAATTATTTAACTCTTCATTTATTATTTTTATTTCTGTAAATGTAGAAAGTACGTAATAAAAATATGTCTGTGTTTATTTTTACTTTTCATTTACTTTATTTATATTTGCAAATGCCTATTAAATTATTGTGTGCCATATAACAGAACTGTTATATATATATATATATATATATATATATATATATATTATATATAACAGAGAGGTGAGGGTACAATATATATATATATATATATATATATTGTACCCTCACCTCCAGAAAATATATAATTATAATCACTTGAACTAGCTCAGAAAAATAACTATGTTTTTTTAAAATGTATTTAAATTAACAATAACTATATTTTTTTAAGAATATCAATGATTAAATTAACTTACTTAATAAATAATAATATAGTTCTGTTTTATAAAATAAAATAAATAAAAATCTAATCAAATCATGAGACTATGAAGTGAGTTTACAAGTGGTAGAGCGAATACATTAAGATAATCTCCCACTGGCTATCACCTTAATGGCATAAGAATACTATCCCTATTCCTATTACTTAAATACTACATTTATAGTACTCTTACATCTTTAATCAAAACTAATTGAGTAAATTACTTTTAAAAAATTAATTTAAATGTCTTTCTCAAAACTAATTCAACTCAAATTATCTCAGATTCTCTTAAAATAATGATAAATTAATTATAACTTTTGTAATCAAGTATGATAAGGGATTTAATATCATTCCTAACTACAATTTAATAATATTAATAATAACAAATAGTAATACTAATCTTTAATCTATAATTCACTCTCCTATTTTTCTATTTATAATGTTATTTGTGTATATCTTATAATAAAATGTAATATAATTTTCTATTATCCAAATGGTATTTTAAGGAAACATGTATGATATGATATTATAATCTGAGAATAAGTGGCAATAGTTACTAATATAATTTAATGTAAATTTTTGGTAATTATTCCATGACCATCATAGTAATACAATAAGTAAAAAATTCTTAAATAAAATATATCAATAACTCTTAAATAAAAATTTTATTTATGATGTGCAAATATTATGTTTTAATTATAATCATCTGTGATTATGTAATTGTGATGTGAAGAAATTGAGTCAACACCAAGACTTATAAAACACATTGAAAAATTTTATTAACAAACTTAACAATAAAATTATTTACATTATTTACATTTTGATAGAGTTCTATTTATTCGTATCCAGGTATTTTTTTTAAGACAAATCAAATGACTTAAAACATAAGATACAGAACACTTCTTAAATAAAATATTTCTTATTTTTTTAAAATATCATTATATAACTTTTTTATTACAGTTATTCGATATTATTACTTTACAGCTTTTAAAAAAATATAGGTAATATTTTTACTATGAACTTATCCTTGTTATTTAGTTTTTAAAAATCATTTATTATTCTGTATAGTCATTTTTCAATAATATTCATGTGAACAACATTAATTCATAGCATACCATCAAACTAAGCTACTTACTAATTATTACTTTAAACTTTAAATATCATGTATGTATTAGTGTGTTGTTATAAAATTAATTTTGTAAAACTTATGACTACTTTAATTCATTCAACACGATTCAGTCTATTATCTTTAATCATAAATAAAAATATGCATTATAAGTATGTCTTTTTTTAAAAATTCTTACTAATTAAGTAGTATCATTATAAATTCTTTTAAATTATCAACTATTTATTTTATAAAAAAAATATTATTTTTAACTATAAAAGTTTTATGATTATTTCACTGATGAAATTATGTTCTTATAATTTTTTACACTTATTATAATTTAAGCAACATAACTTATCTTATCCAATTTAATAATTCTCTATTTCCAAACTTTATTATTATTTCCAATTTTAAAACAACCATCTTTTACAATGTAATCCAATAAATTTCAATAGCACATAAACTAGTAGGCATATGGAGTAAACTATAACTTAAACTTAACACCTTTATCAACTAACCATCATGGCAACAGTGTACATGAACTGACGTATAACTTATTTGTTTAATAACCTCTTCTACCGAGTATAACGTCCAGGCTATTCATTCAGCACTATGGAACACTAAGCTTTAACACATAGCAAAATAAACACTGCCATGAATATACACAAGATATAAGTCTATGTTAGCTATACTTGTATAAACATCACTATAGTATATTCTTCTTCCCATATAAATAAACCCTACATACAATATTACCCTGGTCTTATATAACCTAATACTAAGATATTAGCATTTAAAATTTACCAATTTACATTGCTAAATTCATCCTCATTTCTATAATAACAAATAAATTCATTTTTAGAATAACAGTCTAACTAACTAATAAGACAAGTTTATTTCATTCTTTAATAGTTCTCAAACTTTAGCACAAACGATCAGAATCAGTGTCATATTTTTAATTCTTTAAATTATTCAACAAAACATCCAATTCAGTTTTAATAGAATCATATACTTATATTTCTTTTATGTTTAAATATCTTTATGATATCATTAAAATTATGCATATTCTTAAATAACTAAACAAATGATAAATTATGTGTAGGTGTGTGTTTTATATACGCATCCATCTGTACAAAATAACAAACACATTTTAAAACTATTAATAATTTACATTATTACCATAAGTAATTTCGGTTGGCAATTACTTAGTGATGTCTTCTGGATTACGATCTAAATAAACATTTTATTATCATTTATTCCACATTATCACACTTTAAAATATACTAAGTTAAAGATTTTTTTTACACTATAAAATTTAATTACTAAGTTAGTAAATAATTTAATGTTTTCTGTTTCTATGCTATAATTATACTATGATTAAATATTACCATAATTTTGTTAGTAAAAAAAAAAAAATTAAAACCATATTTACAATAACTTTATTAGAAATTCTTACAATGAAAATGTTCTTTTCTTGATAATAAGTTCATTACAGGAAGTATCTTTTCTCCTGGTAAAAAAAACATTAGTAACACACTTTTGACGTCAATAATCATGCATGCTCAGGTTCTTAACGTTGTAATATATAATCCAAACCGACAGTTCAAGTTAAATACAGTATGTTTACTTTTATTCTATAAGACTTACACTAATATAATTAATATTTTTCTTATCTCCAAAACTTTAAATCTTTAAACAGGTATTGTTAGGTAAATATCTAATTTTAAATACTCTTCATCAAGATAATTTTCCAAATTCTTGTAGTCTTTCCATATTTACTGAGGTTTAATATCTTCTGATACAACCAATACTTCTCCCAATATTTTCAAATAACTTAAATTATTTTCCCAAATAATTTAAATAAACTTTTGTATGCCCGCATACCTTAATGACTAACTTGTAAGATTTTTTTTGAAATATGATATAAGTCACATACTTGCAAATGATCTTGTATTTTCTATGAAAAATTCCAATTTTAAAATATTTCCGATATTTTTTCAGAAAGAAATATCTCCACATTATAAAATAATTGTTCGGTCAAATTTAAAAGTTTTTTTTTTTTAAAGTATTTTTCCATTGTATTTTAAATAAATTTTCTTCATAAAATATATTACATCATTTCACTTTATATCTTTTAATAAAAATATATTTTTTATATTTTTCTCTATGACGTTCTTTTGATGAAATTTAGTCGTAAATCAATATGACTTATCAACACAGGCAAAATTATACTTTTTATATGATAATAATATGTGAATACTTCCATTATATTTTTTTATATTTAGTGATGACTTTTCATGTTTAAGTTGATGACAAATTGAACGAAAACAAATTAGCTAAGTAAGGGATTATTTAAGTTTTAGCCCTCTTTCTTCATATCACAATCTTGTAATAATAAACTGGTGTATTTTTATAAAAATTGAAGCTAAATAAAATGGATTATTACACTACTAAATACTTTACCAAAAATTATAGAAATACTAACGATGTTCTAATAATACATCGGTAGAATGAGATAACAGCTTAATAATCGTGTGCCAAAATTTAAACAGCTCTTAAATACTCCATCTGATTCCAATTTTGATTGGTCCATTAAACAATCCTAGCCTCAAATTATCTGGTCTCACAAACATTGGTTTAAAGTTAAAGTTAATAATAATTTACTAAATATTTATTTTTATTATATTATTCAATTCTTACTTAATTTTCACATTTTATTTTCACTTACTAAAGACTCTAAAATAGTTTTTAAAAATCACATTTCAATATTTATTACCATTTCTACCTTTAGTTTGAACTTAACATATTTTTTTCAACAAAAAACATAAATCTGATTTTATTTATTATATTCACTTTTAAAATCCAATTTAACATTTATAACAGATAATATTATTCTATTTTCCAACACAGGTGTGTGTCACGTGAATTACAAAACTAAATAAGGCGCTAATAATTTAAAGACTAAAATAATAATTTAATTTATAAAATGTTACATAATCACTATTATAGCACAATTTTAAAATAATTATTTTAATATTATAAAACCAAAAAATACACTTTACTCCCACATTATTATTTTTTAATCAAATGATTTTAAAAATATAGCCATTAAATACAATTATTATTACTAAATCTATTCCTTTAACATTACAGCATTACTTTTAAAATTTACCCTAATTATTATTTATAAGACTTATTAAATCAGTATTTATTATGGCCAATTCTCCCAACCATACAATCTTATAATGATTTTTAGTTAACTGTTTTCTTACAAATACCAACCCAACATTATACATCAATTATTTTACTTGCCTTAACTAAATTATTCAAAGATTATTATCACACAACATACATCATCTCATATCCAACCATAAAAATTTAAAATTTTTCAGTAAATTCTTACAAATAATCCATTCTAACCTAAACAAAAGGGTACAAATATATATATATATATATATATATATATATATATATATATATATATATATATATATATATATATATATATATATATATATATATATATATATAAACATTACAAGCATAAAGCTAAACTAATCAATATATAATCAAAACTACCCCAAATCCAAAATTCAACCAGACTAGCATAAAAATAATATTAAAACACTACCAAAGGTTTCACTGCTACAAGAAGACCTTTCAAGTGTAATGAACTGCAAAAACTACACAAGATATATATTAAACATTACCCAGAAATCCATTCACTTTCCATCCACCCTTAATATTAAAAGAACTCTTAAATAAATTAATTGCTTGAGAATAATAAATTTTCAATAATAAAGATTCTTTAATTCTTTTAATTTCATTTCTCTCAACGAAGACAACCTTAGCTTAATCAAAATCAATAGTGTGGCTTGTATCTTTTTTATGGACATACAAAGCAGAACTAAGATATATATTTTAACTCTACTTTTATGAACCTTTATTCTTTCATTTAAACTCAAATTACTCTGACCTATGTAAACCTTCTTACAATAAACAAGGAATAAATTGTACTACACCAGGGATAGTTTTCTATCAAAAATTTCTTTATTAAATTATTTAAGAGTTCTTTTAATATTAAAAGTGGATGGAAAGTGAATGGATTTGTGTGTAATGTTTAATATTATATATATTGTGTACTATATGTAGTTCTTTACACTTGAGAAGTCTGCTTGTAGCAGTGAAATCTTTGGTTGTGTTTTAATATTAATTTTATGCTGGTCTGGCTGAATTTTGGATTTGGGTAGTTTTGATTATATATTGACTAGTTTAGCTTTATGCTTGTAATGTTTACATTTTAATGAGTTTCTTTGCATTTAAGAGTGGTTTTTCTGATGTAGTGTAAAACTTTTATTATTATTATTATTATTATTATTATTATTATTATTATTATTATTATTATTATTATTATTATTATTATTATTATTATTATTATTATTATTATTATTATTATTATTATTATTATTATTATTATTATTATTGATATATTTGAATTTTATTTATGTATATTAAGTTTGTTGTTTGAGTTTGGTTGAAAGAGTATATTTGTGTTTATATATATATATTCTAACCTCCCCCCGCACATCCTCCCCCCAAAATTATTGTTTATTACGAATATTCCGGGTTCTAGCTCAGTTAACAAATAAATAAATGAAATATTCAGCATTGATTAAATTGATTACTAGCTCTAATTTCTAAAATACAAATACGGTTCAATTTTTTTAAAATGAATTAACAAATATTTACTATTTTCATGAGACATGGAGTGACAATACGGGGAACGAGATAGACTACATTGAGACATTATCCACACGATACTACCTCAATGGCATAAGAACACTATTCCCCCTTTTTACTATACCAAATAACTAACTCATAGTATTCTTACGACTTTCCGAGCTCTCTTCACTACGATTAAAATAATAATCATATCTTAATCTTCTTTATAACAAGAATCTAGCTCAATTAAATAAAATGAAGTAAAATAAAATAAAATAAAATCTCAGGTTCATAAATTGTATTCTAACTGATTTAAAATTACGGTAGCAAAATATGAAAAAGGAATTTTATGTCATAATCTACTACACAGCAACTAACAATAATAAAAATAATAATAACAATAATAATATAATATAATCTTATTTCTTCCTAAATGAAATAAATAAATACGTACGTGGTAGTATTTTAATAATCTGATAACAGAATACGTGTGGGAACATTAGCATATAATTTAATGTAATATTGTGGCAACCGACTTATGACCAATAAATAATATAAAATTATGATCTTTTAATTTTAACATACCAATAAATTCTCAAAATTCTTATAACACTTTTATGTTTACCCTTTGTGCAAAATTTATTTGTCTGTTTCAATTATAAATGTATCGTGATTTCATGCATCCATGTGGAGAAATAATAACGCCGACACACAACTTTAAAATAAATTTACAACAAAGTTTATTAACAACATAAATAAATTAACAATATTTTTACACTATATACATTGGATATCCCTTACTCTCCTATCTCAACTTAGTTTATTAGTTTATAAAATGAAATCCAAATACTATATATTTTTCCTAGTTAAATCTTATCTTTTTAACACTTAAGAAAATACAGTATTATTACTTGATTTATTATTATGGTTAGCTTATTACAAAATGCATTTCTTATATGATTATCACTAACACTTTGCATCCCTAATATTATTAAAATTATATTTTTTACAAAATTTACATTCATAGTAAAATTCTACAAAATAATAAAATTCTAGTTTTATATTGGTTGTATGGAATCTTACAAAGTCAAAACATTATTCTACATTCGGTATTAGGTTTTTATTGTTCATTATCCGATGTTTATTAATCCTAATATTCTCATCCAAGCCTTACTTTGGATGATATAATTACAACTATTCATATACCATGCACAAGTATATGTTTATTACACATTATTGAACTATTTCTTAATAAATATGCAATACTTATTTTCTAAATATTATTTAAAAAAAAACATTCAAATTTTATTATCACTTTTAAAATACTTGGTTTAGATTTCTCTTTCAAAAATCTTATATTCATTTCTGAATTAATTTTACAATGTATTATATGATTCTTTCTCTCTTTATGATATTTTGGACTTTCAATTTTAAAGTTACACAATTCTATACATTCCAGCAAATAAACTATTCTTACACAAACGATAACATATCTTCAGTTCTATTTTATTCATTATTTCTTTGAAATATCTTTCTGACCGATGCAGATTCATGAAATAAGGATAGCGAAGATAGATGCATAGGATCAAAATACAACTAGAATATTACTCATCATATATCTTGACAATCATGGCACAGTGAATTAAATACACTATAGAGGAGTGACCTTTACCTGTCTACCAACCTCTATTATAGGAACGATGCTAAAGCTATTTCTTCAGCTTTATTATAACATCAAAAAATTTAAAAATATGCAAAACACTGTCCAAACTATATGTGTTCAGTCATAGGGCTTAGTTAACTATACTGAAATCACACAAACTAAATATGATCCAAATCCTTTATTTTCCTATTCCTTAAAAAAAAACATCATCTTGGTTTCCTCTCCACTAGTACTTCCAAGTCACTATCCGATCTTATTTCTCAAGATTTTTCTATACTATACATCGACAAATACATATCTGCATTTCTAACAATAATAAAATTCATTTATTTTAAAACTATTCCACTGTTCTATAAGAAAATCTTTTACTACTTTCCTCGTATATTTAATAATATATAAACTACTTAAATATCTGAATACTTTATCACATGAAAGTTCAAAAGAATCACACAATTGTTCTGTTAAATTATATTATTAATATACTTTAAATAAATTATTGCATGCATATTCCGAATTACTCCTATCTCATTATATGTTTAAAATGTTGTATAAAATGTGTACATATAATTTAAACTTTCACACTTCATTCTTAATCAATAGATGATCTAAAAAAAAATACATTATGCATTATAAATAACTATCAAAATTACCAAACGATCTTTATCTTCTCGAGCGCATTCCGTAGGCTTCACCATTCCATTGATTCTTGTAGATATAAGACTCACATACATACACTTTATTTTTAAACAATATTTCTATAATTTTATCAAGCTATTATATTTAAATCTCAATATTACTAAATTTATGTTTATATGTTTTCCCTAATCTCACATAGCATTTTATATTTTTAAAATAACTTAGTAAAATATTTAAACTATATTTACTGTACTTCTTTATCAAACTTTCTTGAAAACCGTTCATATTAAAACTAAAAAAAAATGTTTATTATTTCTTCTTCAGTCACTTAATGTTCTATTTTAAGGCAAAACAATTATTGTTCTGTTTAATAAATATTCATAGACGACAATCCTTGGTTTTTTATAATATTTAATACAATTATTACTTATGATATCAATTAATCCCGTAAAGAAAAACGTCTACATTTTCTCTTCTAATATTTTCTGCTAATATTTTCCGCGCGACTTTTATGATGCATCTTCTAGGTACTTTGATTTAAATATTCAGTAAATTTTTCTGTCTCCATGGATCCATTTTATTAAGTATATTAGATTTATCTTTTCCAATTTCTCTTAGAGAAAGTTTTTCTGTTCTTTTTTCATAAAAAAAAATAATGACTCTTTCATATTATTATTCTATAACTTTTTTTCTTCTTTTACAATTCTGGTACTATATTTTTGTAATGTCTCCTTTAAAAGATAAACATTCTTTCTTCATTATAACTTTTACATAATTTCTTCCTTTATGATATACGCATCTTAATTTTCCCATAGAGAAGAATAAAAAACTTTAGAGTAGCCTTATAAATTTGTGCGTCATAATTTTTCCTGACGGCAAATAACTTCTCTTTTAAGTTTTCCATATAGCGTCCAAATTATATTCCTCTGAGTTACAATTATAAGTTTCTGGTTGAGCATAAATAAAGCTGTATCTAGGCACTTTACAAATATTTTTCCTTTAGCAATATTTTTAGGTATTTTTTCCTTTAGTACTTCCATTTTTACTGCAAGGTTTTGGCTAAACTTGAATAAAATCACTGGCAAGAAAACTTTTAAAAATTAGCCCTCCATGTAAAGGCAGTTCCAAATATTATATGTTAAAAAAAACTTTTACAATAAATATAAAATTTTAAAATTATATCCCTTTTCTAGCTTGCGGTCTTATCCAGCTAAAAAATATGTTACTCCCTCCTTCACTTACACATTACTTTCTCCCGCTTCGTCTCTTTCTTATATTTTGTCTGCTAAATACCTCTGTTGATTGGTTAATGACCTTTTTAGCGTGAACAAATTTACACATTTTTTAGTTTTATAACAGACTAGATTTTTCAAATAAGACATTTATGATGTAATGATTTGAAATATTACTTAGAATAGTATTTTTAAACTCAATTATAGTTTAATCAAAATCATTTAAATTATAAAAATAATTATTAAAACAATATTTAACATTTCAACTTTTTACTTTAACGACAGATAGCAATTACATTTAGTTCCATAATTTACAAACTTTATTATTATTCTAACAAGCGTGTGTGTGAAAGTATATAATATACAGTCACATGATTACTAACTTTAACAGATGATTTTTAATTTACGTCTCGGTCTAAATTACCAAAACTGACATATTTTATAAAAAATTTGGAAAATAATTTAAACTTGTAGAACTAAATATAATTCTCACCATCCTAAAGTTTATTTTAAAATATACTCTATTAATTTTGACTATTAAATATAATTATAACACTACATATAGCATTTATTTAATTATTAGTTTTAAAATATTATACTCGAATTATTAATATACTTTTAACTATTTATAGCTGTGTTATTTTATATGGCCAGCTTTTACAACCATAAGCAAGGATATCTTTAATCTTTATTTAACTGTTCCTTTTAAATAATCCATTACACTTTTATATACCAGGTATTTTCAGCTTTAAATTGTACTATAAAATCTAATTATCCTACTATTATTTATATATCATACAAACATATCTTAAAATTTAAAATTTTTTAGTAATTGACCATTCTACCTTATTATGACCTATAGATAAGGGCACAATATATATATATATATATATATATATATATATATATATATATATATATATATATATATATATATATATATATATATATATATATATATATATATAAGTGTGTTTCTGTTTTTATTGTATGTTAATTTATAAGGGTATTTGTAATTGATTTTTAGTATGGGTTTGGGGAGTTTAGTTTTTAATAATTTTCCATTGAATGATATTAGAAGAGTGAAAAATTTGTCTAGATTGAGTGATAGGATAGAGTCTTTAAGATGGCAGATTTATTTTCTTAAAAAATGTAGGGAATTTCGTGTTTTTTCTAAGTGTTGTGTTATTAATTTTAGTACAAATAAAAAGATGCTTCAAAGTAGGAATTTGGTTTTTAAGTTACACACATATATTTTGAATAGTTTTTTAAAAGAAAATTGTGTATGGTATTACAAATTTATTTATGTATATAAAAGAGATAGAAATTATTTAGACAGGAGGCAAGATTTTAATTATTCAATTTTGAATTTTTTTATGAGACAATTTAGACAGAATAGGTCAAATTTCTATTGTAAAAAATATGAAAGAAAATTAAAGTGGTTGTTTGGGAAAGTTAATAAAATTTATTGCAGTGATAAAGGGTATGGGAGTAATGTTTCTGATGATAGAGTTGTTAATCTTTCTGATATAAAGTTAAATGATAGAGAATTAGATATTCTTGGTAAAGGACCTAATTTTATTCCATTTCATTTAAAAAATATAGTTTTTGATACAATTCCAACTATTGAATCTAGTAATTTGAGTGATGAGCAGAAAGTTGGTATTTAATCGATTTTGATTAAAAGTTTAAAAAGGGAAAAAAAATGTTATTAATCCTGCTGAGATTAAACATCTTAAGAATAAGTTAATTGCTAATAATATAATCATTTCTCATGAAGACAAAGCTTGTAGGTTTGTCATTATCAAAGGAGATGAATTCAAAGAGAAAATGGATAGAGAATTAAATAATTGTAAATTTATGCTTTTAGATAAAGATCCAGGTAATTTGATTAAAAGAAAATTGATAGATATTAATGGTTAATTTATTTTTTTTAATAGAGTAGATTATTTAAAATGCTATCCTAATGATTTCACACCAGCTAAGATGTTTGTGAATATTAAGAATCATAAAGATGATTTTCCTTTAAGATTTATTTTTGATTTTACAGGTAGTGTTGTAGAGGGTATTTCTAGATTCTTGAATATTTTTTTAAAACAATTTGTTGATTTTGGTCATTACACAGTTTCTTCTTGGCTTTTGATAAGATTAATAATTTTAAAATGGAAAGTAATTGGGTATTTCACAGTTTAGATATTGAAAATATGTATCATTCTGTTAATAGGTTAAGCAGTATTGATATTCTTATGTCTGTATTAGTTAAGAAAAGTTCTTTAGCAAAAAATAAAATTAAGGTAATTAAAGATTTGCTTTTGTTATAGGAAGCTTCTATGTATTTTACTTATAAAGGTAATTTTTATAAGCTTAAGGAAGGGTGGATAATGGGTTATATTATTTCTCCTTTAGTATGTTCAGCTTATATTAATTATATGGAAGAGGAAATTATAATTAAAAAAGAATTGTTTATATGTAAAGTTATTTGTTAGATATGTTGATGATTGTTTATTTGTAGTTGAGAATGAGAAATTGAAAGAATTTGCAAATGAGTTTAATTGTTTTGATCCTTGTATAAAATTTGTATTTGAAGGAGGGGGGTTAGATTTTGGTAAGTTAAAATTTTTAGATCTTTTGGTGATTAGAAATGTAGAGACGAATTGTTACTGTGCAGTCATTTTGTTAAAAGTTAACAATTAACATCTATAATTAAACCTGATAGTTTAGCAGTCTGTATTTCATAAAGTAGCTGATTTAAGGAATTATTGTCATAGGAATAATAAATTAAATAATTCTAGTGGGGTAGCTTTGTTTTAGAAAGATCATTTTTATAAAGATTACTTGAGGATTGGTTACTCTGATAAATTTGTTAAAAGTATTTTATTTAATAGTAATATTTGTAAGAATTTAAAGGTTAAAAAAAATATGATTTTATTTCTTTGCCATTTAATTTGTCTTCTTATAAAATTGTATGTAGAAATAGTAAATTGTTTGGAAATAAGAAAATTGCTTGGAAAAAGAAGTGTTACATTGAATAATTTATTAAATAATACAAAAGAAATTTGTGATAGAGAGACTATTCCTGGTGTAGTATATTTTATTCCTTGTTTATTTTGTAAGAAGGTTTACATAGGGCTTAGTAGTTTGAGTTTAAATGAATGAATAAAGGTTCATAAAAGTAGAGTTAAAAATAGATATCTTAGTTCTGCTTTGTATGTCCATGAAAAAGATACAGGCCACACTATTGATTTTGATGAAGCTAAGGTTGTTTTCTTTGAGAAAAATGAAATTACATGAAGAATTAAAGAATCTTTATTAGTGAAAATTTATGTTTCTGAAGTAATTAATTTATTTAAGAGTTCTTTTAATATTAAGGGTGGATTGGAATTAAATGGATTTGTTGGTAATGAACAGGAAACCATGTTCAATAAATCCAGACTATTTGTATAAAAATAAAAATATTCAAATTAAGAACAGTTCCAGCTTGATTTATTTGAGAAGGCTAATAAGACACTCTTGTCACCCTCTCTTACTTATTTTACATGAAATGACTGTTGAATTATAAATGGTACTGTTGCAGACCCCGAATCATATGGATACTGCAATTAAATAATACCAGGATTGGACAAGCTAAGGCCATCTTTGAAAAAAACGACCAGTCATCCATAAAAGACTGCAGAAATTTGCAGCAGGAACTGGGAGCTCCTCTATTGTAAAGTATGTACTATACAATTTAAAAAAAAATTAAAAACTTTCATCATGATTTAACAATTTTTTTAATAATCAGCTTACCTAATTTTTAAAATAAACTTTAATCTGACTTTTAAGATTTCATAATCAATTAATAATGTTTAATTTTATTTATTTGAGTTTGCTAATTTAATCATTTTCGTTTTTTAATAATATTTATTGACTAAATTAGTCAAATGTATTAAATTAATTTGTGTGTAGATGGCTGCATAGATTCATTAATGTTTAATTATTTTTTTATATTTTCATATTGATTAAAATATATAGATATTGGTAAACATAACACCTTATGCTGAGTTTGTAAACATATTTATTTGTATATTTTTTAAGTCAATGGTGTCAATGTGGCATCTTATGATCAATGCCATTGTGTTTCTTGTAAATATACCTCTGCAATTCCATCAATGACTTTATATTTTAACCAATTATATTTATTTTAAAGGGCTTTTATTTCAGGCAAATTATTTTGTAGTTAGGTCGATGCTGGTGGAGGTATATATAGGTGTTTATATAAATGTAATGTGAAGTGTGTTTATCATACAGGGCAACATTGTCATCTGAATGCATGACCCAAAGATGTGGTCATTCCATTGCAATGGATGCAGACATATTTTCTGCACCAATGTTTTTAGTGCTATGGATAGGGACTATAAGTCAGCAGAGACACCACTCTCCCCCATATGTAGCACTTTTCTTTAATTATTTTATATATATGATTCCTTCACCAGACAGGTGCACATCCCTGTACTGAATGGCTGATCAATCTCTATAAACCTTTTTAACCTAGGCCTACTAATATGAGAATTTCTCTTACTATATACTCTATTTTAATCCCTGTATATTTTTCTCCTATTATATTGTGTCATAGCCAACACATTTACACTATTTATAGGAGTATGGGACTCCCTACAGGCCTTTGTTCTAGCTTTCAAGTTTTTATCACTTTCCTTGAATGAGTCCAGGATTTCTACTGCATCTTTGATCATATGCCGATCTGCTAAGGAAATATTAATAAAATTTCAAAGAATTATTTTTAAATGTTACAAGTTTAAATCATCTTCAATAATCACTATTCTAAATAATATGAACAATAGACTATTATTTTTATAAAATCTAAGGAACAGATTAGTGATTATTTTTACTAATAAATCCAGATTTCTGAAGTCGACTTGTTTTTCATTTTCATTATTTATTTTAATTTTCGTTCATCATGTTTGGATGGAAGCTACTGAGCATGTGTTGTGTTGAGGGAGCAAATTTTCATTATTGAGTGTTTGAACAATACTATAGCAGCAAGGACTGGGGGTTTCAATTATATACAATGAATTGGTAGAGCAATGCCAAGGAAATATTTTTTTTTTAAAAAAAAAACAACATTTATCACTGAATTCTATTTGATCTATTGATCCATACATTTCATTTATATCAAAAGTACAAATTGTGTCAATTAATAGAGTCAAATAATATTGTTTATAATGCTCTCGTTTCAAAAAATGCAAAGTCTGATATTATAAATTTTATTATAAAAGTATTGCAGTTTATTGATAAATATATTTATGTTAATTTTAATAATGAATATTATAAAATGATCTACGGTTGGCCAATGAGTCTTCCTGCTGTTGCTCAAACTTTTAATTTTGTTATATCAACTATGAAAGTAAAATTTTATAACAATTGAAATATCAAGAAATTAAAGTATATCATACAGATGTGGGTGATGTTTTTATTTGTGGAAAACAAGAATTAATAATCAATTTATTTAATGAATTATATGAGATTAAGGTTATAAAGTGGATTATAACTAAAGAAAAATACAATTCCATAAACTTCTTGGATATTCAACTTACACTTAATGATTATAGTTTGAATTATCTTATGTTAATTAAACCAATTAAAACTAGAGGTTTTATTCCATATGAATTACATGTACATATATGTCATAAGCTTTCTGGATTGAAATGATTATTATTTCAAAATGAAAAATTGTACAAATATTTTAGTGATAAAATTTAAAATGTACATTTATTTGTTAATGACATTTTGAAAATTGGTTATTATAAAAATGCTATTACTAATATTATTAAAAAATTTAAAAGACATCAACACTATAATAAAATTAAAAATAAAAATATCAAAATGAAATGGATTTCAATGCTATTTATATCAGATGAGCAGGTCAAGTTTATTGGGAGAATTTATAACGGTTTTCAGTCATATTGCTTTTTTCTCAACAAATAACACAAATAGATTACTTAATAAATCTAAAATTCAAAATTCAAAATTTAATCAAAATTGTATTATATATAGATTGATATGTGGATGTGGCTTACAATACATTGGTGAATCTAAGTGTACATTTGAGAAGAGAATAAAAGAGCATGTGCTTTTTTATAATAGAATTCAAAAAGAGAAACAATCTGGAATAGATGTAAATAAACTTTCATCATCTGTTATATTTGATCATAATAAATCTTGTCAATATGGATTTAAATTTGATTATAAAAATATGAAAATTATTCAAAGTGAACGTTGTCATAATAAACATAAAATAAAAGAGGCTATGTTAATGAATCATCAGTATCAAATGTTAAGATAACAAAATTGTGGGAAATCTGAATTGAACTATGGGTATTGTTAAAGGTTGTCTCATTTTGATTATTCAATGTTATATAGTTGATAAAGACTACAAAATGATAAAATAAAGTACTTCTAAAAATAATATAATTTATGTAACTTGTATTATATTTTCATATATATATATATTGATTTGTATATTACATATGTTGTGAAACGAATACAGATATCAAACTTTATATATATATATATATATATATATTGTAACGAGCACAGACGTTCGTTACATTGTTTTTTTTTATATATATTATTAAACAAGTTAAAATAAAAAGTTCGCATTTAAAAACTTTCTTTAGGAATTAAAAATTGAAATTAAAATATCGTCTTAAACTCTTATATATTAAGTCGCACAGATAATGAAAAATTATTAAAATAAAATTTTTATTAAGAAAAAGGTATTTTTAAAACTAGATTTTAAAAAAGATTTGGAGATGAAGTTGTATCTTTAGATTTGTCTTGAGATATATTTTTGGTTTGGAAAACAGGGTAATTAATTAGAAATGGAAATGATTGTTAATTAGTTAAATGTAAACCAGCCTTGAGCATTTAAATGAAATAACTTCAGTCAGATAGAAAGAAAACAATAGAAACGGATTAGCCAATGAAAGAAATCCATTTGGGAAATCGGACCTCAGCGAAAGGATCATTACATCCATGACGCAATGTTAATTCAATCCTTTGACAAAAATATAAAAAGGACAAGTTTTGGAAAGCATAAGTTAGTGACTGGAAATTGATTGATTATTGACGATGTAACAGCTAGGTGTTAGCGCTGGGGGGATTGAAAAAGACGCACAGCTTCAATCCCTTCAGTTCTGTAAGAAAGGAAGAAAAGTGGGCCATCGTTTCTTCATGGAGGACCAATTACACTAAAAAAAAAAAAAAAAAATCTCCAAAGAATAAATAAATCGATCAACCGGATACAAATCTTCGGACGACGTGGGAATTCACGTGCAAACGGCAAGGAATATACGAAGATGAACTATTTCAATAACCGTAAGACTTTAAAATTTATGAACAGTAAATTAAAAACTTTCCAGATTTAAATGATTTCAATATTACTCTATCTGACCAACATTATTTTATTAATTAGTTATAATTTTATTTAATGTATTTAATTTGTAAAATCATTTCCATTTATTTATTTATTTATTTAATTTTGTTCTTTAAGTTTTATTATGATTTCTGTTTTCCGTTAAATAAATTATAAAAAAATGTTAAACTTAAGTCGGGCGTGAATGGCTGTATCGATTTGTAAAGATATATTAAGGGAGGGTAATCTTGGGTTGTTCATTTCGTAGTTGGATTGGTTCAATGGATTGGATATATTTATGTAATTAGTAGGTGTAATATGAGATCCGCTACGGGCAGGATTATAGATATACGCCACACACCCTCTGTTTGCCTATGGATGGGTTTGTAAGTCGGCAGAATACCGCAGCCCATTCCTATGGAGTTTTTAGTTTATTGATCTACTTGCCCACAGATGTCACATCCCTGTGGGTGGAGAGTAAATGTCGTTTCTATTTCTACATATTGTTCAGATGTACATTCCTGACAATATTGTTGTGTTGTCGTATCATGCTACATTGAATACATGAATGTATCAGATGGATTGGCGCCAGTTGATTGCGAAATGTGTTGCCTAAGGTTAAGTAGGGATAGAATATTTTATTTTTAAATGCAAATCTATGGTAGTCGATTCAGGCTCGATCCTAAATAAAACTATTAAATTTAAGTTGTTTATAGACGCTTGCATGTATTGTTTATCGGTTAACTATGTTTTGCGTTTCATATTTGATCAAAATATATAGACATTCGATAAATAATGATACCTTACGGTGAGTATCTAAAAATGTATTTATTCGGATGTCTTTTAGGTTATTGGTGACGATGCAAGTATCTTACGATGAATACTAGAGGGTTTCTTATAATTCCCTATGCAATTGTCAGTAATCAATAATTTTGTATTTTGATCGTTTATGTTTACTTTGAAATGTTTTTGACCGTTGAAATCTATGTAACCGATCTATAGCAACATATTAAACAGGTTTATAAGCCCATCTGTGCGAACTTGATTAAAAATGTAAATTTATAATATAATAGTAATGCAATGTAAATTAAAGTAAAATCAAAGTAAAAAAAAATAATGTTAAATGTTAAATTAAATGTAAATCACTAAAGTAATTTTAAACCTTATATATATGTGCATCAATAAATCTGTTTGTATGATAATTACTGGCAGTGGCTCACTTTATTCTTTTATATACTAGTAAATGATATTATTAAATCTCTGCTATTCCACTGAGCTAGTGACAATGGGCTAACGATCTAAATATGTAAATAAAGTGGAATCCTAACAGCGCGTATCTGCCTACTTTATAAATTTTTCTAGGCTCAAATGCCTAGATGGCGCCCTTTGGTAGTGCGGTGCGGTGCGATGCGATCTCCCACTTCGTTTGGATCGTTATAATATATATATTCTTATCTCTATAAAATAGAGTATTAATAAACAATAATTATTTCTAACTTTTGTAAAATGATGTAAACCTAATCATTAATCAATAGCCATTTTTATCCTCTGTAAAATAAACTTCGTCAATAAATAACATATATTGGAACTCTTATAAACAACTAGAGATCTGTAATAATAAAACATGGGTTATGTTAAGTGGTTGGTTAGTTATAAAGATTTCAGCTGCAGACATATGAAGTTAAAACAAAGAAACTAAAATCATAAAATAAATTATTAAAATAGGCAAAACTCTTCATGCAATAGTGCCACTCTGTACCAACCAGAATACTCAATGGATGCTAGAAGGCTTGTGCATAAAATCCCTATCTAATGCATACTCATCCAATATCCCCAGACTAGTTTCTGGCTTGTGTCCTTTGTCAGTGAGAAGCTTTGAATTTGAAAGCACTGCACCTAGATCTTAGGATCTAATGCAACCCTCCAGAAGTCACCTTCTAACTCTACTTAACTACAAAACTATAAAAATAAAATTGAAAACACAATATTTTCACTATAAGATCAATATATTATATAGTCATATGGATCTGTAACTCAGTTCAGTACCCATATATTTTGGTGTCTTGGGAGTTTTGCCTATTTTAATAACATATATGTGCTAGCCTAAGAAATGTTGACGATGTGATGTTTAGTAGTTTAACACCAATCATATCTTAGTGGTGACTATTGTTAATAAAGAGCTAAATACACCAAAATGTATGGGTAGTGAACTGAGTTCAAATCCATATGACTATATTTTATATTGAGCTTAGATTGAAAACATTATTGTTTTTCAATTTTATTCTTATTGTTTTGTTGTTAAGGAGAGTTAAAAGGCCGCAGCTGGAGAGTTGCAATAGATCCTAAGATCTAAGTGCAATGATCTCAGAACCAAAGCTCTTCACTGATTAAGGGCCACAAGCCAGAAATGAGTCTGGAGATATTGAATGAGTAGGTATTAAATAGGGATTTTATGCACAAGCCTTCTGGCATCCATTGATTACTCTGGTTGTCACTGAAAGGCACTAATGTATGGAGAGTTTTGCTTATTTTAATAACAGATATATGCTAGCATAAAAAATGGTGATTATATCAAAATAAATTATTATCAGTAAAATAAATAATTTGGGAAAAGAGAGATCCCTTATTAGTAATTTAGAATAAAATAAAACTCTTCCTTTATCAAAAATACATTCTCTGATATATAAGCAGTTGCACTTTTAAATATTCCTGATATCTTCTTAATGTCTCTCATATCTTCTCTAATGTCTTTTAAAAAGATATTATGTAAATCATTTTCCAATCTGATCTGAAATGAACTTTACTCTTGCAAAGTAAATTGAAAGTGAAAAATACCATCCTTATGGTACAATAGAAAGTAAAGTTATTCTTATGCCTCAACAGTTATAATAGCAATAAGAATCTATAACTTTTAAATAAAATAAAATAATGATGATGATTTCAGGATTCTTTTGTATATCTTTGGATCTGCTATATAGTATTGTGCTGTCCCAAATATCTGACATTCTAATAGGTCATACAAAACATTCACGTCACTTTAGGCCAATGTGTCCTAGCAACAAATAACAATTATAATTACGTTAATAAAGAAAATAATAGCATAAAATTTGGAATAATTTAGCTTTTTATCCAGGACATCAGCCAGTATAATAGAAAGACAATGGTTCATTTTATATCCTTCCATCATCCATGACAAATCCAGTAAAATAACTACAATTATTTGTTTTCATAAAATGACTAAGAAAATAAATAGAATAATGTGCAGTCAGAATTAATATCATGAAATAAAATTCATTTCAATGTCAAATAAATGTTTAATCTGAGATTAGATATTTATGTTTTTCTGGAAAACTCTCTTAAAATAATTGTAATCAAAATGAAATTTCAGGACCTGGATAAAATTGCTTATCTGGTATATTATTGCTTATCTGGAATGTTAAGATGTCTAGAATTTGAAATGGTTTAGGACACAAAAAAACGTTTTGCAAACATTTTGAAAACATGCACTTCCTTCGCATTTAGAAAATAAACCGACAACAAAGATTGAATAAAATACTATACTTTAGAGTCATTTAACATAGGTGAAGCCACCTACAACATATAAATGCCCTCTTGTTATTTTATTCATAAATCATGTCAAAGTAGAAGCATTAATTGACTCTGGAAGCCTACTTTACATATTGTGTGAGTCCACATATAAATATGGTAAGCGTCGAATGTGAAATACCTTCATTACCAGTCAAACAAATTCAGGTTACTTTAGTAAATGGAAAGAGAACAGAATTGTCTAACAAACTGGTGTGGATTATCATTACAATAAATAATAGTAATATTGGGAATGTTTCTCTAATTATGCCTGGATTAATACATGAATCCATAACTATGTGATGATGTCATAATTTTGAATGATTGTCAAGTTGATTTTTGTAATAAAGTTTTTACCTGTAAGAAGGAAAGTCTTAATTTTAGGTATGGTATGCATAATATTTCCAATGAATTATTGTTCATCCATAATACATTAATTGATGCCAGTATAAAGGCTAAAATTGAGCATGTTTATATGTTCAATTCTAAATTAGGTGAACATTTATACCAATTAATGTATAGCTTTAAAAGCATTTTTCTAAAGTCCTGTAGTTTAATGATCCTTTCCAACAAAAGATATACCCAATCCCTTACCAATATTAGTATGTGGTACAGAATCAAACTGGCAAGATGGTAAAATGGGATATAAATAAAATGTTTCCTTCTCCTTATGTGAATCCATTGGTTACATTAAAGAAGAAGGATGGTAATATTAAGGTATTCTTTGATGCTTGAATACTCAGTACAGCAACTATACCAGAGTGTGGCTTTACTCCACCCATACATGAGTTCCTAATTAAACTTCATATGAGGTCAATTGTCTTTAAATTTCATTTCCTAGCTAGTTACTGGCAAATACCACTACATGAGAATGATCAGCAGTACACAACATTTAGATTTCAGGCCAGTCATATGTTTTGAGACATATGCCTTTTGGTCTCATCAATAGCAATGCTGGCTTAATCAGATGTTTGGAAGCAATTAAAGAAAAAAAATATCATGTATGTGACGATATAGTCATTGCTTCTGATAATATAGAAGAGCATCTAAAACATATCCAATTATTTTTCATAGAATATTTTTTTAAAATAAATGTGAAAATTAACTTGGATAAGGGTTGAATAACAGCAAAAACATTACTTTTCTGGGTCATTTAATTAATGAACATGTAATCCAGCCACATCCAGAAAAGATTGCAGTTATACAATGTTTCCCCACACCAAAACAGTAAAGCACTAAAAATCCTTTTTCTGTTTATGTATTTTTTATAACCATTTTTATAAAAACTTTGCTGAATACACTATATACTTATACAAGTTATTAAAAAGGCTGAAAGATGGAAGTGGACTGCTAATAATGCTGCTGAATTTGATAAAATTAAAAATAAAATTTTAAAACACGTTATTTTAAGATATTCTGACTTTAGCAAAACTTGTCATGTGCAGACAGTTAGCAAATAATATGGCCTAGGTGTTGTGTTGTATCAGCTCAATAAGGATTAGGTACCATATGTATTGTACTTTTTAAGGAGAAACTTGAGAGGTGATGAGTTCAACTACATTATTACTGAAAAAGAGCTCTAGTTGGTGTCTGAGCTTTTCAGAAATGACAGCTTTTTATTAGGTTTAATTGTGATTGTCTTAACCATGCATATAAGCTTAGAATTTTTAGGTAAGAGCTACCTCAAAAATGAGAGTTGTATCATGTGGAGCTTGTACCGCTAACAATTCAATTACAGAGACCTCTAAATTGACAGGAGATAGAACATCCCAGCTGATACCCCTAGCTACTACCCTATCTAATGTCACAAAATCCTGATACTCAAAACATAATTATTAGTAGCATAGGTTTGGTCTGGGATAAATCTATAGTTGATGATTACAATAATCTCACTAAGATTCAAGATCAGGATCAGAGACTAAATAGAATCATGTCTATCCTAAATAATCATGATAATTTAAATAGTAAAAATAAATGCATTAAAAATATAATTAAAAGATATTATATATCCAAATCTGATTATGTATAAAGTTAAATCAAATAAGGGTGAGTTATCAAAGATAGTTATGCCTAACTCTATGATTGATAAATTGATTAAATATGTGCAATGTAGTTATGGGTATTATGGTGCTCCAAAAATCATGTATGTTTTAAAATCTACTTTTTTAATTGGCATAAAATGTACAGACATATAATTAGAAAAATTAAAACTTGTACAATCTGTTTCAGCATTGTAGTCAATTAATGCAGGTGTGACACAACCCATCATTTCCAATCAACATAATGAATTATTAGTGATCAATTTTATGGGCCCTTCCACCATTCAATCAGCAGAAGTTCTTTCTTGTTACTTATCATGTATTTACTAAATTATTATCAGCTTATTACATGCCTAAAACTAGTGTGTATCATGTGATTAAATGTATATCAGAATATCAATTTCCTTAATAAGAAAACCATAAATTATACTTATTGATCATGCCAAAGATTTCATCTTTATCAGATGGATTAACTGGATTTAAACACAGAACCTCAAACATGTTATGAGCTCCATAAGAAACCCACAGTTCAATCCCTGTAGACATGTTATACAGGAGCTTGGTCGATTATTCAGAGTTTATGTAGTCTATGATCATAAAAAATAGGTTCATAAACTTCCTGACATAATTAAATACATTAATAATACACATAATGAATCAAATAGTTTTACATCTATTTGTTTGCATTATGGTAAGCATAAACCATTATTAATTAAAACACCCCTTCCTGATATTTATGAAAAAAATAATGTTAATATAAAATATCAATCAAGCTAATGTGAAGCTCCATATTATGGGTGGTAAAAGAGTAAAAAAAAATCCAGAATAAACCACATCTGTTTAAAGTTAATGATTTTGTTCTAGTATGAACATCCCATGTAAGCAACTCTCAAAGGAATAAATTTTAAAAAACTCTTAGTCAATATGAGGGTCCATACAAAATTTCTTGCAAAGAAGAAGAAAACACATTCATGTTACCTATACCAGATATTGAGAGAAAGTCTCATAATGCTAGAAGTTTAATCCCATACCCTCTGAAGTATATACGTGTTAAAAATATTTCTGGATGAGATTCTTGGTGTTGTTTTGATTGATTCTGTAAATTAATTTTTTAACTATATGAGATAGAAATAGTTTGTTGTTACATATAATACTTTAAATATTGATGTTAAAATGTTTAATCAATGAGTAGATTTATATTATAAAGATTAGTAAAGCTAGTAGTTGTGATTTATATAAGTTTGAGAAAAAGGTTGATGGTTAATTTAAAATTTTATTCATGTGAGGAGGACACTGTACCCTTTTCATTAGGGATTTATGTGCTAAAACAATTTCTTTAAAAATTAGGAGAAGTATATGTATTTTAATTATAATAATAATATCTAAATAGAGTTTAAACTTACAAAAATAAATACATTAAATGCTAAAAAATATTTTAAAGCTAATTTAAATAATAAAACTGTACAAGAACACAAAACAATTTAATATTGTTTGCTTGGATAGACTGGTCTTAGTTATACTGGTAAAATATATTTAATACTTTGCTAAATAAACCTTTAAAACAACACTAATTTTAATATAATGTGTAATATAATTAAATAAATTAATAAATTTATCTTCTAAAAATATGTTTAAATTGTATAATAAGTATTTATTAGAGTTTTGATTATTATGGTGTATTAAATGTTTTAATTTGTAGTAAATGTTATAAAAATGTCAAAATTTATTATTCTAAATTTTTATTAGTGCATTTAATCTTTTACAATGTGTTTTATTTTTGTAATTAAATATTCATTTGATTTTATAGTAGACAGTATATTTAAAACATTGCAACATTTGTCTGAAATAAACTGATCACATGACTGATATTATATGTGTATTGTGCTTGCATGATTTTAGAGAAAGTTTCAATTGCTTTCTAAAAGTGTTGATAAAATTGAAAAATTTTATACATGATAAAGTAAACTTGAATAGATATTTGATTTTTTAATATATTTTAAGCCAACAAATATAAGCAAAAAATTTCTATATTTAAACTAAGTACTTTATAATTTTATAAATTAGTAAGGAATTAATAAAATGTATCATTTAAAAATATTTTAGTTTAATTTTAAAATAAATTGGGTAATACATATTTATTATTACTGTTTTTTTTTAAATGATGCCTCATAATTTTATTTTCAATTTTTAAAAGTACACAATTGAGAAATAAGTAAATGAGTCTGTAATCTGATGATTTGTCAGCCAATCGAATTTGTTTTAAAAGAACACATATAAATATCATGTGTAATTAATAGATAGTGGTCATTGTGTTAAAAGTTATTGTTTTAAAATATCATTGTCTTAAATAGTATCAGGTTATATTTAAGCTAGCAGTCAGTCAATGATTTAAATTTTTAATATAATTTATTTTTATTTTAAAGTCAAAAAGATTAACAACTAATATTTAGTTCAACTAAATATGTGTGAATAAATCTAATACATTTCCTACTAGTGGGATATTCAAAAGTTTAATTAAAATTGATTGGTAAACTATGGAACAGGAATCTATTATTGTCTTATATGTGAGATTAGATTAATAATGAAGAATCAAGGATTTTGTGGAAGCACAGTTTTTTGAGTGCCAGATAAAAAATATTTATTTGTTTTTGCAGAGTAATACAAAGTTGCAATCAAATATTACCCAGTGGTATGATACATATAGAAAATATGTCATTGTTTATATATCTAAAAAAAAATTAAAAATATTATTCAAGAAAAAGTTATTGGAGAAGACTAAAACATAATTTACCTCTTAATTCTATAAAACATTTAAGATAAGTCACTGATCTCTCTTTCTCTCTCTCTCTCTCTCTCTCTCTCTCTCTCTCTCTCTCTATATATATATATATATATATATATATATATTGAGATATATATATATATATATATATATATATATATATATATATTATTAATCAATGTCTGTATTCCAATTATATATAATAATTATATATATATGAAAAACAAAAACAAGTTATAAATCATGTAACTTGCTATCTCTTGCATTTATGATCAATATATATATATATTGTAACGGAAACCCAATGATCGAAAGCTTAACTTCCATTTTATTTATGTATAATGGGGAATTCTTAAAATTCAAGATTGTCCACCTCCCGCAACCGCAAGCATAGAGAACATACGGACATAAATGAGTCTATATTCATGCTTGACTGAACCTGTAACTATATGGTTATAGCTCCAGGTTATCTTTTTCGTTCAACTATCTCTCAACTGCTGTAAGATTTCAAGAGTTACAGCGCTTGGATATTTATACATTTTAATGGCATCAAAATACTGCACCACCAGCCTCATGTGTTAATTCAATGTCCACAAGGAATTATAATTATCCCCTAACCCCTATGAATATATTACTGTTTGGAGTGGTGAAGAATGAGACAAAACAGATTTAAATCAATAAGAAATATTTAATACAATAAATTAAACAATAAAATAAATATTTTAAATCATTTACACACAATAAAAACAGATTATAAGCTATAATGCTACGAGTAAAACAAAATAAAAAGATCCTTTAAATGATTGTGCATTTATAATTATCACTCCATGTATATATAAAAAAGTTAAAAAATGTCTGTATCATTCAAAGTAAGAATTTGATCATTGTCTAAATTAAAGGTATGTGCACATGTAAATATAAAATGTAGTATACAAATTTTATCTAGGTTTATTGAGTCTGAAGTAACTTGAAGTCTTGCTGACCACGATGTGGAATTTCTCCACTTTTTTAGCAAGGAATGGTCAGTCTTTGGTTAGATTTGGTTGTGGGAACTCCTCTGTATTTAGGACATCAAGGACAAAGCAAAAGGAACCCTCCGGCAGATGCTACATTGGCAGTTGTTACATGTAGACAGGAACCTTTAGAGTGTGGGGAGTTTAAATTGGACAGTGATTATGATGGCCCTTAGTCAGCCATTCTTGATGAGTCACTGATGTTAGAAATCATATCTTGTTCATTTAATTATCCGTTATTATGTTGGAGCCCTTCCACTATGTTTCTGGGTTCTCTCTTGCTTGTTTTCTTTCTTAAACTTTAAAGGATTCTTAAGTTCGCGTTTTCTTAATTATGGCTGCTTATTATCAGAGCAGTGTTTCCATCAATGTCTCGACAAGAAGTCTCCCACTCTACTAATCATTTTTTTAATTAAAAAATTCCACAGTCCTTTATTCTTTCGATCCTTTGTTTTTAGCTTTTATTTACACTTTTTCTTTTCTTACTATGGTTTCGGCCATTTTTATAGATTTACTTTTACATAATTTCGTAGCACTATTGCATTTATTTCTTATTTCTTTTTTTTCTTTTAATTAAACAGATTTTTAATAAAATGTTTTTTTTTTTATTTTGACAAGCATTAATTGTTGCTGTCGCTGTCATACTTCATACATACTCCATACATGCATTTAGTTTATCGTCAAATGTGTACTTTTATGACCCAGATCCTTATCTTTCGGTCATGTTTTTAAATTTCTATTTTACTCTGACTTAAACCCTTCAAACTTTACCATTTCTTCTAAATCATATTTTAGTTTGTACTTCATTTATATTTCTTTGTCACTATTAATTTTACTAATATACAATTTCAATATTTTTAATTTTAATTATTATTTTTTTTATTTCTCAAAATCTTGACTTTGGAGGGTAAAAGATAATAATCTTTTTGATTTTAATTCCCTCTCTTTTATTAATTAAAACATTCTTCCTTCATAAATTTAAATTCTTTTGCTAGTATTCCAAAACACAATATTTAAAATTTTTGTAAATGTTAAATATCTATATGTGTGATCGCAGTATATATAATTATTTTTAAAAAAATTATAGTAGTATAAAGAAGAAATATTTCTTTGAACCATATTATATTTAAGCTTTTTTTTGTAAGCAAACTATTTAAAAAAATTCCTATAAAGAATATAATAAACCTTAACACAAGTTATATTAAATTAGCGAATATTTAAATATAAAAAACCTGCTGTTTATTTTAATTCACTATGATTTTATTGCTAAAAAGAAGCAAATGAATAAAAAATATAAATTATTATTATACCAAGAAATAACTGACTATTTTGTATTTAAAATTTGGATTCGTCTGTTTGTTTTATAAAGGTTTTATCGAAATATAAGTT
>JAQFVV010000604.1:306417-340082 GCA_028023455.1 Epiperipatus broadwayi
AATATTCATTGTTTATTATTAATCTTCATTTCCTTTAAATCATTATAACTTTTTTTAAATTGACATAAAATATTGTTTATTTGTTCCATTTTATAACCAATATCAAGCAATCCCTTGACAAATATTTCAATATATTTCAGTTTATCACTTTAGTAATGACATAATTTTTCATTCTGAAAGAAAAAAAAACTAAAACTTGCCATCTTATGCATGATTGATACTTTTGATTTACAATTTATATATCCTCTTTTTTGCAGTGGCTTAATTATTAGTTTATAATTTAATATAACGGTACATCTTGTAATCATTAAATCTAAATATTTAATATTTTTGTCCTGTTCCTTTTCAGTATTCCATTTAAAGTCATTCAACTTATTTAATTCCTCTACAAGCAAATTTATACTATTAGTATTTCCACAAACAAAAACATCATCCACATATCTTTTCTAAATTTTAATATGTCCAAAAGTACACATATTTAAAATATTACTCTCATATGTAGATAAAACGAAATTGGAAACATGTACAACTACAGGCAGACCAATAGGCCAATCTTTAGACATTTTATAATATTGACCTTTAAAAGATGCAACAAGTTATCATTAAAAAATTTTAAAAAATCAACAATAAATTTTATCGTATATTTATAAACAGGAATAATATGCATTTAATAAATCGACAAGCTGCTAACATTAAAATATGAAATTTGGTGGATTTGAATTGATGACGTTTGCTTCCCCTTATTTTTTTTGAATTTAATGGCAGTTGAGGTAGGTTTAAGAAATTAACCGAAAGTACTTCTGTGGATTTAAATATTGTTTATAATAATATGTAAACCATTAAATTTACTATTTTAAGTATAATTAATGGACATTTGATTATATATATATATATATATATATCAAATATATATATCAAATGTTTTTATTTTATTTTTATATATATATATATATATATATATATATATATTAAAAACAAAATAAAAATAAAATCACATGAATTAATTTAACAAGCTTGTATTACAAATGGTATATATAGAGCTTGGAAATAAGCTCTTAAGCTTTGTGGAATATCCCGAACCCCATACCAGTTTCTGCTGCTATAATACTCAGTGAGTCACTAGGATATTCAAGCATTAGATTAAAAATACCAAGACAAACCCAACACTTTATGTAGTAGATAACTAATAAGTAGAAAATCTAAAATTTTCAGACATCTATGTCTTCTAATCCAGCTATCTAACTTAAATAGCCAAAGCCCTAATAGCAAATAATAATATTTCAATGAAACCAAGTCATATATCACATAATCCAATTTACCAAGCTTATATTACAATTGTTATATATAGAACTCAGAAATAAGCTCTTAAAAAACTTTGCATAATATCGCCAACTCCAGACCAGTTTCTGCTACTGGTCTCTTCATGAGGTGCTAATATATTCAAGCATTATATTAAAAATACTAGGACCAAGTGGCACTTTATGTAATAGATAACTAATAAGTAGAAAATTTAAATTTTACAGACAACCATATGTCTTCCAATACAGCTATATAACTTAAAAAAGCCACATGGTACTTACCTAAGTTCATATACATCATATATTAGTAGCTTTAGCAATATAAAATCGACAAACCATTAATATCAAAAAATAAAATTATAAAAAAATCAAGTCAAATATCACATGACCTAATTTAAACAAGTTTGTATTACAAATGTTATATCCCAGCTCTTTATATAACATTTTAATACAAGCATGTTTAAATTAGCTCATGTGACATCTGATTTTATTTTTTTGTAAGTTTATTTTTAGTTATTAAGGCTTTGGTGATTTTATATTGCTAAATTTATTAATATATGGTGTTATAAGTAATAATCAAATACACATTGATATGAAATTGGCTTTTATTTGACAAAAATAAGCAATCACAGAAAACAAAATGTATTAAAATGGTGACTACCATGTCATGTGACTCACAGTAAATCATAGAAGACCTATTTCAAAATTTTATAAGCTCCATCTTTGAACCTAGAAAAATCTTAAAAATTCACTATTTTCCAAGTAAGAATCGAATATACATAGATGTTAAGTACAATTGAACAAATGATAAGAATTTTTGTTTGCCAAAAAAAATAATCACAGAAATTTCTCAGAAAACAGACATTTTTTAAAAAGATAACATTTAAATAAAATCAGACATCAAATTTTGTGAACTGCAGTAAATTATCCAAGACCTATTTCAATGTTTCATAAGTTTCCATGTGTGAGTCTAGTAAAAAATTCCAAAAGTACACTTTTTTCCAATTAAGAATGAAATATATATATATATATATAAATATTAAGTACATCTCAAGAAATTAAAATAACTTTTTTTATTAAAAAAATATTACCCATTGAATGGATAATCAGCCGAAACTGTCATTTCAATCCTAGACAACCCTGTCTAACAAGAACATTTTACCACCAAGATTACCATGCATAATAAACTCTAATAATCCACCCTGCAAACAGGTTTAGCAGAAATATATTAATATATGTTGACATATTGTTAAAATCGTCATAGGTATGTATCTATTTAAAACTTTATAATCGTCTGCTTAAAGCAGTAGTGATTAACTATTTAAATATATAGTTTATGGCTAATATGGAGTGAATTTCTCTTCAATTTTAATTGTACAGATCCACTAAATATTTTAATTAGGAAATTCAGAACTATAAAAGAGCACATTGTATGAGAGCCATAGCTCGAAATTGTCTGGGGATGGGAACCATCATAGATAAAAGCTTCTTGTATTTTCTCTTGTCGCATTTATCATAAAAAAAAATTAAGCTTATTTAGAGCTAGTAGCAGGCTCGTTATATATTACATATTGGTAATACAAGCTATATAGGTCATGTGATATATGACTGATTTTTAATATATATATATATATATATATATATATATATATATATATATATATATATATATATATATATATATATATTGCACATTCCAATTTAGTCTGGTACTAAATTGCAATAAATCATCATCACATTTCATTGTATAGGAAGAGGAAGTTTTAATGCACCCAAGTTCTAACCTTATATGATCAAGTTCCCAAAGGCCTAGTATATACAGAGTGGGAGAATTATTTATGTTTTCATTTTTATATTGGTAAAAGAAAAAGGATAATATACACTTTGAATCATTTAATGGTAGTGTTTAAAAGTTAGAATTAAAACACTTTCAACAGTTGTCTGTAAACACAGACTCAATAAATAATTTTCATGATTTTGGTTAGTAACTTTCTTCAAAATTAATTTATATTTAATAAATACTACTATTAAACAGAGCAAAACTCTCCATACAGTATTGCCACCTGTGCTAAACAGAGTATTCAATAGATTCTAGAAGGCTTGTGCATAAAATCCCTATCTAATACCTACTCATCCAATATCCCCAGACTAGTTTCTGGCTTGTGGCCTTCGTCAGTGAGGAGCTTTGGATCTGAGAGCACTGCATCTAGATCTTAGGATCTAATGCAACCCTCTAGCAACCACCTTTTTTTCTCCTTAACTACAAAACTATGAGAATGAAATTGAAAACACAAAAAATATTTTCAATCTAAGCTCAATAGCTTATATAGTCTTATGGGTCTGAACTCAGTTCAGCACCCATACATTTTGGTATCTTTGGCTCTTTTACAACCATAGCCACCACTATCCTATTAGGCAGGATTGGTGTTAAACCATTAAGCATCACATGATCACATTTCCTATACTAGCACATTAATTGTTGATAAACAGAGCAAAACTAGATCCTAAGATCTAGATGCAGTGCTCTCAGATCCAAAGCTCCTCACTGACGAAGGCCACAAGCCAGAAACTAGTCTGGGGATATTCGATGAGTAGGCATTAGATAGGGATTTTATGCACAAGCCTTCTGGCATCCATTGATTACTCTGTTTAGCACAGGTGACAATACTGTATGGAGAGTTTTGCTCTGTTTATCAACAATTAATGTGCTAGTATAGGAAATGTGATCATGTGATGCTTAAATACTACTATTGTTTTTATAATAATAATAATTTTTTCCAATTGATTTACTAATTTAGTTTTTGAATATTAAGTTATACTTTTTTAATCATTCAGCTTATTTTGATAGGTAAATTTTAGATGTTTGGGATATCTAAGTATGTTCCTGTATTTGCAGACATAAATAAACGTATAGTTACACATATACTAAAATATCAATAATTATGCGCTTTTAATGCTCATTAAAGAAGTTGTATTTATTAAAAATTTATTTAAAGCTTAGCACTTTCAAAGCTCCATGCTTTTATACTCATAGCTGTGTGTGGTTGATAGTAATGAGGGGGTGTATTAAAAAGATTTTAATTAAATCATTTTATAATATTTAAACAACATGAAGCTGTTGCACATGCGCTTTGAAGATTTTAACTATAAATGAATGATTTATTTAAATCATTTTAGTAATTTCTTTATAAAAAACATTTTGCTTAAAACGATAAATATTTTAACTGCAAGTATTCTTGTTTTATGTTTAAAGTTTCTTAAAAGAAGCTGACATTATTTAGGTCAGAAGTTAATTAAAGAAAAAATAAATTTCATATTTTAGACTTGGAAAAGGAGAGACTGCTGTTAAGGTTTGATGGAGTCCAGACCAGTCAAAAGTTTAATTGGCAAGAAATTATATTTTGAGTTTCTAATCAACAATACATTTCAGACAAATTGTCAAGTTTAATCAGATGGTTTAAATAATGAAAAACAGGTGTTTTGGTTGAATGGTCTGAAACATAACAACTTGTATAAAAAGCTGGCAACAAGTCTGCTAGAGAGAGAAATAATCTGAATTGCTGAAGAGAGAAATCAGACTTTGTTTTTTTTTAAGTTTTATGTCAAAATTATCAGCTAGAAATTATTTATTTTTGTCAAAAAACTTCAGGCCATCCATTAAACTTAAGCATACCTGAACTTCTTGAACTCAATGTATTAAACATCTTATGACTGATTGCTAAAAATAAGAAAGAAGAAAGTGATTGTTCACCTGTGTTTTTAAGGCTGAATGGAGATAAGAAGTAAAAAAATTCTGAAATTTGTTAAATTATGCTATGTCATTTATGTCATTTACTGCATTTAAACCCAAAGCAGAATGCTAAATATATGAAAAACAGCAAATATCCATGATGTATTAAAATAATTATATTGAGAAGAGATGAAGAAACATTTCCAGTACCAAATGTTTCCTAGGGAACAAAGCATCTCAGTAAGAGAATTGCAAGTCCAATCCAAGAAAAGATAAGGATTGTTATAGTTAATACACATATGTTACAGATTGGGGTGTGGCTGCTGTCAAAGTTTAAACTTTAAACAAGCTGAATATGAAATCATGGAAAGTACACACTTCAAGAAAGTAAAAAAAAAAACTGGTAATATAAATTTTATATATTTTTTATCAGTGACTATTAACAAATTTTTTTAATAACAAATCATTTAACTTTTTTAATATCTGAACCTTAAATAAAGAAAAATTAATTAAAGAGATTTTCAGTAATAATAGCTAATGCTTTATTGATATTATGTATTGTGAAATTATTATAAGTATCCATTTAATATATGTATTTATTTTTATAAAATGTATTATTGTAAATTGATTTCAGAATTATGAAATATGTTCTTGATTATATGTTAAAATAATTTAAAATTTTATTCATAATAAGTAAATATCAACACATGTAGTAATATAATTATGCTTACTCACATGTATAGCTGTTGAGTCTGAAACTTAAATTTTGTAGAAATATAGCATTGGGGGAGCCAGATTTGCTAAAATAATAATTAGTGATCTAGATTAGTCAGAGGGGGGAGGTAGGTAATTTGATGTTTATTTCTGTAAACGCTTTTATGTTTTTATAATCTGACTAAGCCTTTCTCATTATTAACACACACACATATATTGTACCTTACTTTTGGGAAAATATAATAACAATATATATATATATATATATATATATATATATTGTTATTATATTTTCCCAAAAGTAAGGTACAATATATATATATATATATATATATATATTGTACCTTACTTTTGGGAAAATATAATAATACCAAATTGGTCTAGCTCAAATAAATAATTATGTTCACTTAAAAATGTATCCAATCAACAATAATATATTCTTTAATACTATAAATCATTAAACTAGCTTTAACTAATAAATAATAATATAGTTCTGTTTCCTAAATTAAATATATTAAAAATCATGAGACTATGAAGTGAGTTTACAAGTGGCAAGATGAATACATTGAGCCAATATACCATAAGATACTACCTCAATGGCATAAGAATACTATTTCCTTCTATTATCTCAAACATAATTCTATAGTATTCGTAAGTCTTCAATAGTTACTTACTTAATTAAATTTATCTCAATAAAACAATCCTCATATCTTTATCTAAATAATCTAGTTCAAATCATCTCAGGTTCTTTTAAAATAATTCTTGGCAATTATAATCGTTGTAATCAAACATGATAAGGGATTTAATATCATTCCTAATTACATCTGACTAATACTAATAATAATTAAATAATAATTATAGTCTTCAATGTATACTTTAATCTCATCTATTTTCTAATTTTAATATTAATCATGTATAATAAATAATAATAATATAATGTAATCTTTTATTTTCTATATGGTATATTAAATAAATATGTGGTATGATCTTATAATCTGAAAATATGTGGCAACCAAAATAATGCTATAATTCTGTGTAAATATTTTGTGGTTATCCTATGACCATAGTAATAATATAATAAATGAAGTTTCTTAAAGAAAATCATATCAATAAAATATTATAATTCTTACATGCAAATATTATATCTTAATTCAAATTATCTGTAATTATGTAATTGTGATGTGAAGAAATTGAGTCTACGCCAAGATTTATAAACAAACTTAGTAAATTTATTAACAAAGTTCAACAATAAATTATGTACATTATTTACAACATTAATGAACTTTGTTTACTCCCATTTATGTACTGTCAAAAAAATTGATTAAATAACATAAAATATGGAATACAGAACATTATTTTTATAAAAAATATCAATTATTTAAAGAGACTATCATAGTATCTCTATTACATCTCCATTAAGTTTCATTAAGTCAGTAAGTTTTAAAAATATAATATAAATTATTCGTTCAATATGCATTTATTATTGTTATTTAGTTCTTTTCAAAATAATTTTACTATTCCATATAGTCATTCCTAAGTTATTAATAATGTGAGTAACATTAATTAATATCATAGCAATTAACCTAGACTGCTTACTAATCATTAATTTTAATGTGAAATAGAATGCACTACTGACGTATTGTTATTATAGAATCACTTGTACTAACTTACGATTACTTTTATTCTTCAAAAACACGGTTTAGTTTTATCCCTTTACTTGTAAAAATATGCATCATCGTTAAGTCTTTTAAAACTTAATAATTAAATAACACCTTTATAAACCCATTTTAATTATCATTTATTCATTTGTAATAAATATCAATCAATTTCAAATATGAAAAGTTTTATGATTCTTTACTAACAAACTATATTCTTGTACTCTTTGCATTTATTTCTATCTTTACTTAAAATAATAAAACCTATCTTATCTTCTTCAATAACAATTATACACTTCAAACTTATTCATCATTTCATATTCTAAATATTATCCTTCACGATGCAATCTGAGAAATTTTGATAGTAAATAAACAGGTAAGGATATAGAATAAACTAGAGTTTTCATTCAATAGTACTTCTATCAAATAATCATCATGGTAAACAGTGTATAATAAATGGGGTATGACTTCTTTGTCTAATAACCTCTACTACTAAATATAATGTCCAGGATATTGATTCAGCTCTATGGAACATTCAACTTCAACACACGTAAACACTGCCATGAAAAAAATACAAGCTATAGGGCTAAGTTATATATACTTGCATAATCATTATTATTAACTACCCTTATTTTAATATAAATAAATCCTGCATAAAATATTACCTCGGTTTTATTTAACTTACTACCAAGCTATTATCATTAAAGATCTATCACTCTACATCACTAAATTCCTTCTCACATTTCTATAACAATAATTAAATTCACGTATACATAACAATCAAACTGATCAATAAGAAATAATTACTTCATTCTTTAATAACTCTAATACCCAAAAATATAAACAATCAGTATCGATATATTACTTTATTACCTTACTCACTTAAAATAAACACTTAAGTTCAGTTATAATAGAATCATATACTTATATTTCTCTTAAATTAAAATATACTTATAGTATAAATAAAAGTATGCATATTTTTAAAATGAATAAATAAATATATGATGTGTGTATGCATCGTGTTCTTCATATACATTCTCATACATCCACACCAAAAAATAATAAAACACATTATAAACTTATCAATATTCTTACAATTGTTACCATAAATAATATGTCTCCACTTGCGATTACTTAATTAATGTTTCTGGATAACAAACTAAATAAAACATTACATATTATCATTTATTCCACATTATCATACTTTAAAAATAATATTAAGTTTTTTTAAAAAAATTTTAAAGATTTTTAATAAGAATCTAATCACTAGATTAGTAATTAGTTTAATGTTTTTATGTTCCTTCCCTATTTCTATTCTGTAAATAAGCATTAATATTATTTTTTTTAGTAAAAGAAATAATTTAAAATTATATTTACAAAGTTTCATGAAAAACTTCTTGAGATGAAATGTTCTTTTTTTCCCCTCGATAAAAAGTTCATTAAAAAAGTGTCTTTTTCTCTTGGTACAGTGCTTGTTAACAAAACTTTTACTCACACACATGCTCCGATGGTTCCACTTTTATCAAAATGTATGACAATTCCATAACAAAAAATATGGGAAGTTAACTTTATAATATCCGGATTAATTTAAATAACCATTGCTTTGCTTCTAAAAGTTTTTCAAAACAATTCATAAATTCCATTCTTGACTAAATAAAATATTAAAAGTACTTCTAATATTATGCAAATAAATAATTTAAAAGTTTTTGCTACCTTTATCTAGATTTACCGATAGTCTATGTTCTCTGATACAACAAATAAAATTCAGCATTCATCGATACTTATTATGTAATTAAAACTTCCATGAATAATTTTCCAAATCTTTTGTATGTCCAGCATACACTAATTTTTTTTTTTTTAAAGATTTCTTCTTAATACAATATGAAGCATTATTCTAATGTTTTTAATTTTTATATCTTTTAAAATTATAGCTTTAAAATAAATTATAAATATTTCTTCATAAAGAAATACTTCAGCAGCTTTAAATAATTATTTGATCAAATAAAGGTTTTTTTAAAAAGTTTACTAACTTATTTTAAACAAATCCTTTGAATAAATGTATTTTCATATTTCTTTAATTTTAATTTCTGTCAGATTTTTAGAAACCTCCTCTGTGAAGTCCAATTTTCTAAATTCAATAGTAAATTACTATAATGAATTAATATAGGCAAAATTTTGTGCCTAATAGCAAAATAATAATTTGACATTTCTATCCATATATTTAAATTTAATGATGATTTATTCATGTTTAGCTTGACATTAAAATTAGGTTTAATAAATTGGTAGGTAATGAATTACTTAGCTTTCAGCCGCACATCTCTGTATTACACAATCTTTTAATAATAAATTACTGTACATTCTTTTAGAATTTTAAAATAAAATAAAATTGACTATTATTGGTACACTTAGTTAACCTAAGTTGTAGTAATAATAACAACAATAGTAGTACTCTGAAAAAGAGTTGTGCACCTGTTTTATACCTAAGCAAACTACACATTTGATTGGTCAACTTAAACAATGCTCTGCTAGCTTACTACAGCAATGCTGAATTAGAATTAAAAAATAAATGATGACTCATCAAATATTTACAAATTATTACATTATTTAATTATCAGTTAATTTTTATATTTATTTAAATCAATTAAATTCCTCAAAATAACTTTTAAAATCATATCATAATATTTATTATTACTTTTAACTTTCTTTTAATTAAAATGTATTTATTTTTCAGAACAAAATAAAAATCTAATTTAATTATTACATTCATTTTTAAAAACCTAACTTAATATTTATAACAGCTAATATTATTTTTATAATGTAATAGCCAAATATACTATTTTTAAAACTTATATTACAATTTTAAAATAATTTTGCAACTTTATTAGAAAAACTCCACAAGTGCAAGTGTGAATATCTACACATCACGTGATTTACAAAAATTCATGAAATGCTTCAAATTTAACCAAAAATACAATAAAAATAATTTAATTAACAAAATATTACATAAAAATAATATTATAGCAACATTTAGAAAAATTATTTTAATATTATAAAATCGAATTTGCACTTGTGTTCCATATTATCAATTTTAATTAAATGATTTTTAATAGAATTATTAAATATAATTATTATTATTAAATAGACTATTTACTCAACTTTAAGTTATTACTTTTAAAACTTACTTTAAACATTTATTTACAAGAATTATTAATGCAGTATTTATTATGACCAGTTTTCACAACCATACAATATTACAATTTATCTTTAGTTAACTGTTTTTTTTTAAATACTAAAACAATATACAGTAGATATTATTATTTGCTCTAACTAGATTTTTAAAAGATCATCAACACATTATATACCTCATGCCATTAATTGGTTTTGAAATTTAAAATTTTCTAGTAAACTGATCTAAATAATTCATCCTTATATAAACAAAAGGGTACAATATATATATATATATATATATATATATATTTTCATCTTTATAAATGTAAACATTATATATATATATATATATATATATATATATAATGTTTACATTTATAAAGATGAAAATATATATGTCATACACAATAGAGAGATGTGTGTATGCATAGAGTATTTATTTTTTCTAATGAAATATTTTTTTTGGATATAAGATTTTAGTTATTCACTATATAAATTGTTGCACAAACATTATACTATGATATAAATATTAAATAATCATCATCATCATCAACCATTATTAATCCCCTGCAGGATGACAATATCTCCAAGTTCAATCCATTTCCAATCTTTAGCTTCTCATCTCCATATCACCCCTGCACAGTATCTTATTTCATCCATCCATCTCACATTGTGGTCTCTTTCTGGGTCTTTACAATCTCTTGAAATCCAGTTTAAGATTTCAGTTGTCCATCTATTATCGTATCTTCTAGCAATATGTCCAGCCCAACTCCATTTCAGTCGTTTAATTTTTTCAACGAGATCAGTAACACCTGGTTGTTCTCTTACCCATACATTGTGTTTTTGATCTCTTCTTGTTACTCCCAACATGCATCTCTCCTTATTACTTTGAGTGATCTGAAGTCTCTGTATTGCTCTTATATTAAGTGTCCAAGTCTCAGATCCATAAGTAAGAACTGGTAAAATCCATTTATTAAAAAATTTTCCTTTTCAAACACATAGGCATATTTCCTTTTAGTATCAATTTATTTCTACCAAAAGCACTCAAACTAAGTTTAATTCTATGATTAATTTCATCCATTATGTTACCATCTGTATTAATAATATGTCCAAGGTATTTGTAACTGTTAACTTCTTTTAACTCTTCATAATCAATCTTATTTTTCCTACTTTGTGAAAATCCATTAAACATTACTTTCGTCTTTTTAACATTTATCTTTATTCCTACTTTCCTACTTTCATGTGATACCTCTTGCAACATTTCCTGCAGCTCTAAAGCACTATTTGCAAAAACAATTACATCATCTGCAAAATCTAAATGACTTAAATAATCTCCATTTTCTTTCATTCCTTTAGCTTCCCATTTTAATCCACAAAATACTTCTTGTCGCACTGCTGTAAAAAGTTTTGGAGATATAGAATCACCCTGTCTCATACCTTTCTCAATGTTGACATTCCCAATAGTATTATGTAATCTAATTGTTGCTGTTGAATTTTTATAAATATTCTTTAAAATATGACAATGTCCTGGATCCATTCCTTGATGATCCAATGCTTTAATCACTGAAGAAATGTTTATAGAATCAAATGCCTTTTTATAATCTACAAATCCAAAGCATGATGGCAACTCATATTCAATTGTCCTTTATGTAACTACTCTCCATAACTGAATATTATCTACTGAATTAAAACAACTTTTAAATCCATCTTGTTCTCTTGGTTGGTGGAAATCCAATGTTCTCTATAGACAAGTTGTAATTATCTTGGTAAAAATTTTGTACAAAACTGATAAAAGGCTGATGGGTCTGTAATTTATAATATCTGTTTTATCACCTTTTTTAAATATTAATATTAATACTGCATTCTTCCAATCATTTGGTAGAAATTTTATGATTTAGACATTTGGTATACAACTTTGCTAAATGATTTTCTATTTTGTCATCTGCTTCTTTTAATATATCAATTATAATTCCATCATTACCCGGAGCTTTTCCTTTCTTCATACATTTAATTGCATGTCTCCCTTCTTCATTTAAAATTCTGGGCAATTCGGAAGATGTAATAATATATAGGAGGTACTTGTTCTTTATTACTATATAATTCTTGATAATATCTACCCATTTTATAATGCCATCTCTCTTTTTAGTAATAATTCCATCTTTTTTTTCTTATTGCAGATATAAATTTCCTACCAATACCAAAATGTTGTTTTACACTCTTGAGAATTTTTGTCTCTTCTACAGCTTTCCTTGCTAATTCGCAGTTACACTTACTTATATCATTTTTAATTCTTTTCTGCATCATTTTACAAAATTCGAGATATGTAACCTTTTTTAATGCATCATTTTTATATATCTTCATATTTCTTCTTTTCTAAATAAATTTTCTAGTCTCAGTAAAAATTCTATTGGTCAATTCCTGTTTTTTTCTACCAACTATCTTTGTTGCAGTTTTCAAAAGTGTATCAGTTATTTTCACATTAACTTCATTTACATCTAAATCATGTTCAAAATCTACTAATGCTTGAAACCGATTTGTAAGTTCTAATTTAATTTCCTTAGAATGTTTCTGAAGATTAGGAATATCAACAGTAAATATTATTTTTAGTATTAATCTTTTTCTCTCTATCTTAGCATTGACACGTATCTTACATATTACTAATCAATGATCACTTCCTGTGGTAAATTTATTAAGAACATTACAATCTTGAAATATGTATTTTCTGTTAGACAAAATATAACCCAATTCTGCTGTACCTTCATTTGGATTTTTCGATGCCCATTTCCTTTTAACATTTTCTCAAAAAAAAAAAAAAAAAGAATTCATGCAGAGGGTTTTTTTTTTTCCATAAATTCCACAAGTCTAGGTTCACTCTCATTTCTATTACAATAACCAAAATTACCTACAGCACTTTCATATTTCATTTGTTTACCAATTCTAGCATTAAAGTCTCCCATAACAATGTTAAAATGTTATTTATTATAATGAAAATACTTTTGTATATCCATATAAATATATTCTATTACTTCATCACTATGAGAACTTGGAGAATAAACTTGAATTATCTGCATTTGGTATGTGCTATTATGTTGTATAACTAATCTTGTCACTCTGTACAACACACCATCAATCTCAACAATGTTGTTTTTTCCACTTATAATGAATCCTACTCCACATGTCTTTTCAATAAGTGTGCCTTTATTTTAGAGTACATGTAAACTTTTTAAATCAATTGTCTCATCATTTTTTCCTATAACTTCACAAAATCCAATAATGTCCCATTTAATAAAAGACTGTTCTTCTTCTAATTATTGCAATAATTCCTTCACTTGAAAGTGATCTGTAGTTGTAATTCCCTAAATAAAAAGTTGTCAACAAATGGCAGCCTAGGTCCACAATCAGGATTCTTAGCACCCTTCATCTTTGGCCTCCAACCGCTGCCTTGCTTGGTGACTTTACAACCTTTTGAGAATAAAAGCCATGATTTATTTTTGTGTGTCGTAGTTGTATAATTATTTAAAATATTTATCATTTACACATACATTCATTCTGCCTTCTCAGGCAACTGAGAATATCATGGTGTTACTTGATTTTAAACTCAGAGGTAAAAAGTCAATAAACTCACCAAGCTGGCCAATGCATGTCAGTGAACAGCCCTTCCATGATCGTATACTATATAAATAATCACATAGGAATAACAGCAATCCGTGTCATTAAAGGGAAACGAGGGATATATTAAGTATGGATAATATTATTATTTAAAGTGTAAACAATTTGTCATTACTATTTATATAAATTTTTATAGGTCCTTTTTAATATTATGAATATCTTATCAATCAACAATAAATGTTAATTTGTTTTTTTATTAAAAGATGCATAAATCATTATTAAGAGTTATATTTTGTCTTATTAATTATGACTATCATCATCACTGGTGAATATTAATCATTCAGTCACAATTTAAATATAATGTTTCAGGTAAATAACTATAAATTTATAAGACGCTAAAACCTTATCATGTGAGATTGGTTATGACCACCATCATCCCTGATAAATAATAGTGAATAAATCCCAGTTTAAATATAATAATGTTTTAAGTAAGTAATTATCAATTTATAAAAAAAAGCTAAATTATTTGTTGTGAGTTAATTGCGAAAGGTGTAGGTGGAATCATCATCATCATTATATCATTATTGATAAATAAATTAAATAAAGTTTTTAGTTGCCTAGTATAAATAATTATCTTCACTATGTTTGTTGTTGAGCCATTTGCAAGAACACCTATGCATCTGTAAATCTATGTATATGAGCCGAGCTGGTAACACCTGCAAAAGTATTAAATAAGAATTTATGGTATTGAGATCTTGTAGTTTTATTGTCACAGCTAAAATATAAGGATGGTTTTTTTATTCATCCAAGTGGATGTTTGTAAAGAATGTACCAAATGGGGTTGAACCAGGTACACTATGAACAGATATGATAAAAATTTATATAGGTTTAGACAACCTAGTGGCGCCCAAATAAAAAAAGGAAAAAAAGGTAAACTGAATAAAAGAGTTTGATTTTTTTTCCAACTTGATGATGTTTAATTTTAATATTTTTTACATATTTTAATAGTTGCAAATAGAGTGAGTATGAGCCAGTTTGTGCATGTGTTATATAAATGCAAATAGGAAAAGAGATTTACTGTGTTGAAAGAATATATTATTGGATATAAGTGTAATTCATTCCATGGATTTTCCTATCATTTTTATTCAGTTATAATAACTAATATTTATTTATATAGTTACAATGGCTAGTGTATTTTATTAATTACAATGACTTCCCAATATTGGGAATACTCTAGATCTTAAGATAATTATGTCAGTGATTATATTTATTTGATTATTTTTATTTGTTTTGAAAAGAGATTTTTTGTCTCATGCTTGTAGTGACTATATCATTATATTTTATGATAGTTACAAAATGGCTGTCATATTATATATATATATATATATATATATATATATATATATATATATATATATATATATATATATGATCACTAGCTGGAGCTTTACCAATAGCTCCTAAACAAGCTTTTTGTTTACATATGCACTGAGAGCGAAAGAATTTAATATCTCTTTCATTAACTCCAATCACCAGACCATGGCTTTGAGCTAGTTGGCTCATCTCAGTGATGGGTATGAGAACAGAGACTAGATCTAAATACTGACTTTACAATCAGCATTTTATGAAACAAGTTTCTTTCAGTTTGAAAGCATGAATTTTTCAGATACATAAATATCTTCAAATCCAGTCAAACAAACTAGATAGCTATATGTGTCTGACATCAGGCAAGCTTCACCATATAGTAAAAGCCGCTGTAATATATATCATTGCAAAAACATTCAAGGGTACATTTATGATAAACAAAACAAGTTATAAATTTTGTAACTTGCTCTAGATTGCAATAAATGATTACTAGATGGAGTTTAATGAAAAATATATTGAATTCGGTCTCTCTCAGCATTTATGTGAACAAAAATCTTGTGATGTGATATGAGGTGATGATGTTTAGTAGCTATTGGTAAAGATCCATCTAGTTATCATTAATTGCAAGCTAGTGCAAGTTACAAAATTTATAACTTGTTTTGTTTATCATAAATGTACCCTTGAAGGTTTTTGCAATGATATATATATATATATATATATATATATATATATATATATATATATATATATATATATATATATATATATATATATATATATATATATATATATTGAACAGGCTTTTACTATATGGTGAAACAGATCTGTTATCAGACCCATATAGCTGTTTAGTTTGTTAGACTGGATTTGAAGATATTTACTTATCTGAAAAATTCATGCTTTCAAAGTGATAGAAACTTGTTTCATAAAATGCTGATTGTAAAGTCAGTTTTTAGATATAGTTTCTATTCTCCTACCCACCACTGAGGTGAGCCAACTAGCTCAAAACCATGGTCTGATGGTTGGAGTAAATGAAAGAGATATTGAATTTTGTCCCTTCAGCATTAATGTAAACAAATAGCTTGTTTAGGAGCTATTGGTAAAGCTGCATCTAGTGATTATTAATTGCAAGCGAGAGCAAGTTACAAAATTTATAACTTATTTTGTTTATCATAAATAAACCCTTGAAGGTTTTTGCAATGATATATATATATACATATATATATATATATGTCCACAGATGGCGTTCTACCAAAAACACCGATCAAGCGTATGTTTTGTTTACATAAACGTCAGAGTAGTTAGCATTCACTATCTCTAACTATAATTCCACTTTCAGATCATGATTTCAAGCTATTTGCTATCATCAGTGAAAGACAAGAATAAAGAAACTAGATCTAAATACAAACTCTGAGCGTTTATGAAACAATTTCTATTCAGCTTGCAAGCGTGAATTTTTTAGACATGTAATGTCTTCAAACTCAGCATAGCAAACCAGATAGCTATATGGGTCTGATCTCAGTTCAGCATCACCACATATTAGAAGCCTCTGCAATCTATATCATTGCAAGAAAGACCTCAAAGGTACATTTATGATAAACAAAAATGCAAGTTAAAAAACTTGTATTTATGTCCACAGATGGCGTTCTACCAAAAACACCGATCAAGCGTATGTTTTGTTTACATAAACGTCAGAGTAGTTAGCATTCACTATCTCTAACTATAATTCCACTTTCAGATCATGATTTCAAGCTATTTGCTATCATCAGTGAAAGACAGGAATAAAGAAACTAGATCTAAATACAAACTCTGAGCGTTTATGAAACAATTTCTATTCAGCTTGCAAGCGTGAATTTTTTAGACATGTAATGTCTTCAAACTCAGCATAGCAAACCAGATAGCTATATGGGTCTGATCTCAGTTCAGCATCACCACATAGTAGAAGCCTCTGCAATCTATATCATTGCAAGAAAGACCTCAAAGATACATTTATGATAAACAAAAATGCAAGTTAAAAAACTTGCTAACGCTTGTATTTATGTCCACAGATGGCATTCTACCAAAAACACCGATCAAGCGTATGTTTTGTTTACATAAACGTCAGAGTAGTATTCACTATCTCTAACTATAATTCCACTTTCAGATCATGATTTCAAGCTATTTGCTATCATCAGTGAAAGACCGGAATAAAGAAACTAGATCTAAATACAAACTCTGAGCGTTTATGAAACAATTTCTATTCAGCTCGCAAGCGTGAATTTTTTAGACACGTAATGTCTTCAAACTCAGCATAGCAAACCAGATAGCTATATGGTCTGATCTCAGTTCAGAAACATCACATAGTATAAGCCTCTGCAATCTATATCATTGCAAGAAAGACCTCAAAGGTACATTTATGATAAACAAAAATGCAAGTTAAAAAACTTGCTAATGCTTGTATTTATGTCCACAGATGGCATTCTACCAAAAACACTGATCAAGTGGAATTATAGTTAGAGATAGTGAATGCTAACTACTCTGACGTTTATGTAAACAAAACATATGCTTGATCGGTGGTTTTGGTAGAACGCCATCTGTGGACATAAATACAAGCGTTAGCAAGTTTTTTAACTTGCATTTTTGTTTATCATATATATATATATATTGCACAGGTTTTTACTATATGGTGAAACTGAACTGTTATCAGACTGATATAACTGTATAGTTTGTTTAACTGGATTTGATGATATTTATGTATCTGAAAAATGCATGACTTCAAATTGATAGAAACTTGTTTCATAAAATGCTGATAGTAGAGTCAGTATTTAGATCTAGTTTCTGTTCTTTTACCCATTACTGATGTTAGCCAACTAGCTCAAAACCATGATCTGGTGGTTTCAGTTAACAAGAGAGATATTGAATTCTGTCTCTCTCAGCATTTATGTAAACAAAAAGCTTGTTTAGGAGTTAATAGTAAACTACCATCTAGTGATCATTAATTGAAGCTAGAGCAAGTTGCAAAATTTAAAACTTGTTTTGTTTATCATAAATCTACCCTTGAGGGTTTTTTGCAATGATATATATTGCAGAGGCTTTTACTATATGGTGAAACTGAACTGATATAAGACCCATATTGCTGTCTAGTTTGTTTGACTGGATTTGAAGATATTTACATATCTGAAAAATGTATGCTTTCAAACTGATAGAAATTTATTTCATAAAATGTTGATTTTAGAGTCAGTATTTAAATCTAGTTTCTGTTCTCCTACCCATCACTGAGGTGAGCCAACTAGCTCGAAACCATGGTCTGGTGGTTGGAGTTAATGAAAGAGATATTGAATTTGGTCTCTCTCAGTGTTTATGTAAACAAAAAGCTTGTTTAGGAGCTATTGGTAAAGCGCATTCTAGTGATCATTAATAGTAAGCTTATATATATATATATATATATATATATATATATATATATATATATCTGCCAATTGATTTGTTTACATAATGCTAAAGTATTTTTTTCCTTTTTTCTAGATTAATAAAGTTTGTTTTCGACAAAAAAATCAGTAGTGATAATTTCATTATCGCCTATTGAAAATCATACAGAAAAACATTGAATAATATAAATGATAAAACATTTCAATGTATAATTCGTTGTTTTTAAATAACATGTTCTTTCTTTCATATTTATAACAAAGCCTTGTCTGTTGGATGGATGTTGCTTTATTATATGAACAACCTTCATTTTTTATTAGCTTTCTCAATTTATCTATTAGAGAATTATGCTTTACATTATCAAGTGTTTTAATGAGATAAAAACAAACAGCATCCAGACCCACATTATTTTAATTGAATAAGGATATAATCATTTTGTGGAACTCCATCATTCATAACAATTGAGATTGAATCCACCACTGGACTCATCTCATTCAAGTGCTATCCCAATCTTAATCCATTAATAAACAATTAAATTAATTGGAGAACTGTACTCATAGTATTAAATGTAGTATTTGTTTCTTGATGTATTCATTTTATGTTATTATTTTTACTGATATAACCACTTTCTTAAATACAAATAAAGTTTGCTATGAAACACAACAACAACAACAACAACAACAACAACAACAACAACAACATAATAATAATAATAATAATAATAATAATAATAATAATAATAATAATAATAATAATAATAATATAACAATAATAATGATGATGATGATGATGATGATGACATCATACAATATTTTTTTTTACTAGCGCAGTGTCATGGTCGTAATTCTAAAAAGTAGGTAATCACCTCTGCAGAAATGCACCTTACTTATATAATATTCAATTTGGCTGTGTTAAATAATAAAAGTAATAAGTTTTAATGTATTGACATTGTACACAGAAACAAATACATTTTTATTAATGCCATTTATTATATAATTATGTAATTATAGATATTAAATATTATTGATTATTAAATAAATATTTCTATCTACTCATTAGTTTCTGACATAAGCCTTTAGTCAGTAAGTAATTTGAACATGTACGTAATGCATTTTTTTTATTTTTTAGTATAATGCACTATTATTCAGAAGTCTCTTTTTGTTTTTTTAACTATCAAGCTATTATAAATCAAAAAAGGTTTTAAATCCAAATTATGTTGCTAACACGTTATGTAGTTCGATATCAGTTCAGCTTACAAAAATACCTTACAGAATCAAACATTTTTATTACAATTCACTGTTATCATTTATGATATTTGTTATAGAAGAGATTAAACATAAGAACCAGACCCAAAAAGTCCAGATACACTAATTTCAGATCTACTCATTGACAAAAAATAGTAAGCCGCATACTTCCCTAGGGATACTGATAGAGCATAACTGAATCGAAATTGGAAAAGTATTACGATTTATTTATTGAGGACAACATTCGATAGAATAAATAGAATCTGATCATTTAAAGCATTATGTAGCTTGGAGGAATTGCAATAATTTTAAATTCGTAATTATACTCCATTTATGATTTTGATATAATTTAAATTTTAAAATGACATAATTATTGTTTTTGTTTTGTTTTTTTTTCGAGAGAGATAATATATGAGTAGGATCCATATAATATTTGAAATGTTTTATGATTGTCATGTAAATATTTTATATTTCAATAATCAAAAATTTTATTTCCATAGTAGTGAAACAATACTTCCCGTAATGTTTATTATACTTCTGTTTGATTTCGAATTATATATATTTATTAAAAAGTACTTGATTATAAAAGGATTTTTCTTTCTCCAAATGAAAACAATTACTTTTAATATGTGTGATTTTTAAGAAATTGTACAAATACTATCAAGTTTAGAATCTTCCATAGCGTAAGCTTGTGGTTAAACACTTGTAGAGGTCCCTACTATCGCATTTTACACTCATATTCTCGAGGTTATAGCCTCAGTAAATATTAATCTTCATAATAATAAATCCATATTAATATTAAGCTTTTATTTAAAAAAAAATAGTTATATGCACTTTGATATGATTAATTTAGTTTTTATTTGCTGAAATTAAAATTATTATTTAAATTATAAGTATATTAAATGTATATTCCAAAACTAATTACAGAATTTATGTCAAATAATTATAACTATTTTGTGTCTAGATCTCATTGTTCCCTATGCTGGAAGACAGGAAACAAGATTCAGTTGTAATTGGATGTCAAATTTTTATAGAATGACATGGGTTTTCGAAAGTAACATTGGTTTAGGAAATATAATACTTTACGAATATGGCCCTGACGTTGATAAACCCTACAACCATTTTAAAGAAAATCTAAACCTAGTTCATGAAATTGGTTTTTCTTCTTTATTAATTTATCAATATCCTGGAGATTTAGTTACTGGTCTTCTTTCTTGCATTGTGGATTTCAAGACTAAAGATGTATTTTTATTACGAGGTCACAGTAAGTCTAAGCATAAAACATATTTTGTTAAACATAAAAGCAAATCATAATATTATTTAAATACAAAAAAAAAAATCGATCTTATCTTAACTTGATCGGATTCAGCATTCATTGCATACAGACCAATATATATATATATATATATTGTAAAAAAATCTCACTCAAATAGAAATATAAAAAAATAAGAATTTGATTTGAATATATATATTTAAAGTTAAAAGTTTAACATCTAAAAATCAAAAGATTTGATTTTAATGTAAAATCAAATAATAAAAGCTGTCAATTATTTTCTGTTCAAAGTTATTTTTAATCTTAGTAGAACGAAAATTATTTTCTATAATAACATAATAGCAAACAGGACCTAGGACATGTAACTGATTATATGTCAGATAAGAGATAAATTTAAAAAATACTAATGATAAAATTTTAGTTCCCACTCTAAAGTAAGCTAGTCAATAACGATGCAAATGAACAAAGAATCCACAGAGAAAAAATCATCATTGCCAATAAGAACAGCATGAAGCCAGACAAAATCGGTACAGGAATTTCTTGATAAGAATTCCAAATGATATAAAAATAAAACTTTTACGTTTTTGGGTATTTCTCTAGCTGATTACGTTTTTATTTAAACATATTTCATATGCGTATTGTGGATATTCAAAATGTAGGGGTCGCACAAATTATATTTCCCATATTTCACCAACTGAGGTGGCCACCAGGGTGATTTTTTCTGGAAAGTGGCCAGCAATGGAATTGACTCACCCCTAGGAGGACAATATTAATATGAAATGGAAGAAACTTTGAACTGAATTGTGTGATGTATCAATGACTGCACAAACAGATTTCAATAAACGTACAGCCATGGATAGAATAAACTTTTGTTTTAAAGGAAATATGAACTTTAATTAATTAATATGAGCTTTTCAAATATTAGTTTGAAACTCACTTAACTTTGAAAAGAAATCTCTTATCTGACTAAATAAAATTTAAATTATTTATTTTATTCTGTTATTTCTGTTTGCTACTATTTCCAGTCTCATTAATTTCATTTAAATTAATAAATTTAAAATAAACATAAATGGCTGCATAGGCTCACAAGATTATGTTACTTTAGGTTTGTTAATTTTGGGCTAATTGTTTTGTAGATGAATCAGTGCTGGTGGAGGGATTTACAGGTGTTTTATGTCAATGTAATCTGGAGAGGTGCATTGGATTATTATTTTTTTTGCCACACTAATATACATGGCATAATACCCAGCTGAATGAATGGATCAAAATAGTAGCCATTCCATTTCCAATGGTTGTAGATATATTTCCTACATCATTGATGCTCTTACATTCTAGTTGGGACAGTAATCTTGCAAAGATTGCTATCCCCATTTATAAAGCATATGGTTTATATATATTTCAAATGTTTTTATCTTAGTGACACCATTTAAGCAGTGGATCATTCCTGCCTATTGGTGAAATTTAATAATGATCACATGGAAGATGCTCATTCCTGGTCACCATGATTGATTATTTGTCAATTAATATCCTGTGACAAATGTAAATTCATGTTGGCATGATTGTGTTATTCTAACATTTTCATTTTGCATTGATCATATCGGTATATCAGTAAGCTAATGCTTGTTTCCCATGAAATTTTAGCCTGAAGTTAAAATAGTTGGGTTAGTTAAATGCATATTTTATATAGCATATATATACTTACCAGAATATAAAATTGTGTTAAATCTGTTGAATGTACACATCTGTGCATATAATGTAAATTAACTTTATTCAGTTGCTAATTTTGTTTTAATGTGTGGGGGTATAAGCATAAAAGGTTTTGTTTAATTAATTTTTGGCAATAACTTATTTTATATATTTTATTAACGATACTTTAAAATGAAGAATTATACATTTTTTAAATATAAGCTGTGATATTTTAAGCTCAGCTTCTCCATGAGCTAGTGACTGGGGCTTTCAATTAGATAAAGTTGAAGCTCATACATATGTATTAGCCATCTTTATAAATTGTATAGGTTTGACTAGCTTAATTGGTACAAATGACCATTATATATACATACTGTTTACACTAAGCATATTGTAAATGTACGAGTCTTGAATTTGAACTTTTAAGCTCTCTACACCTATCCATTCTATCTTGTGAAACTGATACACATGACCACATTTATGTGAAAAAGACAAATGATCTTCAATAAATGAGTACTCATCAGTTTGTCCATATCATTATCTTCCACAAATATAGACAATCAGTGCTCAGTTTATATTAAGATAACATATATATTTAAACTTTAATAGACATGCTTCAATATTCTCCACTCTCCAACTCTTCAGCCATCTGTTTCATTGAAAATATAAGCTTGTAATGTAACCATTTACACATAAGACCTTGATATACCCAGCTAGTTACACATAAGATGGATGGGAATAATACAGGCTGAATAAATATTTAAATATATGCATTCTAACAGAATGGGACATGACTTTACATGACAATAGACTTGTCAGTTCATCAGAGTGGCTGAGAAAGTTTATATAGGTTTTCTAAATATATATTCTCAGGTCCTCTCTAATACCTTCCCTGGGAGATGATGTATTAATACATAAACATGTGTAAAAATATACCTATATACTCATACCTTATTAATCTTTAGCTTCTGTTACTCCCATAATTCAAACTCAAGAAGAATATGCATAATATGCTACATCAGAGTATATCAATATCACTTAATCTGTGAGTATGTACAAATATGTTAAATGAGAACTGAATATAGAAAAATACAAATGACAGTCTTTAATTTAAAATTAAATATTTAACAAATTTATTTACAGTTAACATAAATTTGGTAACGAGATTATAACAAAATAAATAATTTATTTAGACATCGGTGAATGTTTTTTTATTATTTATTTTTATTTATTGTTTCAACCCTTTTTTCATTCAAAGAATAACCTAAAATATACTCAGTAACATGCACAAAAAATAAATTATAACTTGGATATTATTTATGTTTACACTAGTTTGCTTTATCGATCTTAATTTATTATTATCTTCAATAAGTTGATTTATAAGTTGATTACTACAAAGACAGGAGGGACCATTAACACAAGAGATAATGAATCACATAGACCAAAAACAAATAACTAAATGATTAGTAATTAACCAACAAAAAAACAAAAACAAATAACAGTGTCACTGTACAAGAGTTGTCATTTAATATATAATAAAATAAAATCTTACATCTTCCATGTTGATGGTCAGATATATTTGCAAGCAAGATCATGTTGAGCCTATATTTTATTTCAATTTAAAATAAAGCTACTAATGTTATTCCTTCTCTATCTTATTATTTAATAATTTACATTCTCCTTCAAACTATAATAAATGAAATTAATACACATGAATTTTACATTATATATATATATATATATATATATATATATATATATATATATATATATATATATATATATATCGAAACAGTAAGGTCTGCTTTGCAGATCTTCGTTTCATTTTTTCTTACCTATTTCCTACCCTCATACCTTAGTTTGAACCCCAATCTATCGTAGTGTGTTTGCAATATGCTTATATACCAAAAATCCCACCTAATTTTAAACCATAAATACAATGCTCATATTATATATATAAGTCATTCCCAAATAAATAAAAGATTATAGATTATATATATGTTCACATAATTTTGATTTATTAAAAAGTAGGTTATATAAGTCGTAATTGCGCTCACACTATGATATGCATTTTAAAACATATCAAAATTATAAATTGTTAAAGTTATTTTGTTTGAATCTATTTACAAATATATTACCATCGTAATATATTTTGATTTAAAATAAAATTCATTTAGTAAATATTCGTTTAGTAAATAGATTCAAATATTGCAAGTTAAAAGTAAAATAACTTTCGTTTAATTTAATATCATTCTAAATATTTCTTTAAAATAAATGAGGGACAATAGTTTAATTAGTTAATATTATATAAGTTTTATCTAAAAACAGCAGATGTCCACTTAAGGTTTTCTTTAATTAATAAAAGTAATTTTTAATTAAATCTAGTTTGTAATTCGAATGTCGACAGAGAAATTAACAAAAGAAATTAATTAATGTTGAATTCTTTTAGACATTCAGATGATTTAATTACATCTGATAAGTGATATATATTCTTTTGTTCTCCAGTTTTCTTCTAATGTTTCTAAAAGAAATCATTCTGAGTTCTATTCTAATAATTTGCTAACCTTGACATGACAGAGTAGAGGTGTCAAGATGTCTATGTCCCCTTGGAATAGCCGGCCGCTGCTCCAGACCATCGGAAGTATCTCATAAGGAACCCCGGAACTGCTGCTGCTGTAAAAATATGAACATTCCATATTTTGCTGCTGAAATATAAAACCTGCCGAACATCTACCTGCAAATGCATCTCCAGAGGTAACCTAAATGGACCCAAGAGCTCTTGTGATACATACTAACTTGCTATAGCTATTCTAAATTGTTTTTCTTTTATTTCACATAACTTTATTATGTACTTCTTTAAAGTGTTCAAATATAATCAACAGTTTTGCTCTATCCTTGGGTTAATATTTTCTATTTATAAAGCTTTCTTTTATTTTATTATGATAATGTGTCAGAATCATCTTTGACTGAGTGAACTATTCCCTTTATTGAAAGTAAGATGCCACTATTAAGGCATATTTTAAATTTATAATTTTCCAATTTTATTATCTTGCAAATCACTCGTTCGAGGGCGATTCTTTTCTTTAATATCTCATATAATCACATAGTTTGAAATCTACATGTTATTGATTTTAATCTAATATGAGAGTATGTGCGAGGTCAATGAGTAAATGTGTCCCCTAATGCATGATTGCATATATCAATCTATACTTACTTTTCAAACCCGCAAGCATGCATTTTCCTATTTTAATTACCATGTTCTACTTTAATTACAAAGTTCATCATTGACATCGACAATGTGCGGACCCTTTTAGATGAATTTCGGGGAATTTGATTAGGCATTTCTCTTAATCCAAGTAAAACCCACTCAGTATGTTTTATATACACTCGTCTCGTATTGCTGGTAAATGAATTGATTGTTGAGACCGCTTTGTTTTATTTTTCCAAGGATTCTTTACACGGCTAAGGTCGTTCTCTTCGCCTTTTTGCGGTTTCCAGGCAGAGTGTGTCCCCATATGACACACCTGGGAATTAAATGCAATCGTCACCCAGTCGCTAAATTTCGGATGTTCATAAAATACTTTCCTATGGGTTAGCAGCGATATGCCCTCCATAATTATTCCGGATCTTCAATATTGTTTTATTTTATATTTATTTTACAAAGCATCCGAAACTTAAACATGTCACACCCTCCAACTTTAATAAATTCATTATCAGCAATACTGACCTCCCAATGCAACTCTATTATTATTATTCTCAAATAAATGCTTTGATCACATTCACACTTTGTTGCTTAGTAAGCTTTAGTCCGTGCTATTCTCTAGGTCAATAAATATTTTAGAACACTTAATTTTCAAATATTTTCTTAAACTTGTATAATTTCTCAAAGCACCTCGCACATGTTCCTATTTCGTCAAGCACATTATCATAATGCTATTAGCCTGAAAAATAGAATATATCACTTTGTTTTAAAGTCTTTTTGTCAGTTGTGGAAATATAATGCCAACAATTATTTAATACGCGTCCCTGTCTCATATAAGCAGACAGTGGCAATATATATATATAATTTATATGAATAAATTTTGTGAAATTATTTAAAACTAAATTTGATCTCTTATTTTATTTGATTCCTATCACTGATTCGGTCTATATATATATTTTCTGCATTTCTTTTGTAAATCCATAGACGTTAATTAGCCATCCAAACTTCTTTTAGTATAGAGTCTTTTGTTTCTCCCTGACCACCAGGCACCAGTCAAACGTCATACTAGTAGTGGCATCAGATACGTTGTCATGTAGATGGCACTGTGAAATTTGGGCTTTAGATTCGAACTTAGTATATCTAGAAGACAACCTCTCCTGGAATGTTCAGTTTCGTGTTTGGGGTTTGAATTCTGCAGTGTGTTAGCGAGATAGACGATTCTGACTGTTACAATATATATATATATTGAACAAGATGGTGTTGTAGAACGCTAGTGGAACATACTCTATCATGAAATTTTAACTCTTTAATATAATCTAATTATGAAATATAAACTTGTGAAACAATATTGTAAGACTTACTGTTATACAAAATTATGATACAATTATTTATTAATTTGATATATACCAATGCAATTTAAATATTGCTCTACACCAGCCCCCTTAGGCAGAGAAGCATAATATACAGAAGGTACCATGCACAAACCAAACCTATATATAACTGTAAACATGTTTGGAGGACATAGATCTTTTCAGCTGGAGAATTCAACACCTGTCATTCAAAGCACTATTTTGTTTCAGAAAAACCCCAGGTGCTAGTTAACTACCCCAAAAGATAATTAACATGCCTTGAATGATTGGCAAACTAATACAGCATCTAAAAATCTCAACTAGTTCAAGCAAAATAATAATATACACATGATTGGTTTAATTAGTGGTAAAAGAATTGACTGACAAATATTAAGATTTAAAGATAATTTATTTTAACTAAATACTACTATAATTTTTAACTACTTTTATAAACTCTTAATTAACTTAAACAATGACTGATAATAGTATGAATACTGAACCCTACCATTTCATGGTGCTTTTTTTTGCTCAATGCACATCAATATACCGATTCAAGGGCCTACAGTTTCTTTACAGAATACTATGGTACATTTTTTTTCACTTTCTATACATAAAACTTGTATGACTTTTTTTTTTGCATTTTTAATAAACAAACACTTTGTATTTATATGGTGTATGTGTGTGTGGGGTGTAGAATTCGTTTTTAAATTATTGACTTTTTTTTTTATTATGAGCTTTTTTTTTCTTGATTTTGAATTATCGGTCTCTTTACTTAATACTATGGTAAAGAAAGAAATACCACTTTTTATACATAAAACCCATGTATTTGTTTTGCCTTTTTAATAAACATACACCACTTTGTTTTTAGATAGTAGATGGAGATTGGTTTACTTTTAAATTATCACCTTTTTTGGATTTTGAGTTTCTTTTTAAAGCCGTAAACAATTCAGTCTTAATTAATAAACCAATAGTTGTTTTTTAAAGGGTGGATGGGGTTGGTTTGAATTTTAATTATTATCTTTTAGTATCTTTTGCCGATGTACTGGAAACTTTGCATATTACTTTTAAATGTGTTCAATATAGAATACATATGAAGAGATAGATTAACAAAACATATGAATTACAAGAAGGTTTTTTTTTTTTTTTAAATTATTGACTTTTTATTCATTTTGAGTCTTTTTTGTTGTAAGCCTTATTAATCAATTTACTTTTAATAAACCAACAGTTGGTTTTTAGAGGGTGGAAAGTGGTTGGTTTAGTTTTTAATTATTGACTTTTATTTTCTTATTATGAGATGTTTTTTTTTTAAAAAAATGTTTATGCTACCAACACCTTTATAAGATAGCAAAAAGTTCTTCCTTTACATTTTGGCCTTTTCAAAAAGCCTTAATTAAACAGTTCATTTTAAAAAAAAAAACATTTTTAGGGAGTGGGGAGTTATGGTTTGTTTGACTCCAATAGAAGATGAGCTTGAAAGCTGTAAGTAACATGATTTTGAAGCCATTCAACCAACTACCTTTACACAGACCCCAGGTACATTTGCAGAAGTGTCAATGGAATTCCCCATATCCTATACCAAACACATAGTTTCACATCTGGCAGTATGTTTGTTCTTTTTCTGGAAAAAACACAACAGCATCAACTTCTGTGGCTGGCAATTCACTCTTTTTCAACCAGTTTTGAACACTTGCCTTGCCGACATTTTAGTGTTCTTGCACAGATTTACATATAAACATGGATTTGTGTGAGAACTCTCCAGAACACTGCGGACAATGTTAAACTTTTCAGGTTGTGTGCAGTTCAAAATCATATGAAAGCCTATATGACAGCCTGACAATTCTTAATATGAAATACTAAATCCACTATGCTTTCATAAAATTTTTCCACAATGAATTTTTTGATAGTTTCACATCCTTCAAGTATGGCCACTATAAAATCAGACTGTATGGACAGTTAAACTGTGCTCACTTGAGTAACACTATTGCAAGTCATTGAGCATAGTATTTCATTACATAATCATAAGATACATCACCTTCTAGGTGGATTGTTATAGCTCTAAACTACATTGCTGTAGTGTTAGCCATAAGTTAGAATGCTAAAATGGTATAATGATGTATGTTGTGTGAAAAACAACTCCATTAAGTGGTAGGGATCAGTATTCATACTATTACCCAATGATTTTTTATATAATTACACACACTCATAATAAACCATACAATAACATATAATATAACAAAGAGCATTAATTAAACAGAAAACATTTACAACACACACATCAATAGTTCATTTTATGCATGCCATAAAGTTCATTGGTTTTATTGATTCTGGAGGCTTCAAATTATTGCAATGGCTACATTAATATCAGAAATGGAATAAAAATGTTTATTATTATCTATAGGATTTAGAAACATGTCAACTTCTTGCTATGTGCTACTTCATGTGAGTTTTACCAACCAGTTGGATTTTATGCTTTTGTGGATGTTCCTATGATTGTTATTTTCTAATATTATTCAAGCCAGTGAGATCTGGTGGCTTCAAATTATTAGACAGGTATTATTTCTTTTGGGCAGGTTGCTGATGTTCCATCAGACTGAGGCCAGAATCTGGCCATATGCTTCCAATGACTGCTAACACTGCATTGTCTTTAGATACATGAAAAAACACTGACTCTGTATATGACTGAAGACTAATTGTAAAACTGATTGTTATGTGGAAACCAACTATTTATGTGATGAACTGTTGTCATTTTTAAGAAGTTTCTACACTGAACAGCTATATCCATTGTAATATTCATAAATTGCTTTTGATGAAGTTTTTATAAGATTTTAATTAATTAATCCAGTTGTTTAGGTTTTTTATTAGTAACCATTGTTAATTCATTTTTTATGTAGCTTCTGTATATTTGCAATATTTGCTAGACATTCCAATTATTTGCTTTCTTATATTTTTTAATATTTAACTTTTATATTCCATTCTTATAATATGCATACATATTATTATGACTTTATGCTATAATCAATTTGTTATTTACAAATATATATTTTATTTCTTTTAAATAATGGGAAGAAACTTTTTTTTTCTTTAAATTAAATGAAAAGAAATATCTTTAATTTTATGTAAAATGTTTATTATAAACTTTTATAGCTTTAACTTCAATAAGTAAAACATTTCCCCCCTTCCCATTACTCTTTAAACTTTTATAGATTTTTTTTTTCAAATGAGATATTTTTTATTCAGTTATTAATAGACAAATTATTCTGCTATAATTTTATTATTTATAAAATAATTTTAAAACTTTGTGCTATTTATGAAAATTTTTATTTTTAATATTTGTAGCTAACAATTGTTTTAATGGAGCATTATCATTAGCAGTAATATATATATATATATATTACTGCTAATATATATATATATTATTGATTTTATATTGATATATATATATATATATATAATCAACAAAAATCAATCCACTGCAGGAAGAATGTTTCTCCAAGTTTAATCCATCTTCTCTGATCTTTAGCTTCTCTTCTCCACATCACCTCTGCACACTTTCTTATTTCATCCATCCATCTCACATGTGGTGGTCTCTTTCTGGGTCTTTTACAATCTCCTGGAATCCAGTTTAAAATTTCAATTGTCCATCTATTATCATCTCTACTAGCAATATGTCTAGCCCAACTCCACTTAAACATTTTTTTTCAATGAGGTCAGTAACACCTGTTTGTTCTCTTATCCATACATTGTGTTTTCAATCTCTTCTTGTCACTCCAAACTTGCATCTCTGCGTACTACTTTGAGTGGTCTGATGTCTCTGTATTGCTCTTCTGTTAATGTCCAAGTCTCAGATCCATAAGTAAGAACTGGTAAAACATGTTTGTTAAAAACCTTTCTTTTCAAACACATGGGCATATTTTGTTTCAGCATCAAGTTATTTCTACCAAAAGCACTCCAGCCAAGTTTAATTTTATGATTAATTTCATCCATTATGTTTTCATCTGTATTAATAATCTGACCAAAGTATTTGCAACTGTTAACTTCATCTAATTCATCATAATCAATCTTTATTTTTACATTTTTAGAAAATCAATTAAATATTACTTTAGTCTTTTTAACATTCATCTTTAGTCTTACTTTCCTACTTTCATCTGATAACTCCTGCAACATTTCCTGAAGCACTGAATCATTATTTGCAAAAACAACTATATCACCTGCAAAATCTAAATGACTTATATAATCTCCATTTACTTTCATTTCTTTAGTTTCTTATTTTAATCCACAAAATACTTATTGCAACATTGCTGTAAAAAATTTTGTTGATATGGAGTCATTTTGATTTACACCTTTTTCAATGTTGACTTTTTCAGTATTGTTATGTAATCTAACCATTGTTTTTGTTGCATTTTTATAAATATTATTTAAAATATGACATTATCCTAGATCTATACGTTGATAATCCAATACTTTAATCACTGAAGAAATGTTTATAGAATCAAATGCCTTTTCATAATATACAAATCCAAAACATATGGAAACTCATGTTAATTTGTCCTTTTTATAACTTCTCTCAATACCTGGATAAGATCTACAGTACTAAAACCACTTTTAAATATAGCTTCTTCTCTTGGTTTGTGGAAATTCAATGTCCTTTGTAGACAAGTTGTAATTATCTTGGTAAAATTTTTGCATAAACCTGATAAAAGGGGGAGGATGCTAAATTTCCCTGATTGTGGACCCAGACTGCAATTTGATGATGACATTTTATTTAGTGAAGCAGTTGGATCTGAGTTCGATCCTAGCTTCATGACATCTAGCCATAAGCCCACTTCAAACCCCTAATACTAACCCTAAATTTTTGATGCAATGGGGCTTTATATGGTCAATCCAAGCTAGTTTTCTTAAAGAAAATCTACTTTATAAATATGTATTAAATTTAACTAGTTTCATATTTAAATTGATCAATTATATTAATAAATTCATGATAAAATTATTCATGAATTTATATCTATTATAACTGCATGGAATGTGCATATATATTTGTAAAAATTTAAATATATATAATTATTTGAAAGTTTCATTGTGTTGGGAATGTTTGATTTTATTTTTAAATAATTTGTTAAAATTTTAATGATTAAAAGCTACATTCTTTCGATAAGTTTTCAGATTTTCTTTTTCCAAAAACAATAGGTAAAGTTTTATTAATTAGAAAAAAAGATAAGTATTTAAAATATAAGGATTTTCTAATTAAAATCATTTTTTCTGATTTTAAGAATTCATTTTCTAATTAGAAAAATGAATTCAAGTTAATGAGTTTGAAAGCCTTATCGAAGGAATGTATCTAAAAACAACCAGTCAATTCTGTTATTTGATAAACAGAAGTGCTAGCCCAAAGGCATCAAATACAGTATCTATAGCTGTGAAAAGTTTGGAGAGAGAAGCCAACTTTGTTGTAGAAAAGTGCCAGTAAATTATGTGCTATTCAAAATCATGAATTCAAAAAGTGTTCCTATCATGGTAAGGGGCTAATTCTTTAGGAATCTAGCTATGGTTCCTGAAGCCCCTTAAAAATCTTCAATGAAGCTGCTAAATCCTTTCTGGACCAATCATGCTGCCAAAAGCAAATAAAATGCTGTTCAAGTAATCAACTAAATGCATGCCTACATTTTACCAACCCAGATGTGTAAACTAAGAAGCCAGACCTGGAAGAAATGGGTAATGTATTTCCATAATTAACCTTAAACTTTCTGGTCAGATTCTGAACTTTACTTTACACTCCCTTTAAGAGCTCTTTTCATTCTTTAATGTAATAATTTCTCTGTAAAACTTATTTTTATTTATACTATTTTAAATTATGTCATAATTCTAAATCTCTAGTCCTTAGATTTAATTCTCCTTTCTTATGATGGCAGTTCATTTACTATATATATATATATATATATATATATATATATATATATATATATATATATA